>OY821519.1:170941127-171269889 GCA_963682025.1 Cordilura impudica | reverse complement strand
AATATAAATATAAATATAAATATAAATATAAATATAAATATAAATAAATATAAATATAAATATAAATATAAATATAAATATAAATATAAATATAAATATAAATATAAATATAAATATAAATATAAATATAAATATAAATATATAAATATAAATATAAATATAAATATAAAATATAAATATAAATATAAATATAAATATAAATATAAATATAAATATAAATATAAATATAAATATAAATATAAATATAAATATAAATATAAATATAAATATAAATATAAATATAAATATAAATATAAATATAAATATAATATAAATATAAATATAAATATAAATATAAATATAAATATAAATATAAATATAATAATATAAATATAAATATAAATATAAATATAAATATAAATATAAATATAAATATAAATAAAATATAAAATATAATATAAATATAAATATAAATATAAATATAAATATAAATATAAATATAAATATAAATATAAATATAAATATAAATATAAATATAAATAATAAATATAAATATAAATATAAATATAAATATAAATATAAATATAAATATAAATATAAATATAAATATAAATATAAATATAAATATAAATATAAATATAAATATAAATATAAATATAAATATAAATATAAATATAAATATAAATATAAATATAAATATAAATATAAATATAAATATAATATAAATATAAATATAAATATAAATATAAATATAAATATAAATATAAATATAAATATAAATATAAATATAAATATAAATATAAATATAAATATAAATATAAATATAAATATAAATATAAATATAAATATAAATATAAATATAAATATAAATATAAATATAAATATAAATATAAATATAAATATAAATATAAATATAAATATAAATATAAAATATAAATATAAATATAAATATAAATATAAATATAAATATAAATATAAATATAAATATAAATATAAATATAAATATAAATATAAATATAAATATAAATATAAATATAAATATAAATATAAATATAAATATAAATATAAATATAAAATATAAATATAAATATAAATATAAATATAAATATAAATATAAATATAAATATAAATATAAATATAAATATAAATATAAATATAAATATAAATATAAATATAAATATAAATATAAATATAAATATAAATATAAATATAAAATATAAATATAAATATAAATATAAATATATAAATATAAATATAAATATAAATATAAATATAAATATAAATATAAATATAAATATAAATATAAATATAAATATAAATATAAATATAAATATAAATATAAATATAAATATAAATATAAATATAAATATAAATATAAATATAAATATAAATATAAATATAAATATAAATATAAATATAAATATAAATATAAATATAAATATAAATATAAATATAAATATAAATATAATATAAATATAAATATAAATATAAATATAAATATAAATATAAATATAAATATAAATATAAATATAAATATAAATATAAATATAAATATATAAATAAATATAAATATAAATATAAATATAAATATAAATATAAATATAAATATAAATATAAATATAAATATAAATATAAATATAAATATAAATAACATATAAATATAAATATAAATATAAATATAAATATAAATATAAATATAAATATAAATATAAATATAAATATAAATATAAATATAAATATAAATATAAATATAAATATAAATATAAATATAAATATAAATATAAATATAAATATAAATATAAATATAAATATAAATATAAATATAAATATAAATATAAATATAAATATAAATATAAATATAAATATAAATATAAATATAAAATATAAATATAAATATAAATATAAATATAAATATAAATATAAATATAAATATAAATATAAATATAAATATAAATATAAATATAAATATAAATATAAATATAAATATAAATATAAATATAAATATAAATATAAATATAAATATAAATATAAATATAATATAAATATAAATATAAATATAAATATAAATATAAATATAAATATAAATATAAATATAAATATAAATATAAATATAAATATAAATATAAATATAAATATAAATATAAATATAAATATAAATATAAATATAAATATAAATATAAATATAAATATAAATATAAATATAAATATAAATAAAATATAAATATAAATATAAATATAAATATAAATATAAATATAAATATAAATATAAATATAAATATAAATATAAATATAAATATAAATATAAATATAAATATAAATATAAATATAAATATAAATATAAATATAAATATAAATATAATATAAATATAAATATAAATATAAATATAAATATAAATATAAATATAAATATAAATATAAATATAAATATAAATATAAATATAAATATAAATATAAATATAAATATAAATATAAATATAAATATAAATATAAATATAAATATAAATATAAATATAAATATAAATATAAATATAAATATAAATATAAATATAAATATAAATATAAATATAAATATAAATATAAATATAAATATAAATATAAAAATAAATATAAATATAAATATAAATATAAATATAAATATAAATATAAATATAAATATAAATATAATATAAATATAAATATAAATATAAATATAAAATATAAATATAAATATAAATATAAATATAAATATAAATATAAATATAAATATAAATATAAATATAAATATAAATATAAATATAAATATAAATATAAATATAAATATAAATATAAATATAAATATAAATATAAATATAAATATAAATATAAATATAAATATAAATATAAATATAAATATAAATATAAATATAAATATAAATATAAATATAAATATAAATATAAATATAAATATAAATATAAATATAAATATAAATATAAATATAAATATAAATATAAATATAAATATAAATATAAATATAAATATAAATATAAATATAAATATAAATATAAATATAAATATAAATATAAATATAAATATAAATATAAATATAAATATAAATATAAATATAAATATAAATATAAATATAAATATAAATATAAATATAAATATAAATATAAATATAAATATAAATATAAATATAAATATAAATAAAATATAAATATAAATATAAATATAAATATAAATATAAATATAAATATAAATATAAATATAAATATAAATATAAATATAAATATAAATATAAATATAAATATAAATATAAATATAAATATAAATATAAATATAAATATAAATATAAATATAAATATAATATAAATATAAATATAAATATAAATATAAATATAAATATAAATATAAATATAAATATAAATATAAATATAAATATAAATATAAATATAAATATAAATATAAATATAAATATAAATATAAATATAAATATAAATAATAATATAAATATAAATATAAATATAAATATAAATATAAATATAAATATAAAATATAAATATAAATATAAATATAAATATAAATATAAAAAATAATATAAATATAAATATAAATATAAATATAAATATAAATATAAATATAAATATAAATATAAATATAAATATAAATATAAAATATAAATATAAATATAAATATAAATATAAATATAAATATAAATATAAATATAAATATAAATATAAATATAAATATAAATATAAATATAAATATAAATATAAATATAAATATAAATATAAATATAAATATAAATATAAATATAAATATAAATATAAATATAAATATAAATATAAATATAAATATAAATATAAATATAAATATAAATATAAATATAAATATAAATATAAATATAAATATAAATATAAATATAAATATAAATATAAATATAAATATAAATATAAATATAAATATAAATATAAATATAAATATAAATATAAATATAAATATAAATATAAATATAAATATAAATATAAATATAAATATAAATATAAATATAAATATAAATATAAATATAAATATAAATATAAATATAAATATAAATATAAATATAAATATAAAATAATAAAATATAAATATAAATATAAATATAAATATAAATATAAATATAAATATAAATATAAATATAAATATAAATATAAATATAAATATAAATATAAATATAAATATAAATATAAATATAAATATAAATATAAATATAAATATAAATATAAATATAAATATAAATATAAATATAAATATAAATATAAATATAAATATAAATATAAATATAAATATAAATATAAATATAAATATAAATATAAATATAAATATAAATATAAATATAAATATAAATATAAATATAAATATAAATATAAATATAAATATAAATATAAATATAAATATAAATATAAATATAAATATAAATATAAATATAAATATAAATATAAATATAAATATAAATATAAATATAAATATAAATATAAATATAAATATAAATATAAATATAAATATAAATATAAATATAAATATAAATATAAATATAAATATAAATATAAATATAAATATAAATATAAATATAAATATAAATATAAATATAAATATAAATATAAATATAAATATAAATATAAATATAAATATAAATATAAATATAAATATAAATATAAATATAAATATAAATATAAATATAAATATAAATATAAATATAAATATAAATATAAATATAAATATAAATATAAATATAAATATAAATATAAATATAAATATAAATATAAATATAAATATAAATATAAATATAAATATAAATATAAATATAAATATAAATATAAATATAAATATAAATATAAATATAAATATAAATATAAATATAAATATAAATATAAATATAAATATAAATATAAATATAAATATAAATATAAATATAAATATAAATATAAATATAAATATAAATATAAATATAAATATAAATATAAATATAAATATAAATATAAATATAAATATAAATATAAATATAAATATAAATATAAATATAAATATAAATATAAATATAAATATAAATATAAATATAAATATAAATATAAATATAAATATAAATATAAATATAAATATAAATATAAATATAAATATAAATATAAATATAAATATAAATATAAATATAAATATAAATATAAATATAAATATAAATATAAATATAAATATAAATATAAATATAAATATAAATATAAATATAAATATAAATATAAATATAAATATAAATATAAATATAAATATAAATATAAATATAAATATAAATATAAATATAAATATAAATATAAATATAAATATAAATATAAATATAAATATAAATATAAATATAAATATAAATATAAATATAAATATAAATATAAATATAAATATAAATATAAATATAAATATAAATATAAATATAAATATAAATATAAATATAAATATAAATATAAATATAAATATAAATATAAATATAAATATAAATATAAATATAAATATAAATATAAATATAAATATAAATATAAATATAAATATAAATATAAATATAAATATAAATATAAATATAAATATAAATATAAATATAAATATAAATATAAATATAAATATAAATATAAATATAAATATAAATATAAATATAAATATAAATATAAATATAAATATAAATATAAATATAAATATAAATATAAATATAAATATAAATATAAATATAAATATAAATATAAATATAAATATAAATATAAATATAAATATAAATATAAATATAAATATAAATATAAATATAAATATAAATATAAATATAAATATAAATATAAATATAAATATAAATATAAATATAAATATAAATATAAATATAAATATAAATATAAATATAAATATAAATATAAATATAAATATAAATATAAATATAAATATAAATATAAATATAAATATAAATATAAATATAAATATAAATATAAATATAAATATAAATATAAATATAAATATAAATATAAATATAAATATAAATATAAATATAAATATAAATATAAATATAAATATAAATATAAATATAAATATAAATATAAATATAAATATAAATATAAATATAAATATAAATATAAATATAAATATAAATATAAATATAAATATAAATATAAATATAAATATAAATATAAATATAAATATAAATATAAATATAAATATAAATATAAATATAAATATAAATATAAATATAAATATAAATATAAATATAAATATAAATATAAATATAAATATAAATATAAATATAAATATAAATATAAATATAAATATAAATATAAATATAAATATAAATATAAATATAAATATAAATATAAATATAAATATAAATATAAATATAAATATAAATATAAATATAAATATAAATATAAATATAAATATAAATATAAATATAAATATAAATATAAATATAAATATAAATATAAATATAAATATAAATATAAATATAAATATAAATATAAATATAAATATAAATATAAATATAAATATAAATATAAATATAAATATAAATATAAATATAAATATAAATATAAATATAAATATAAATATAAATATAAATATAAATATAAATATAAATATAAATATAAATATAAATATAAATATAAATATAAATATAAATATAAATATAAATATAAATATAAATATAAATATAAATATAAATATAAATATAAATATAAATATAAATATAAATATAAATATAAATATAAATATAAATATAAATATAAATATAAATATAAATATAAATATAAATATAAATATAAATATAAATATAAATATAAATATAAATATAAATATAAATATAAATATAAATATAAATATAAATATAAATATAAATATAAATATAAATATAAATATAAATATAAATATAAATATAAATATAAATATAAATATAAATATAAATATAAATATAAATATAAATATAAATATAAATATAAATATAAATATAAATATAAATATAAATATAAATATAAATATAAATATAAATATAAATATAAATATAAATATAAATATAAATATAAATATAAATATAAATATAAATATAAATATAAATATAAATATAAATATAAATATAAATATAAATATAAATATAAATATAAATATAAATATAAATATAAATATAAATATAAATATAAATATAAATATAAATATAAATATAAATATAAATATAAATATAAATATAAATATAAATATAAATATAAATATAAATATAAATATAAATATAAATATAAATATAAATATAAATATAAATATAAATATAAATATAAATATAAATATAAATATAAATATAAATATAAATATAAATATAAATATAAATATAAATATAAATATAAATATAAATATAAATATAAATATAAATATAAATATAAATATAAATATAAATATAAATATAAATATAAATATAAATATAAATATAAATATAAATATAAATATAAATATAAATATAAATATAAATATAAATATAAATATAAATATAAATATAAATATAAATATAAATATAAATATAAATATAAATATAAATATAAATATAAATATAAATATAAATATAAATATAAATATAAATATAAATATAAATATAAATATAAATATAAATATAAATATAAATATAAATATAAATATAAATATAAATATAAATATAAATATAAATATAAATATAAATATAAATATAAATATAAATATAAATATAAATATAAATATAAATATAAATATAAATATAAATATAAATATAAATATAAATATAAATATAAATATAAATATAAATATAAATATAAATATAAATATAAATATAAATATAAATATAAATATAAATATAAATATAAATATAAATATAAATATAAATATAAATATAAATATAAATATAAATATAAATATAAATATAAATATAAATATAAATATAAATATAAATATAAATATAAATATAAATATAAATATAAATATAAATATAAATATAAATATAAATATAAATATAAATATAAATATAAATATAAATATAAATATAAATATAAATATAAATATAAATATAAATATAAATATAAATATAAATATAAATATAAATATAAATATAAATATAAATATAAATATAAATATAAATATAAATATAAATATAAATATAAATATAAATATAAATATAAATATAAATATAAATATAAATATAAATATAAATATAAATATAAATATAAATATAAATATAAATATAAATATAAATATAAATATAAATATAAATATAAATATAAATATAAATATAAATATAAATATAAATATAAATATAAATATAAATATAAATATAAATATAAATATAAATATAAATATAAATATAAATATAAATATAAATATAAATATAAATATAAATATAAATATAAATATAAATATAAATATAAATATAAATATAAATATAAATATAAATATAAATATAAATATAAATATAAATATAAATATAAATATAAATATAAATATAAATATAAATATAAATATAAATATAAATATAAATATAAATATAAATATAAATATAAATATAAATATAAATATAAATATAAATATAAATATAAATATAAATATAAATATAAATATAAATATAAATATAAATATAAATATAAATATAAATATAAATATAAATATAAATATAAATATAAATATAAATATAAATATAAATATAAATATAAATATAAATATAAATATAAATATAAATATAAATATAAATATAAATATAAATATAAATATAAATATAAATATAAATATAAATATAAATATAAATATAAATATAAATATAAATATAAATATAAATATAAATATAAATATAAATATAAATATAAATATAAATATAAATATAAATATAAATATAAATATAAATATAAATATAAATATAAATATAAATATAAATATAAATATAAATATAAATATAAATATAAATATAAATATAAATATAAATATAAATATAAATATAAATATAAATATAAATATAAATATAAATATAAATATAAATATAAATATAAATATAAATATAAATATAAATATAAATATAAATATAAATATAAATATAAATATAAATATAAATATAAATATAAATATAAATATAAATATAAATATAAATATAAATATAAATATAAATATAAATATAAATATAAATATAAATATAAATATAAATATAAATATAAATATAAATATAAATATAAATATAAATATAAATATAAATATAAATATAAATATAAATATAAATATAAATATAAATATAAATATAAATATAAATATAAATATAAATATAAATATAAATATAAATATAAATATAAATATAAATATAAATATAAATATAAATATAAATATAAATATAAATATAAATATAAATATAAATATAAATATAAATATAAATATAAATATAAATATAAATATAAATATAAATATAAATATAAATATAAATATAAATATAAATATAAATATAAATATAAATATAAATATAAATATAAATATAAATATAAATATAAATATAAATATAAATATAAATATAAATATAAATATAAATATAAATATAAATATAAATATAAATATAAATATAAATATAAATATAAATATAAATATAAATATAAATATAAATATAAATATAAATATAAATATAAATATAAATATAAATATAAATATAAATATAAATATAAATATAAATATAAATATAAATATAAATATAAATATAAATATAAATATAAATATAAATATAAATATAAATATAAATATAAATATAAATATAAATATAAATATAAATATAAATATAAATATAAATATAAATATAAATATAAATATAAATATAAATATAAATATAAATATAAATATAAATATAAATATAAATATAAATATAAATATAAATATAAATATAAATATAAATATAAATATAAATATAAATATAAATATAAATATAAATATAAATATAAATATAAATATAAATATAAATATAAATATAAATATAAATATAAATATAAATATAAATATAAATATAAATATAAATATAAATATAAATATAAATATAAATATAAATATAAATATAAATATAAATATAAATATAAATATAAATATAAATATAAATATAAATATAAATATAAATATAAATATAAATATAAATATAAATATAAATATAAATATAAATATAAATATAAATATAAATATAAATATAAATATAAATATAAATATAAATATAAATATAAATATAAATATAAATATAAATATAAATATAAATATAAATATAAATATAAATATAAATATAAATATAAATATAAATATAAATATAAATATAAATATAAATATAAATATAAATATAAATATAAATATAAATATAAATATAAATATAAATATAAATATAAATATAAATATAAATATAAATATAAATATAAATATAAATATAAATATAAATATAAATATAAATATAAATATAAATATAAATATAAATATAAATATAAATATAAATATAAATATAAATATAAATATAAATATAAATATAAATATAAATATAAATATAAATATAAATATAAATATAAATATAAATATAAATATAAATATAAATATAAATATAAATATAAATATAAATATAAATATAAATATAAATATAAATATAAATATAAATATAAATATAAATATAAATATAAATATAAATATAAATATAAATATAAATATAAATATAAATATAAATATAAATATAAATATAAATATAAATATAAATATAAATATAAATATAAATATAAATATAAATATAAATATAAATATAAATATAAATATAAATATAAATATAAATATAAATATAAATATAAATATAAATATAAATATAAATATAAATATAAATATAAATATAAATATAAATATAAATATAAATATAAATATAAATATAAATATAAATATAAATATAAATATAAATATAAATATAAATATAAATATAAATATAAATATAAATATAAATATAAATATAAATATAAATATAAATATAAATATAAATATAAATATAAATATAAATATAAATATAAATATAAATATAAATATAAATATAAATATAAATATAAATATAAATATAAATATAAATATAAATATAAATATAAATATAAATATAAATATAAATATAAATATAAATATAAATATAAATATAAATATAAATATAAATATAAATATAAATATAAATATAAATATAAATATAAATATAAATATAAATATAAATATAAATATAAATATAAATATAAATATAAATATAAATATAAATATAAATATAAATATAAATATAAATATAAATATATTTATCTTCATGAATAATGACTAGTTGTCCAACCTTGATGTTCGGCTGTGGCTTGAACCATTTTGATCGTTGTTGGAGCGATAGAAGATAATCACGGGACCACATTCGCCAAAATTGTTGTTTGAGAAATGAAATTTGCTGCCATCGAGTTAAAGTGGGTAGGTTTGTCAAATCAATATGTTGATCAGGAACAGAAATTAAAGATGAGCCAATTAGGAGATGACCAGGGGTGAGAGCTTCGCCATCATTGGGGTCATCTGACATTGGAGCAATTGGTCGCGAATTAAGAATTGATTCTATCTCAACGACAAGTGTTTGAAGTTCTTCGAACGAAAGACGAGCTTGAGCAACATTTTTTATTAAAAGCGTTTTAGCTGATTTAACCGCCGCCTCCCATAAACCACCGAAATGTGGAGCCCGAGGCGGGATAAAACTGAATTCAAAACAACTTTGAATGGAAAAAGATTTGAGCTTAGAAACGACATCGTCACAGAACAACTTATCTGTAAGTTCCTTTAGCTTATTATGAGCACCGGAGAAATTGGTTGCGTTATCACAAACGATGCGTTGCGGTAAGCCGCGCCTTCCAACAAACCGCTTTAAGCATAATAAGAAATTATTCGTGGAGAGATCCGAAACCAGCTCCAAGTGAGTTGCCTTTGAGCAAAAACAAACAAAAACTGCGATATATGTTTTATATGGCACCTTTCCACGAATTCGATACGAGGTTAAAAACGGACCACAAAAATCGACACCAGTAATTAGAAATGGGCGTTGTGCTCTTAAACGATCGACTGGTAAATTACCCATTATTTGTCCCATCAATTTAGGCTTGTAGTGGAAGCAGTGTACACATTTTCTAATAACCTTTCTAACTACTTCTAGAGCATTTATTATCCATAGCTTTTGTCGAATAAGTCAAAGTAATACCTTTGGGCCAGCACGTAAATGAATGCGATGCAAATGCTCAATATAAAGTATTATAAATCGATGATCTTTTGGCACTAAAGCTGGAAATCGAACATCATATGGGATGGGTGCATTGGACAACCTACCGCCGACTCGAATCAGCTTAACTTCTTTGTTATTAAATTTAGTTTTTTGAATAAACGGAGCCAATTTCTGTAGCGATGGTTGAATCAAATTATTGTTTGAAAGAGCAATGATTTCATCAGCAAAATTGATACTCTGTATATAAGATATTATTGTCCAAAAAGTAATTTCCAACTCTGAAGCATGGAGGTGAACAATATCTATTGCCTTTAAAGATCGATTTACTGGGGATCTATTAAAAATACGGAAAGTATAAGTAAATATTCGAACAATTGTATAATATGAAGAATGCTTATCGAGAATATTGTCAAAAATAGAAACAGGTGGTTCATCGTTTATACAAGTAAATACAGCTGCCTTTCTTCGCTCCAATATTTCTGTATCGTTGAACTCCTGGTAACCGGGCCAACAAGAAGCGTCTTCGAGTAAAAATTTAGGGCCATTTAACCAAATTGTTGTTGGTAATTCTGCTGCGCTGCAGCCACGAGATACAATGTCTGCAGGATTACTTTTCGAAGGAACATGTCGCCATTGAACTTCTCTAGTTAGTTCCTGAAGTTCTGAAATTCGGTTTGCCACAAAACAATTCAGTGTTGATGAATGTAGTTTTAGCCACTGTTGAACAATTTTCGAATCTGTCCAAAAGAAAATAAGAGATACAAATTTAGATATTTTGGTTTTAATTTTGGACCATGTTTTACTGAGCAAAACTGCAGCACATAATTCGAGACGAGGTAAAGATTGAGTTTTTATGGGAGCTACTTTTGATTTGGCAATTAACAGAGTCGTTCTGTAAGAACCATTTATACAAACACGATAATATATACAGCACCCAAATGCGCGTTGGGATGCGTCTGCAAATCCATGTATTTCGCCGAGTGTATTTTCTGAAGTCAAAACATAACGAGGTACTTTAATGTTGTGTATATTAGATAAATCGTCTTTTATTTGAATCCAAAGTTTTACGAGGTTAGAGTTGATAGTTTCATCCCAACCGATGTTTTATACCCACATTTCTTGGAGCAACCTCTTGCAGTGAATAACGATAGGGCTTAAGAGACCAACCAAGTCAAATATCTTTGCTACTATGGACAAAATTGACCGTTTGGTGGGGCAACTTATGTCGGGAAATTCGAAACGAAACAAAAAGTTATCTTGCCTTGGATTCCAGGACATGCCGAGAGTTTTAGTG
This sequence comes from Cordilura impudica, assembly GCA_963682025.1. Taxonomy (NCBI): domain Eukaryota; kingdom Metazoa; phylum Arthropoda; class Insecta; order Diptera; family Scathophagidae; genus Cordilura; species Cordilura impudica. The sequence continues at coordinate 171,256,401 of OY821519.1, read as the reverse complement.
ATTTAATTTTCACTTGGTTTTATTGTGACTTCTTCATCTGCATTTGAAATAAAGTCAATACAATTACTATTCCATTTGGCCAGCTGAAGGCCATGTAGTTGTAAAATTTCATAATTTCAGTTTTTTTCAAATTTAAATCTTCGAAATTGTCGGCGCACTGTGGCTCAAATTTTGATTTCATTGGCCAAAAGTCAAATTTTTTTTTGTCATCGATTTTTAAAATTTTTACTCCTTTTTGTAGCTTATATATCCAGATTAAGGTAGCCAAAAAATTAGGTTAAACTATTGATAATTGTGGGCGTGGCATGCTGTCAAACTCAACTGTTTTTTTTAATTCAGCAAAAGGTGTTTTTTTTTTGTTTTTTATCAAAAATAAATGGTTACTACTCGCAAGCTATCATCGATATTGGCCTGCGGTCTTTTTTATAATGTTAGTAGGATTATAGTCTTTAGTTTTTGTAAGTAGTCACAGTTCTAACGTTTGATATTAGGGGCGTTATGAAATATTTATGAAACCACTATATTTTTCTCAAATTTAAACTTTAGTGGAATAGAACTTCTAAAGGAAGTAAGGGAACAAGAAACGTATACCACCCGGAGAAAGGCGAATGTATCCTGTTTAACCCTATATATACTTTTGCACCCCCCACGAGCCCCCGGTAGAACACTTTTTTCATTTTAATGAAATTACTCTAAAAAAATTACTCTAAAAAAATTTTGTTTTTTTACTTTAGACTACGTAAAAGTAAAATAATTAAATAAAATACCTGCGAAAGGGTTTATTGGCTTTGTTTTGATCAGCAAAAAAATAAGTCATAAAATGATCACAATAGGTTCTACAGTAAACAAATGATCTCTTTCTTAATTTACCTGTTGTCAAATTTAAGGGTCAACCAAAGTCATAAACAATTTTATAAGTTTGTCAATAATCGCGGCACTAAACCACTAAAGATAAAAAACCACCCCATATTGGCGAGAAACTAATTAGTTTTACCTGATATTGAAGTCTGGATAACAAGTGCAGTTTTGTTCAATTTAAGTACTACCTGCTATGAAATTAAAGATCAATGTGTGAATAACATGTACCTAAAAATGTATAAAATGACGGATTCTATAAGGGATTACTCAATAATAAGTTAATACTTCAAGTGTACGGACGTATATTCGCAAGTGATAAAAAGTGATAAAAAAGTGATAACAGACGCAAATAAAAATATTGAGAAAAATATGGAGAACTTCAGTTATAAAGAACTGGCCGAAGAGTATTTTCGAAACAAAAACCAGGAAGATGTTCTTAGTTACGTTAAAATAAAATTAAACTTAAATTCGTCTAGTACCGAAATACAAGAGCAATTATCTAATTTCGTCAAAGTACTAAAAAAACGATTGAAAGAAGTTAACTACTGTAAACAAAAGTTTTATAATAAAAGTGCAAACTGGTTAGAAGGCCAACTTAATGTTGGTGGAGAAACAGCAAAGCTAGATAAGGCTGGAAGACCACGCAAATCATTGGACAACTGCAGCGATAGATCTAAGAGGCGGAAACTTAAAAATTTTAACGAGGAAATTGGTTCTACAAATATAAAAGAATCTTTTCTACATCAATTACGAGCACAAAACCAATTAACAAAAGTGGATATCATTGAAAAAACTTGTAATGCTAGTCCAGTGAGAACAAAGCGAATTCTTAAAAGTATACCAACTCCGAGCGATGCAAAACAGTTCACAAATGAGGAGGCATTAGCATTATTTCTGGATTTGAAATTAACAAAACACCAATATATTCAGCTCAGATTGCGTGCGATTGAAAAAGGCTCAAATATGTATCCAGCATATCATCACATAACAGCTGCTAAAATAGACTGTTTGCCATCAAAGGACACTATTACAATCACACCAATTTCGGCAGAAGTACAACTACAATCTTTACTTGATCACACAGCCAAACGCTTGCTACAATCAATAACAGGAACTGAGTTAAAGAAATATGGAAACACAAAGTTAATTCTATTTTGTAAATGGGGATGTGATGGTTCTTCGGGACAAAAACAATACAAACAAGTTGTATGTGAAAATATTTCGGACTCAGATATGTTCATGGTATCATTTGTACCATTGCGATTGAAAAAGATTTTGGAAGATTCGGAGCCTTCGAGTAGTACAACGCAAACAATGGATATTTGGAAAAATGAGACACCATCTTCTACGAAATACTGCAGGCCAATCAAATTTGAATTCAAAAAAGAAAGTCATGATGCCATTAACAAAGAAGTTAGTGATATCAAGGCCCAAATAGCAACACTACAGCCATTACAATTACAGTTAGATGGGCAGCAAATTGAAGTAAGCTACCAATTAGTGCTGACAATGATAGATGGAAAAGTAGGTCAGGCTTTGACTAACACGAAGGCTGCATCCAGCTGCATTATATGCCAAGCAACATCAAGCCAATTAAACCAAGTCCCGACAAAATCATTCGATAATACCGATGCCTTCGAATTTGGATTATCACCACTACATGCAAGAATACGACTTATGGAACACATACTAAAAATCAGTTATGATTTGGATTTCGGGCCTTCAGGATCAATAAGAAACAACGAAACCAACAAAGAGTTAAGAAGTTCAAAAAAGAAACATGTTCAAGATGAATATCGCAAATTTGGATTGATTATAGATCAGCCAAAACAAGGGTCAGGCAATACAAATGATGGCAATACCGCAAGAAGATTCTTTTCAGATCCAGAAACAGCATCTGAAATAACAGGAGTGGATTTAAACCTTATTTTCAGATTTAAAATAATCCTAGAAGTACTTGCGTGCAATGAAGAAATTGACTCTAGAAAATTTGGAGATTATGCTAAGGAAACTGCAAAAATATATACAACCAACTACCCATGGAGAAATATGTCTGCAACAGTCCACAAAATCCTTTATCATGGAGAAGATGTCATTAAATATCATTTGGTGCCACTTGGAGATCTATCAGAGGAGGCTCAGGAAAAAAGGAACAAGGATTACAGATTTTATAGACAGCACAATACTAGAAAAATGTCACGAAATTCCACAAATGAAGATCTATTTAATATATTATTGGCAACGTCAGATCCGTTCATCTCCAGCATTCGAAATCAATGGAAAGTGGAACATCGGGATTTAGATGAAGAAGCCAAAAAACTACTAAAGAACAGAAATAGCACAGAACAAAATATGGAATATTTGCAATCAATATTTGAGTCTAATGAATAATAATTATAATTGCCTTTCATTGTTATTTAAGTACGAAAAACATAGTATTAGTAAAAAATAATAATAAACAGAACCTACCATTGTTACAAATGCTATTTAAATCTATTTCAGTTTTTATTCTTAAAAGGTTTCCCACATATGAATGCAATGTTTTAATAGATAAGAAAGATTCAAAAAATAAGAACCCATATTTTCATATCAAAATTAAAAAAAAAATTAGAATCATTGCGCTAATGTTTAGCAGATTTATTTAGCTAGTGTAACAAATTAGGCAGCAAACACTAATAAATTTTTCTGTAGTAATAATAATATTCCTTGAGTGTAAGCAAATTGCAAATTTGATAGCAAACATTTTTAATTTTTTAGTAATACTAGTTAAATTTCTAGTGAATTTTACTATTTTGTTGCGTGTAAAAATTTTTTTGAGTGTAAGCATTAAAAAAATTTCATTATTACAAAAAATGTTTATAATAATTATTTAACTCCAAATATGACACTTTCTAATAAATAAAAATAAATAAAAAAAAAAACATATATCACGCTAAAAGTTAAAAAAAATCAAAAGTTAAACTTTGACCTAGAATTCCTTAAAAAGTACTCAATCAATTTAAATGAAATTCACACTGAGTCAAGATCAACTATCTACCTATCTATTAAAAAAAACAGTACTAAAATATTTTGATCGGTTCAAAAGTTACAGAATTTTGGCCAATGAAAAATGATTTTCAGCCACTGTGCGGCGCCAGTAAGAACGTCATCTACGTATAAATCCTCACGCAATACTTGTGAGCCAACTGGATATGATGATATATATTTATCAGCTATAAAAAACAAACTTCGAATTGCTAAGAAAGGAGCCGCTGATAGCCCATATGTAACAGTATTAAGTTGAAATACTTTTAGTTTGTCTTCTCTATTAGCTCTCCATAGAGCGAATTGGAATTTACGATCGCGTTCATCGACAAGAAACTGACGGTACATTTTAGATATGTCCGCTGTGAGAGCAAATCTATTTAAACGAAATGAAAATAATGATGTTATCAAATCTTGTTGTATTGTAGGTCCAACCATGAGTGTCTCATTCAACGAATGATTCGATGAAGTACGGGTCGACGCATCAAAAACTACACGAAGTTTTGTAGTGGTAAATTTTAATCCTTTTTAATTTTATTTAGTAAAACTAAGGATCTTTTGTTTGAGAAAACAATTTATTCTTTTATATTTATTGTATCTGTTTTTCGTACAGAAAATAAAATGACCGTTCAATTTGAAGGTGGAATGAATTCTACTCTTTATTTTTTCATTATTTCTTAACTAATGTGCATTTAATTGTAATATGAATATTGTGCTTTTTTATTACTATCTGTTTACAATATTTAATGTATTCTGATGTAGTCACCGTAATATGAATATGTCTGTTTACAATATTTAATGTGTTCTGTTAAGGTGTGGTCACTGTAATATGAATATATTCGATTTATTATTATTAACATAATCTTTCATATGTTTACAGTGTTTAATTAAATGCAAAATGCAATTATGCAAACGGGAGTCTCTGCTTACTGATAGTCATAACATCCCCCGATGTAGATGGTTGCCTATCTTTCAAAGAAGTCATAGGCAAGCTAACAGAGATATTTGTTTCATTTTTGTTGCTTTTACATTTAAAATAAAAATATATGGATATTATAATAATGATCATGGTAATAACAAAATAGGTTGTATAATTATGTACATTTTGTGAATATTTTAATTCTTTAATAAATTTAACATTTTTTATGTGTTCATATTGTAATTCTGTTAAGTTTAAATCTGAAAGATTGCTTATCTCCATATCTCGTATGGGATTTGGTATTATTATAACATTTTGGTATTCTTTTTTATTGTACCATTGATTTAAGTAAATTTTACAATTTTCTATATAAATTAGAAAATGTCCTGATAAAGTAAGTGGAAATTGGTTGCAATTATGTTTTACTTCTAAATTTACATTAATGGCAATTATAACATTATTTTCAACTTCTTTTATAATAATATTTGTATTAGATTCAAATTTGCATATCATTTTATCTTTTTTCATTATGTTTTCAATACATTTGTCTTCGATTTTTACAAGCTCCTTTTCTTTATTAGTTAATAAGAATATGTCATTTTTGTTGACTAAATATTCATTTTCTTTGATAACAATTTGTTTATTTTCTTTGTTAGGAATTGGTTGAATATAAATTTTCTTATATTTATTTATACTTAAATTAGGTATTTTTATAATAATTAATATTTTTGAATCTTTAGTGGCTACGTCCATTTCTATGTTTTCAAGTTTTTCTAAAGTAATGTCGAAGTCATTTATTTCTTGGTCAGTTAATATATCTCTGGTTAGTGTTCGAAGTTTTGAGGCTAAAAGTAGTTCTCTTATTTGTTCAATAGCTTTTTCAATATGTTGAAGTTCATATCTAAGGTTATTTTGCCTTAAAGCTTTAGCTGTTTTATTTACTAAGCCATAAGATTTAATTAGTAATTTAGTCTGTTCATTTTGTAAATTGGTAAGATTTTTTAATTGGTCGTCAAAATGTGTATTTATGGAAATTTGTCTGTTTGAAGCATCTATTATGTTATGGTTGTTTTCTGTTGTTATTTTAAGTTTTTCTTCGATTTCTATGCGATCATTATCGTCCATAGTTCCGTATAAGTATTTTAGTCCTGTTCCAAATATATTTATTAGTCCTCTTTTATTTCTAATTTTAGGAATTAATGCTGTAATTAGTGTTTTTGTGTGTTCTAACTGATGTATTAAGTAAGGGTCTTTGGTTTCTATTATTTCGGTTTCTAGTGTGTCTATGTATGTTCTATAATAATTTACGTTAAATATGTGTATTATTTTAGAATAGTTTTGTATTAACTTAACTTCTCCTAATTGTAATGTTGTGTATCCATTTCCAATGTTTAGGTCTGTAATGATTAGTTTTTGACATAAATTAGGTGATATCATCGCCAATATTGCCAGTAAGGACTTCCAAAGATCTGGAAAGATGTTTCTTTTTAATAAATTGGTCTTTATGATATTTCTTTTGGTTTGAATTATTTATATACTTCTTGTCGCTTATTTTTTGAACGTTTACTTTTTTATTTCTAGGTGTAAATTTGTCTAGATTTTGCAACTTAGTATATTTTTCATTTATGTCATTATCTTTTCTGTCCTTATTTCTGTATTCCAAGGTTTTTATTTTTTTTAGTTCAATATTTTCAAATATTTCTTTTAGGTCGTTATCTGTCCTAAATTGAATATTTATTGGCTTTTCTTTAGTTGTTAAATGTATGGTATTATTATAAATTTCTAGGGCTTGGTAGACTAAGTCAATATTATAGGCTATGTCGTTTTCTTGTTCTCTAGTCTTTAAAATCCTGTGTAACCTTTCTATGTCCGAATTTCCTGTGTGACGATATGGAGTAGTAAAGTGGTAATGTATATCTTTTTTGTCTAAAAAGTCTTTGAATAACTCATTTTTAAATGATGGTTCATTATCCAAAGTTAGCTGTTTAGGTTTTTTCATAATAGAAAATAATTTCGTATAAGATTTTATTATTTGAAGAGTTGTTCTGTCTAAAATAGGTTCTACCATAGCGTATTTACTAAATTTGTCTATTATTGTGATGTATTTTGTATCTCGGTTAAAATACCATATGTCTGTATGATAATGCTCGTGAGGTCCCTCAGGGGTTTCAGTTTTTTCAAAGGGTAATTTAATTGGTCTTCTTTCTATTTTAAAATTACAAATATTACAATTATTTATAAATTTAGTAATTTCTTTTTTAATATTTGGATAATAATATATTTTCCCTAGCTCAAGGTAAGTTTTTTCAATGCCTGGGTGATTGTTTTCAAATCTGTGATGCCTTGCCATTGTTTCTAACAATTCTTCATATTTTATATCTTTTTTCATGCTTGTAGTTAAAGTCATTTTTAACTCTTTAAGATTATTTGGATTTTCTCTCAAATCTCTGTATTGGTTTTGTATTTTTAACAAATCTTCTTTATTTTCACAATATATACCTATGTCATTATACTCAGCCAATTCTGATAATATTTGCAATATTATTTCATTAGTACACTCTGTGTATTTATATGTTATTCTAATTTTTCCAAAAATAGTTTCTTCAACTTTGTTAAAATTCTCTTTTGTTCTACTTAAAATTACCTGAGTACAAAAGGATTGGAATGGTTTTTTAGTTATTTGGAAGTAATCAACACCGTCTTCGTCGGCTGAATGTAAAGTTGGTACCGGGGATTGACTTCTTAATTCAATATTTTCATGACTTTCTGTTCTTTTTTCAATAATATTTAATTTTTTATAATGATTTTTCACATATTCCTGTATTTCTTTTTTATTTTTACTATGTCGGGTAGCTAAATGGTTTCTTATATCATTTACATCTGCTAATATTTTCTGACATATTTCGCAAGTGATTTTAACTCGAGTATGAGTTTTCAAATGCTTGTAATATGAATTTCGTTTTTTATAACTTTTGCTACATTGGTCACATTTAAAAATTTCTGTTTCACCGTCAAAAACATTAACTTCTCTTATTTTTGACAATGCATCTGCTACTTTATTTTCTTTACCTATTACATGTTCTATATCAAATTCATATTCATTGAGTTTGATTTTCCAACGTATTAGTTTAGAATTTGGTTCTTTTAATGTTGATAACCATATTAATGGTTTATGGTCAGTTTTTAACTTAAATCTTCTTCCATAAAGGTAATGTCTAAATTGTTTAACGGCCCATACTATTGCGAGTAATTCTTTTTCAGTGGTAGAGTAGTTAATTTCATGTTTATTCAGAGTTCTTGATACGAAAGCAATTGGTCCTTTGTTCTGTGAAAGTACCGCTCCCAAAGCATAGTTACTTGCATCTGTGGTTAGAAGAAATTGTTCTTCGAAATTTGGGTATTTCAAAACCATATCTGACATTAATATATTCTTAAGTTTTTCAAAAGATTCCCTGTAATCCTTATCGTTTATATTTATTTTACCGTCTTTTTTAAGTCTCAACGTCATTGGTTTAGAAATTTTAGCATAATCGGGAATAAATTTCCTGTAATATCCGCTAAGTCCAAACAAACTTTGAATTTCTTTAAGGGTCCTTGGAATAAGTTGTCTTTTAATTCCATTAACTTTTTCTGGGTTTGGTTTAATTCCGTCTCTGGTCACGACATGTCCCAAAAACTCCGTTTCTTTCTTCAAAAAGTCGCTTTTATTCAAACTAACTTTTAAATTTGCTTGTCTTAGTGTGTTAAATATTTTTTCCAAGTTTCCCAAGTGTTCTTGAAGAGAGCTTGAAAACACTAATATGTCGTCCATGTAAATGACGCATATTTTATTAACATGCCGCCTTAAAACGTTATTCATCATGCGTTGAAAGGTGGCTGGTGCGTTCCTTAAGCCAAAGGGCATTCTCAAAAATTCATAATGTCCACTATGTGTAGTAAAGGCGGTCTTTTCCCTATCTTCCGGTTCCATTTCAATTTGATAGAATCCCTTAGTCAAATCCAAAGTCGAAAAGTAATTCGCTCGCCCTAATTTATCCAAAACTTCGTCAATTCTTGGGATTGGATATTTGTCTTCTCTAGTTACTATGTTTAATTTTCGATAGTCGATGACTATCCGCCATTCTTTGTTACCCACTTTATCTTCTTTTTTTGGAACTATCCATATTGGTGCATTATATGGTGAGTTACTTGGCCTAATTATGCCTTGTTCTAGCATTTCTGTCATTTGTTTTTCTACTTCTTCGATATGTATATGTGGGTATCTATATGTTCTTGAGTAAATTGGTCCAGATAGTCCTGTGTCTATTTTATGCTTAATTTCGTTAGTGAAACTTAAATCATCGCCTTTTTTATAAAAATTATCTTCATTATTTTGAATAAGAATTTTTATGGCTTTTGCTTCCTCTGCATTTAAGTGCTCTGTTCTTAGCTGGGTTTCTGTTCCTAATATTTCTAATGTATGCATTTCGGGTAATTGTAGGATGGTTTCTATGTTTGTAAGTTCTTCTTTATCTCCTTCATAATAAAGCTTTAATTTTTTTCCGTTTATTAACAAAAAGTTATTTTGATAATCTATTATTGCGTTATTTGTTCGCAATGTTTTATTTCCTATAATTCCGTCAAAAAATGCATGAAATCTATAAATTCTAAAACTTGTATCTGAATTTAAGGGTAAAATTAATTTGGATTTTGGGATAATTGCGTCATGAGTGATCTGTATAACTCCTGATGCAGTTTTAATTTTTATTGGGTTTTTAAGGGGTTCAATAAAACTTGGTGGGCAATGGTTTCGACTTAAAAGATTTTCTGTTGACCCTGAGTCCACTAAAAGTCTTGTTCCTCTCGTTGATCCTTTGAGTAGGATATAGGGAAGTCCATAGTATTGTTCGAGGCTGTTAACCGAAAATTTTGTGGTTCGTAATTGTTTTCCACATTACTTTCGAAATTATCATTTGATTCAAATTTAAAATTTTTATTACCATAATTTTCAAAATTATCGTTTGTTTCATAATCACAGTTATTAATAAAAGTATTCTTACTATAGTTTTTTGTTGTTGCTCCCTGTTGAAAATGGTTTTGTCTTCTTGTTTGTGTAGTATCAGTGTCCATCGGCTCTGGTTTTGGGAATTGCTGATTCAGCTGCTGATATTGTTGTCTTGGCTGCCATTGCTGAGGTTGTCTTGGTTGCCACTGATGATTCGGCTGCTGATAATTCTGCTGCTGATGGTTTTGTTGTTGCTGTTGTTGTGGTATAAATAACCTTGGTCTCCAATTGTCCGGTTGGCTTCTCTGGAAATTTGCTTTGTTGAAATTTCCTTTATGTTGACTGTTGTTTTTTGTTATATTTTTGTTATTAACTTCCTGATTCCTTGGTCTTCGCTCTTCACTTAGGAATCCAGATTGGCTTAATTCATGGATGGCTTCTTCCATTGTTGCAGGTTTCAAAGCACATAAAACGGTTCTCATATGTACCGGTAGTCTTGTAGTAAATATTTTTAATGCTGTGTCTATATTTCTTGGAACATCATTTATTCTTTTTTCCTGTGTAGATTTTTGGTTTAGCAAGGCTAATTTATGTAATATAAAATTATAAAAGTCTAGGGCGTTGCCACGGAATTGGGCTCCTCGTAAATCTTCATAAAGTTGATCTGCTGTCTGGAATCCTCCAAAATTAGTATCTAACATTGACTTAATGTCATTCCAATTATCCATTAATTTACTTTTAACGATGTTTATGCACATCCTTTGTGCTTGTTCATTGTACAATGCCAGTGTTGGAATGATGTCATCAACATTTGTACAGAATGTTGTTAGGTTCTCTTTTCTACCATCAAACTCCTGTATCTTGGAGAGATATGTAACTGGATTGATGTCTAGTGATATAGCTGTTACAGCTGCTGCTGCTACTGCCAATCCTGGGGTTGCGGGATTTATTGACATATTTTTTTTTTTCTTTTTTGTTTGTAAATTATTTTTACTTTGTCTTGGAAAACTTTTTCGCAGTTTCCTTTTTACAAAGTTTAAGATATTCTTTTTCACAGAATATACTTTTGAATTTTCTTTTGCATAGAAAAAAAAAATTTTTTTTAAATTAAATTCTTCTGCACAGAATTTTATATATTATTTTTTCTCTGTAAGTTATTTTTTACGAATAACTGCGGTTTTATCCCGATATTCTTACATGAATATATTAAGGATATTTTTGCTGTTATCCTACCGACTGCGCCAATTTTAATCCTTTTTAATTTTATTTAGTAAAACTAAGGATCTTTTGTTTGAGAAAACAATTTATTCTTTTATATTTATTGTATCTGTTTTTCGTACAGAAAATAAAATGACCGTTCAATTTGAAGGTGGAATGAATTCTACTCTTTATTTTTTCATTATTTCTTAACTAATGTGCATTTAATTGTAATATGAATATTGTGCTTTTTTATTACTATTTGTTTACAATATTTAATGTATTCTGATGTAGTCACCGTAATATGAATATGTCTGTTTACAATATTTAATGTGTTCTGTTAAGGTGTGGTCACTGTAATATGAATATATTCGATTTATTATTATTAACATAATCTTTCATATGTTTACAGTGTTTAATTAAATGCAAAATGCAATTATGCAAACGGGAGTCTCTGCTTACTGATAGTCATAACAGGTACTTTGTGGCTTTATGACATAGTGATGTGGTATAATATAGTAAGGGTGTGTTAAAGACAAATTGTAGGGTGACATATGACCCAATGCCATATAATCGTTCATAAAATCGACATACATTGATTTTAAATCAGAATCGCGTTCTAATCTGCATTCTACCGATAAAAATCGTCTACGAGAAATTTCAAAAGACTCACCCAAACAATCCGGACTAATTTTGAAAGGTAATCTGACTGCAATACGACCGTCAGCATTAATATTTACATTATTTACAAAATGTTCTTCACAGCTTTCTTCTTCTGCAGTAAAAGTTGGGGAACCACTGGTGTACTCTTCCACTTCCCAAAATCTTTTCAAAGTGTTGTCTAAAACTTCTGTTGACGAATCGATTGCCAAGTTGCACGTAAGAGCTGTAGAAGCAGATTGAGAGTTGTATTTTCCACCAACAACCCATCCAAAAACTGTATTAATCAAACAAGGCATGCCTTCTCCTAATGATATACGTCCATCGAGCAATAAATCAAAGAATACCTCAGTGCAACAAATCGATTTTTTGAGGCTTGAAGAACGATGGGTCAGCTAATTCAATCGTTTCAGGAATTTTCCAATTTGATGTCGTAATAAATTCACCAGGCTGTTGAGCAGAAATTGACTTTGTTACAGCAAAGGTTGAGGACCACTGGAACGAGCATACACGTGATTTAATCGTAGCTGCGACCGAAAATTTGATTTATGTTCGGACCTCACCGATACCAGAAACATCTTGAGAATTTGGACGAAATTGTAGCTTGAGCCTTTTCGCAACTTCTTCTGTAATAAAATTGATTTCAGAACAGGAATCAAGTAGTACTCTTACCGGTTGAAACGATCCAAATATGTCTTTAATGAGAACCACAGCAGTTGGTATTATGGCTCTCTTAAACGACCGAGCTACAAATGACACAGGATTACCATGACTAGTTAAGGGCCTTTGGGTTTGACCAAGATTTGTCGATGATGTTCCAGATTGATCGGGAACCATGAAAATATGAAGCGTAGAATGGTGTGGAGACTGGCAAACTCGACACCAAGATTTAGAGGGACATTTCGAAACCAAATGACCCTTTCGAAGGCAATTGATGCAATTTCCATTACGTTTTACAAAGTTAAACCGCTCCGACACTACGAGCGACAAAAATGAAGTACAGGTTGCAATATGATGTTCATTGCTGTTGCAATATGAACAAGTTGAATTTGTGTTCGAATTCACAAAAGTATTTACAGGTCGATTGACGTCGATTTTGGTTTGAAACCACTAGGTTTATGATTTGAATCACTTTTCTTGCCATGACTTTCCAAAAATTGACAACGATGGCTCAATATATTGTAGCAGGTGTCCCAAGATGGTAGTGATTTAAATTCCTGTTTTCCGTCATAATTTTCTCTGGATCCGTCATCCAGCTTTGACAAAACAATATGAATTATTATTGCATTCATGACGTCCATTTCCGAACCAAGCGATACAAGCGAACCACGAATCGCCGAAACAGTATCAATGATGTTACGTAATGAGATACAATCACCCTTGGACATTTGAGAAACATTAAAAAGAGCAGTAATATGTTCAAGAAAAATTAATACCTTATTGTCATATCGTTCCTGTAACCGCTCCAGAGCCTTGGAGTAATTCTCATCCGTTACCTGGAATGGTTCCACAACAGCTAAAGCAGGGTCAGAAAGGCAATTCAATAAATAATTGAATTTATCAACAGCAGTGATCGATGAATTCTCATGGACCATATTATTAAACTTTGTACTAAATCTTTTGTAGTCGCCATACTTCCCATCAAATCGTGGCAACTTCAACGATGGCAATCTGCTTTGATGTAACACTCCCGACATTGAAGCGTTCAAAAAACTATGTTCTGCTGAAGTTGAGCAACGACTTTTATTTATATGGGACAACAACTTTGCTTTGGCAGCGATGAAAACTTCTTCTAAATCACTTCGATAATTATCGTTGGGACTTAATTTTTCAATTTGTCCTTGTATGTGATAAATTTCCTTAAAATAAACTTCTAAAATTTGCATCCGACATTGCAAAATGGTTGAATCAACTTTGTCGCCATCTTTTTCATTTTTCTTTTGTAGGTTAGTTATGTTTCGTTTCATAGTGGATCTTTGTTGTTTCAACGAAGCTAAGTCTGAGCCACTAGTATTAATAGTTTCATCATCATTGTTAGCCATTTTGAAAAATCAAAAATTTTACAAATAAAATTACAAAGAACCACTTCGGAATTGAAACACTTATTTACTTTCTATGTAAATGAAAAAGCGCGATTTATTTTTATATATGTACCACTTATGTATTTATAATAACGGCACTGTTTAAAATTTCCAAATTTCACAAAAGGGCTACAAAATTGTTGAAATATCACCCAAATTAATTCGGTGAGCAAACGAAGACAAATTGTTTTATTTACAAAATTAAAACTTTATAATTTAATTCTGTTTCAAAATTGTTTTTGACGGCAGTGGTTAATGTCGGCTTAAAAAACTTCGAAACGAAAATGTTTGTATATCAGCAACTGTAACACCTAAGTTATCTCCAACGACGATAATGAGAACTGCGTGGCACAATTGTTGCATATATCAAAAATGTCTTTTTTATTTTGTAGTGGCTCTACGGGCCAATTAGTTTTTTATCCGAATAAGAAATAAATTGATAAATCGCCAAAAATGTTTGATAAAAAATTAAAGTTCATTAAAAACAAAAAAAATTATCAAACGCACTGTTTTAGTTTTATGTTCTTTATTAAAAGATTCAACTACGACTACTTTTCTTAAAACTAATTTACAATATATATATGACGATCACAAGACAAAGTAAATAACAAACTACTTGACGAAAAGAACAGTTATCTCTCACTCAATAACACGAGAGACGTATGTATATTGTGTTGGCATACCAACAGTGTTTGTTGTTGGTTAGCTAACTACAATATACAACACGTAAACAAGTAGGAAAAGGGATAGACAAACGACAATAACAGTGACGACACCATCAACAGTGTTGGCACCCTGATTGGTGATCTGACCCGACAGTCGGAATATTGGTTATAACTCATAAAGACTTTTACATCGTCAGCATACATCAGGATATTTGAAAACTGAATAACCTGAGGTAACTCATTTATAAATAGTGAAAATAAAAGCGGTCCAAGATGGCTGCCTTGCGGAACTCCAGAAAAAACGTTAATATTTTTCGAAGATATATTATTAAAACGTACATTTTGCTTTCTGTTTGTTAAATATGAATATATCCACTTTATGCTAAGATCAGAAAATCCTATTAGATGTAATTTCTTTATAAGAAGTTTATGGTTGACTTTATCAAACGCCTTGCTGAAATCAGTGTAAATTGCGTCAGTTTGCTTTCTTTGAAGAAAACCACGATTGACTATTGCTGTGAGATGTAAAAGGTTCGTTGAAGTTGAGCACCGTTTTTGAAAGCCATGTTGGAATGGAGAAATTAATGTGTTGACTTGATGACATAGTTCATCAGTTATAATTTTTTCAAAGAATTTAGGTATATTACTTAATTTTGCAATACCACGATAATTTGTAATGTCAGACTTGTTTCCGGATTTAAATTACGGAATAATGAAGGAGTCCTTCCACGTATTTGGAAAGTATCCGAATTTAATTTATGAGTTAAACATTATTGTCAATGGAATAGCTAAAGCATCCGCACATTTGATTAAGATACTGCTAGGAATTTTATCAGGTCCACTATTATATGAAAATTTTAGTTTTTTCAAACCATTAGAATCATCAAAAGTTGAATCGGAATAAGTTGTTGAAAAGAAATCAGCAAACAAATTACTTATAATAATTGTTGAATAAAAAACCAAGTTTTAAGAGCTAACTTTTCGTTGCTTTAAAATTCTGAAAGCAATCGTTTTATTAATTCAATAATTTCATTATAATTATATATTTACATATTACCTTAGTTTCTAATTGGATCTTTTTAAGGTACAACACCGCTTACAACCTTAATGCAAATGGCCGATTTTATACAAAAATGTGATTAAATTTGACAGATACAAAATTAACTAATTACACAGTTGTAATATGAAAGGTAGATGTACAAAAGAGTATTGACGAGCTGTGTTAACCTTAACTGTCGGTAACAATTCTCCCCCCAGTAAGGGTCAACATCTTGAGTCTTACTTCGATCTATGGCCGACATCCAGAATAGCTAGTTTAACGGCAGGTCGTTCCATAATACCATTTTTGGTTTTTACCTTAGCTCTTCGTACCTGACCATCTTTAGCTTTGGTGACCTCGACCACCCTTCCTTTCAGCCACGAGTTTCTGTAAGCATTTTCATCAACAACAAGCACAATATCTCCTTCTTCAATTGGTTTAACTGGCTGAGACCATTTGGTGCGTCGAGTCAATGTTGGCAACATCTCTTTTACAAAACGACGCCAAAACATATTTGCGAACAATTCGCTTTGCCGGAGACACATCCTATGATCAATATTTTCAGGTATACAAAACGGTTTTTCTCCATTTGAACTGCCCAATAAAAAATGGTTTGGAGTGATAGCCTCTTGGTCTTCAGTTTCAAGAGATACGTATGTCAGGGGTCGTGAATTGACAATCAGTTCAACCTCCATAAGAGCACTTCTCAAACTTTCATCCGTGAATTTTTGCGAGGGAGTTATTTTATATAAAATAGTTTTTATCGATCTTACTAACCGCTCCCATGCTCCCCCCATATGAGGAGCTGCTGGTGGATTAAATCTCCATGCTATGCCTTTGTAGGCTAATTTCCTGTGTATGGTATCGAATTTAATATTTTCAAGCTCTCCTTTCAAAACTCGTTCTGCTCCACGAAAATTCGTGCCGTTATCGCTATAAATTTCAGCCGGTGAGCCACGCCTAGCTATGAAACTTATCAAAGTCATTAAAAAAGAACCTGTTGAAAGTGAATGGGCAATTTCAATATGTAGCGCTCTTATGGTTAAGCACGTAAACACTACTCCCCACCGTTTTAATGACTTTCTGCCGCAGGTAACCGCTATCGGGCCGAAATAGTCGACACCGACATACGTAAAGGGTCGTTGAAAAGCTCCAAGACGTGCTGGTGGCAAGGGTGACATCTGAGGTGGAATTGGTTTTGCTGCTTCGTTTTTACATTGCTGACAGTTTCTTCGAACAATCTTGTAGACTACTCTCAATTTCACGATAAAATAATGCTGACGAATTTCATTTAAAACCGTTTCGTGATTCAAGTGGTGATATGCACGATGATAATAGTTTACTAAAAGTCTCGTTCCATGATGACTACCTGGGAGTACAATTAAGTCGCGTTGATTTCCGCAAGCTGGAGCCGCATAGTGCGCCCGATTCTTTACTTTTACGACACCATCAGCGTCAATATAAACATTAAGTTTGTCGAAAACACCACCTCTCGGAATGGGTCTACTACACTGAATGGCATTATAATCGTCGGCAAAACTTGACATTTGGATCACCTTGAATATAATATTTTTTGCCCTTGTGAGATGAGATGCATTTAGTGTTGCTACTGGTTTTTGTTTTTTATATATTTGGTGCCGGCGTTCAACATATACCATCCAATTTCCAACTCCACGATAAAGTTTAAACCAACTACAAAAATACTCGAAATTGATTGAAATCGTTATAGACTTACGGTTATGTATATTTAAGAAACGAGGTCGAATTTCAGAGGCGTTCATCTCAGGAATGCTTGACTCATTTGCGTTTGGGACTTTGGGCCATTCATTTTCAGGGTGTTTCAACCATGATGGACCCTCGAACCATTCATTAAAAACATCAGTAGGGGGCCTGTATTTGGTGGCAAAGTCAGCAACATTCATAGCGCTTGGTACCCATCTCCAATCATCAGAATTCGTAAACTTCAAAATTTCGGCTATACGAAACATAACAAATTGCTTATATTTTTTAGGATCTCCAGTCAGCCAACTTAATACAGTCTTGGAATCGGTCCACATTAACTTTCGCTGTAATTTGATATTATGACAACTTACTGTGTTCATGAGTCTTGCACCCATGGCCGCTGCTTGTAATTCGAGTCGAAGCACTGAAAGGGGTCGAAGTGGTGCCACTTTTGCTTTGGCTACTACAAGTCTCAATTCGACAATATCCCCGACTTGTATTCGAAAATATGAAACGGCAGCATATGCATCCTCACTTGCGTCGACAAACGTATGTAGTTCAGCAATATATTTTTGTTGTTGTATGGCCATCGAATAGCATCGTGGTATAGAAACAGCTGCGATCGTTGGCAAAAATGTTAACCAATTCTTCCACTTAGAATAAAGATCATCATTAAGAGGCTGATCCCAATCTATACCGCAACGCCAAATTTCCTGGCTACAAAACCTAGAGGGTCGAAAACGGACATCAAAACTTGAAGGACTTCCCGCTTTGTAGGCACTATTTCCTCCTTAAGAATGGGTCTACGGAGTCGTACAAATTTTAAATTCATTTGGAATGTGTCGTTTTTGGGGTCCCAGTATAAGCCAAGAATTTTTTCAAATTGGGTTGAATTTTCGCCGTTTTCAAAAGTTTTGTTTTCGATACATTTTGTTTCACCGAGTGCATTTAAAACTTCAGTAGAGTTTGAAGACCAATTTCGCATGTGAAAACCACCTTTAGCATATACATCGCGCACGCTTAAAGCCAGATCAATGGCCTCCTCGACGGTGTTTGCAGAATCAATAAAATCGTCCACATAATGTTGCTTAGTAATGGCATCAATAACTTTTTGATCAGCATCAAAGGTTTGCGCATTTTTGTCTCTCACATAATGTGCAATGCAGGGAGAACATGATGCGCCACAGGTCAGCACATTTAGTTGATAAACCACCAAAGAATTGTTGTCCCACCACAAAAAACGTTGAGCGCATGCATCTTCTTTGCGTACTTTTATTCGGTGAAACATTTCTGCTATATCTCCACATACAGCAACGGCCCCCATTCGAAATTTGAATAAAATATTCATAAGAGGCATAAGCAGATCAGGACCCCTCAACAAAATATCATTTAGAGCAAACTCACCAGACTTAGCTGCAGCATCCCAAACAAGTCGTATTTTATTCGGCTTATGGGGATTTTTAACAATAAATGTGGGTAAATACCAAATTTTGTCCCCTTTTTCTTCTAAAAGCACTCATTGGCAACCTTTCAGCATAGCCCTTTTCTTCTAGATTCGAAATTTGTTGTTGCAACACTTCAGCTAATTTTGAGTCACGTTCGACCTTTCGACGAATACAATGAAAACGTTTCATTGCTATTGTATACTATGGGGCAACTCTGGTGGTTCACATCTCCATAAAAGTCCTACCTCATATCGACCATCATTGAACTTACAAGTTTTTTCTAAAATTTCTATCGCTTTTTAGTCATCTTTAGACATGGGTTCAGTTGCCGGGGGTGTTATGCCCACACTTTCATCAGAAAAATGCTTCTTTACTAGGTCTTGAACTTCATCGCAGCTACATTTATGAAAATTTAATCGAGCACATACCTTTGATGCACCACCAAAAAGTGTCCATCCTAATCTTGTCTTTGATGCCACTGGTTGCTGCCATCCACCTTCACGGGTCTTAATTGATGCAATTAAATTTGGGTTATTAACACCTATAATCATGGATGGAATTACGTTTTTGTATCCCTCCAGGGGAATATCTGCAAGATAAGGATGATTTTTCTTAATATTTTGTACAATCATTGTTTCAGCTGGCAAATTTAGATTTTTGACAGTGTAAACATTGTTGATTGGAAAAATTTTAGCGTTATATTTTGTTGAAGAAATTTTTAAATTCATTAGCTTAGAGTCTTCTTCATATCGGGACACGTCACCAGTCCATCGGATGCAAAGTGGGTCGTTGATACCTTTAACGCCTAATGAGTCTGCTACTTTTTCCTCTAGAAGCGTAAGGGTCGATCCATCGTCCATAAGGGCGTATATTGTAACACATTTTGTGTTACTATAAAGCGTGACTGGCACTATACGAAAATATGACTCACTGTTGCTTTGGTGGTTATTAAGGGTTTCAGTAGTTGTCTGCTCATTGTGTAAAAGCGTGTTATGTAGAACATTGCATCCATTTACACCACACTGTTTTTGAAACCAGCATCTACGTCTGTGATTACCTAGGCAGATACGGCATAAATTTTTCGACTTGACGACATCCCATCTTTCAGCTGTAGACAAATTCGTAAATTTTTCACACTGGGTCAATTTGTGTATTTCGTTACATAATATACACTGTTGTTGTGGCTTATGTGATGTAAATGTTGTATGGGTGTTGAGGTGACTTTCCCTTTTAGGAGTCCTTTTGTCATGGCTACTTTCAAATATGGGAACGGTTACTCTGCATGTTGCTTCTGCTATGCAGTACAACCAATCCGAAAAGTCTTTTCAATTTGGATGTGGTATATCTTTGGAATGCATAGCCCATTGAAGTATTGTGTCGGGTGATAATTTATCCACTAATTCCTGTAAAAGAGTCGGATTAGTAAAATATTCATCAAGTTGTGAAGTACGAATTGTAGCACAAATATTTTTTACGGCGAACGCAAATTCAATTAATGATTCAAGTTTGCCTTTTTGCAAAGTTGTTTTCCGCACTTCATCGATTAGGTTTTTTAAGATGCATTCGGGTCTGCCAAAATACATTTTAAGCGTCCTTATGATGTCCGGAACCATATCTGGTAACATTAAACAATTTCGTACTGCATCCCGGGCCTTTCCGTGCAAACACTTTTGCAACCTAATGAGATTTTCCTCATTCCCATAGCCGGCAACACTAGTACTTAGTTCAAAATAACTAATAAATATCGGCCACTCCTTTGGGTCTCCATTAAACGATGGCAAATCCCTGGCTATATTTTGTCGAGCCATCAGTTGTGTCGTGGTTATATTTTTCCAACTATTGTATCCATTTGTACATGTAGATATATTTGTGTTGTTTTGTTGATTGACAGTGGGTACGTTCACTGTACGATCATTTACATTGTTAATAATACCACTTTGACATAGTGGTGAATTTGAAGAGTTCATACGACGGGTTTGTGTCCTTGATAAGCATTCACAATCTTTGTGTGTATCATTTTCAATTATATGTTGGGTCACATTAGGGTCAGCGTATTCACCATTATTATGCGATTCAGAGTTGTTAACGGTTTGTTGATAAGTTTTTACACACGGTGGTATGTTTAACGTTGAATATTTGTTATTATTATTTATTATACCTACTGGCCGTACATTATCAGCAAAATTGGAATATTCCTCATAAGACCGCAGTAATTCATATTTACGCTTTTTTAATCGTATTTCTTCTTCTTTTAGTTGCATTTCTTCCTCTAGCTGCTGTAGCAGAAGCTGCTTTTTACCACTTATGTCTGGCTGGACAGTTGTGGATTGTGTCATGGTGCTGCTGTTTGAGGCTGCATGTTGTAGTCCCGTTTGCTCTATAACTTCAACACTTAAATCATCTCTCGTTGGTTGTAGGTTATGTGTTGAATTTTGTTGGCAATTTTGGCAAGTCCATTTAAACATGTCAGCATCAGCGTTAAAGTCGCAGCAAGTACCGTGGTAGCTGCTAAGGCATTTAGAGCAGGTCACCATGCTTCCATCATCCGGGTCGGTGCATATTGTACAATTCTTACTTAATTTTGCAGCATGTGCCATATTCTTAATACCGTAAGAATTTTAAAGAAATTATTGAATAAAAAACCAAGTTTTAAGAGCTAACTTTTCGTTGCTTTAAAATTCTGAAAGCAAATGGCCGATTTTATACAAAAATGTGATTAAATTTGACAGATAAAAAATTAACTAATTACACAGTTGTAATATGAAAGGTAGATGTACAAAAGAGTATTGACGAGCTGTGTTAATCTTAACTGTCGGTAACAATAATATTATCATAAGATTCAGTATGTTGAAATTTCATAATAGCAGGATAACCAGTTGTTTTTCTCTTAGTGTTGACAAAATTGTAAAAAGACCTTGGATTACTTTTGAAACTATTTTTCATTTTGATTAAGTAGAGTAACACGATTATTCAGTGCAGTATATTCCGCTCGGCTAATGGAGTATTTCCCATAATCTACAAGAGAACTGGATAGCTTGTATTTCTTGTAATATTTATTTTTTTATTTTTAAGTCTTGTCAGTTGCTTGGTAATCCAAGGAGGACCGGGAAGTTTATTACAAATTTGTTTCGGAATACATAAATCCATTGCAGAAGAAATCGTACTGTAAAATGTTTCAGTCATATGATCAATAGCATCTGTGGATCCAATAGAAAAAGATAATAGACTGTGCCAGTTCGTACTGTATAGAAGTTCGTTCAACAAACTGTTATTAGATTGTGCGAAACAAAAATCCTTATCATCATTTTTACAAGGTGTTTTTAAAAGTCCAGAGGGAATATATAAATTTACTTAAATGGTAGGGTGATATGTATCTTCAGGAGAAGAAATCGGGATTGATCGCTTGATGTAACAATCTGAAATATCATTGACAAATATTAAATCCAATAATTTGTAATGACTGTTGTATATACCATTTAATTGAAAAAGATTCAGATCGAATAAAATATTGAAAAGCTCTTCACACTTGTTATTTGATTTGGATGGAACAAAATATTTTTCATCAGGTAAGAATTTCCAGGATATTGAAGGCAATTAAAATCACCAAGAATAATAACAAAGTCATCTTGATTAGCTGTACGAAGAATATATTTAATAGCTTCGCCATGTTGGTCATATATAGACTGTGGGGACGATGGAGGAATATATGAGCAGGCAACAAATAATTGTTTTCCATTAAGTTTAATTAAAACTGCGATAAATTCGATGTCCAAAGAGGGGTCAATCAATAAAACCTCAGAGAATAAAATACTAGAGACCGCAATAAGAATACCACCACCATTTGTTGTGGTCCCACGATCGCGTTTAAAAATATTGTATTTACAAGAGAGTATTTCCGTATTCAAAAATCTATCATTAAGCCACGTTTCAGTAAGTACGATGATGTGTTGGTTTAAGTTAAAACTTTCCATATATAAAGAATGATATGTAATCAACAGTAGATGCTCCTAGTTTTTTGGGGCGTTCAAATCAGCTTGCGGAAGATGACCAATATTAGCAGATCTTGGATTTTGTCTGTATTTATATTCGCGAACCAGTGTATAATCAGGCCAAAAAGTTAGGTTCAAAAAGATCATTCGCAACAGTAACTTTAAATGAAGTTATGGATCTTGGCTGAGAAAAAACAAA
Source organism: Cordilura impudica (assembly GCA_963682025.1). Taxonomy (NCBI): domain Eukaryota; kingdom Metazoa; phylum Arthropoda; class Insecta; order Diptera; family Scathophagidae; genus Cordilura; species Cordilura impudica. The sequence goes on along the minus strand of OY821519.1, from coordinate 171,233,619 downwards.
TTTATATGTTGAAATGTCTACGTTTGGACCCACCTTAGATTTAATGAAGGAATCAACATCTTCAGTAGTTGTATCAAAGGCCAGCCTCGAGATAAAACAGTTTTTTTAGGAGGTACAGCTCTTAGCATATTACTTATAGTTTGACTATTGAAAATGGGAACAGGATTATTTAAGGCAATTTCAGGTGGATTTTGTGCAATATCGGCATAGCTCGAAGGAATAGCAGGATCCTTATTATTAATAATTGAAAGTGAATCAGGTATGGAAGAACCAGAAGTAACAGAAACCGGAACAGGATTATTGTTTTTTCTTTAGTAGCATTTCTTAATGATTTACGGCGTTTCGGTGAAGATTGTGGATGAGATTTTAAATTATCCAATGATTTGAAATCATCAAATAATTTTCCATAATCATTAATGCGATTAGTTAAATCCGACTCTTCTTCTTGTATATTCAGAAATTTCTTTTTTGTATCTTGGAAGAAACGACAAAAACTCACGCCAATTTGTCTACACTTATATCAGCACCAATGTAGAACTTTTGTTATTGGTTAAAGCATCCCCGACCAACCCAGAAAGACCACTGCATTTAAGATGACAAAGTTCATGACGCAATCAACAATCGATCATCCTTTCCCCATCATCCTTAATGGAACAAGTATTTATTAAACAGGATATATTAATAAACAGATGTGGCAACGCTTCTTTTTAAGTTTGACAGATTTATTACAAATAATGTGTAGTTATTCTTAAATGTAAGAAAAGAGTTTACTTGTTTGTTCGTTATCAATTTTGCATATAGACTGCTATGTGTTGTTATTGTAAAATGGGTGTTGTTGTAAAAATAGTGTGCACTTGATTGTTCGTTTTTTTATTTTTGTTTTCTTATTTAAGTATTTAATGTTGTTATTGTTGTTGTTTAACTAAGTTGTGTCTGTTTCTTTTTATGCTTTTTTCTATCTAATTTATGATTTTTATGTTTGTAATTTTAAAGTTATTGATTTTAATTATTTCAAAAACAATTATTACAAATTTAATGTTAATAAAGTAACTTTTTGAAATCAGAATTATATATTTTTAAAGGTAATAGTTTCAGGCTTAGTAGTAATCACAGATCACAATTTTCTTTAAGTTTTTGGCAATATGATGTTTTCCTTCCATTCCCAAAAAGTATGAAAGCTCAGTGGTCTGTTCTGTTATATTTTACACTCGAAGCAAGTTTTGAGTCAAAAAATTGGCATTCAATAAAAGCGCAGTGTGTCCGCCAATTTATAAGCTAAATTATTTTCTATTAAATAAAGAAACCTGCTTTAGCTCTTTTCTTTAAGGTTCCAGATTTTTTCATTTTGATTTTGCAGCCGCTGTTTCTTTGGCTAATTGCATATTTTTGATGTGAAGTTTATTAGTAGCATGTCTATGTAATTGCGTTACATTATTACTGAACGATTTTTTACATGCCTTACAGAAAGGTTTTTTAGTTTTTTGCACACACTTAAGGAATGGAAACTCCTCAATCCACTCAGACTTGAATTTTTGTTGATGTTTTTTTTTTTTTGGAATTTTTGTTTTGTTTACCACAACTGTCGATTTATTGTTAAAATTCAAATTAATTTCATCGTCATTTGAAGATTCGTATTCTGATTCGGATGTCAAGTCCGTATTTGAAGTTGATGCTAGTTTTTCATCATCGTTTTTAGTGGTTGAAGATGAAGTTGAAGCTGCTTGGTTGCTTCCATTTTTAATTAGATATCTATTTTCATCAAAAATGTAAATTTTGCTAATTAATATATATCGTTTTTAATTAGGATTTGTAAAAAATTTTGCAGAATTAAATTAGCCTGCACGTAGCTGATGAAAAACACAAAAACAATAGAAAAAAAAAACAAAATTTTCGTTTGAAATTTTTGTCGGTTGAGTAGTCGAATTTGAAAAATGTAGTATAAATTAAAAGTAGTAGACATGTAGTAGGTGAGAATAAAATGTTGTATTTCTGCTACAATTGTAGTATCACGGCACCCCTGCTTCTTACACATGTTAGTAATTCCGTTTGAAACTGGTTTAATGCCGTAGTTATTATTAACCTAAGAGACGAAAAAATATTGTACCTGTTGTTTTGTTGATTTCAAAAAATCCTTCAGGGTTTCCAGATATTATTTTATAAGTCAGAATAGATGAGACATCAATATCATCATCAGTAGCATTCAACAGTATAACTCTCGTGTTTTGACGACTTCCTTCCAGAATTGTTGGGTAGTAAACTGGTTTATCTGTTAATGGTATGTTATCATTTACATCGTCCACTTCAATATAAACCTTTTAAAAAAATAAAAAAAAATAATTCTTGCCGGAAAATCATTTTAAAGCTTACCTGTACACAATTAACTAGTGGGACAATTGCATGATCTTGAGCACATAAAGTTATCCAATAATAATTTTTCGATTCAGCATCTAGGTGCGTTAAAGACCGTATTGACCCTAAAAGAAAAATTAAATGTTAAAGAATGAATTAGATTTACGTTTCATGGGAACATTTTATAAAACGTAACATTTGAAAATTTTATTAAAATGTTGACAATTTGATTATATCGGATTATTGATTATATCGGATTCGACAATTCATAAAATACCTGATTCATGTTTACACAGTTTTGATATACTAAATTAAGAAATATAAGTCTTGCAATATTGTGAATATGCACAGTTTTTCATAATAAAATTATAAAATTATTTTAAAAAAATATTTAAAAATTGTCTCGGAAAAAGGAACTAGAAAAAGTATCGTGGAACTTTTTATACCATTGCCATTTTTTATATTTTTGTTAATCAGTTGTTTGTTGACACTCTCAACATACGGTCGTGTTATTAAAAATTCAATTTTTCTCACGTGTTAAATTTTTGTAAACAAACAATTAATTTTTTAATTTCAATTATTTCCAATAATTGAGAATGGTCCCCACACAAAAACGCAAAAAGTTCTGGGGTAACAACCCTAGATTTAAAGTTCCTAAACCTCTAGAAAATAACAGATTCCAAGTGCTATCTGACATGGAGATGCAAACAATATTCCTCCAATTATTGTTGATAGTGGTCATAAGTTCACTGATATCATAAAGATATTGGGCTCGAACTCCAAGTATAAGAGAATGTCGATAGGTATAAAAGTGATGCCAAACACTTTGATTGACTTCAATGAAGCTTTAAAAAAACTTAAACACGAAGAAATAAAATTCTTTACGCATACAGTTAAAGACAACAAGAAATTTAAACTTATGCTTTTTGGTCTACCACAATTTGAACTAAAAACGATTCTTGAGGAGTCCAAAAATACGTACAATATAGAACCAACAAACATAAATGAAATTAAAACCACACGATCCACATCTGACGATGCTTTGTATATGCTAGAATTTAACAGAAGTCAGATTTCTAAAAGAGAAGTATTTAAGATAAAGTACTTTTATGGTATAGTGGTCCGCTGGAGAAATCCCCGGCGTCGTGCAAGAGGACCGACACAGTGTTCAAAATATGCGTTATATGGTCATGGCTCATCAAAGTTTTTTAGAAAAAATGTATGTCTAGGTTGTGGAGGTCCACATGACTATTCATGTTGCCAGTTAAATAAAGTTACAAGTGACGGCCCTGTGATATATAAATGTTTTAATTGTATTAAGAATAACTTGAAAAATGTTAATCATCGAGCAGATGACATAAACTGTCCATCGCGCCGCGAGTACCTAGAAATACGACAAAGAGTTTCCAGAAAACAACACATTCGTAAAATGCCACAACATTCGGAACCTGATCCTTTCATCTGGGATGACGATATCCCAAATAACCGTGATATATCATCAACTAATAAGGTGCGTATTTTTCCTCGAACCGATGAAATTCCATCAAGTAGTAGAGCACATAATGCTCTCAATAAAGTTTCCTACGCAGCAAAAGCTAAAGCAGCTCAAATAATAGATCATGATAACGATGATCTCTCTAATGAAAAGCTATTAGAAATTTTCTTTGATGCAGAAGATGCTCTAGAAAAATGTAAAAACAAATATGACAAGCTGCGAGTACTTGGAAATATGCTTAAACATGTCATATAAAGAAACAACAATGTATAGAATCAATGTTATGCTTTGGAATGCCCAAGGCATAACTAATCCAACAGCTATATATCAATTGGAATACTTTTTAAATGAAAAAAAGTCGATGTAGTTTTTATCAATGAAACTTTTTTAAAACAAAAACACAAATTCAAATTGCTTGATTATAAAATCTACCGTCAAGATCGATTGACCCATGGAGGAGGTGTATTAATAGCGATTAAAAATACAATTCCACACCAATATATATCAATAATGTCAACAACAATTTTTGAAAATGTTTCCATTGTAATAAATATTAATAATGTAATGTATGCAAACTATAGGGCATTCACAGAGTGCATGAATGCTGAGCATAGAGCATTTTCACTTTGGTAATAAGAACTATTTAATTTAGAACCACTTGACATACATATGTTAACCAAGAACAGCGCAATTGTTAGTGCACGTGTTTTCACTATAAGCAATGCGATCAATGAATGTGTGTGGTATAAACAAACCCAAAATAACAATAAATAAAAGGGTTTCGGATTTCATTCTCAAGGGTGCCGGTAACACAAAGTAAATACGGAAACGTATATTTTGTGTATTTGAATTACCGTACTTGACATGATTTTGTGTTTGACCACCCATTAATCGTTTAATGCAAGTGTTGCACATATGTTTGTCATGAAGTAATTTACCAGAGTCAATCACTATGCTGCTGTAGCACTATTAGTTTTAAGAGAGAATTTAAGAGAATTATTTTGTAGAATTCTAGTTAGTAAATTTAGTATATAAGTAGCAGATAATTTAATTTTAGATACAGTATAATTTTGGTCTTCATCAGAACAAATAAAAGAAAATAAAAATTACCAGAAAGAAGAAGTATTTTCATTTAACCCGAATACATTATGATCAACCAGTCAATTTCTAAGCATTAAACACATAGTTACCACATGGCGATCCTGAGACCGAACCTGATCCTGAAATCCTCAATCCTTAGGACATCTACCACATGGCGATCCTTAGGACAACCTGGACATCCTGTCAACAATTCTGATCCTTCAGTCACCAACACCACATCATCTTTAATGACCAACACCACATCCTGTCAACAATTCTGATCCTTCAGTCACCAACACCACATCATCTTTAATGACCAACACCACATCCTATCAACAATCCTGATCCTTCAGTCACCAACACCACATCATCTTTAGTGACCAACACCACGTCACATCTGCAGTACATTTTTTTTTTATTATAAGGTAATATAAAGCAAAAAGTAACAGTTTTTATTTAAGTGCTTTTGCGCAAATAAAAACTGCTGGGAATTTATAGAAGAGTTATATTTTACATGGAGAGGAAAGAAAAACTTAAAGATATACTCAAAAAAAGTTGAAATAGCTAGGCGACAGTGGGAAACAGGGAGTCTAACAGAAAAACCTGAGATACTAACTGTAGGTCCCAAACCACTACATAGGAACAACATAATAAAAGAACGGGTATACCCAATATTTCCGGTACAGCAGACTAAAGTAATAGTAAAAAATTACAAAGGGGAAAGGAAGTTAAAGCTGACAATATTAGAGGAAAGGATAAGAGCAATACAGAAAGAAATCGACAATAAAGTTTTACCTGATAGCGAGAAGGAATCCTTGATTGTAAAGAAAATCGAGTTAGAAAAAGAGTTTTCAACGGTACTAGAAGAAATAAGAGTACATAACAAAGCTAGAAGAAAAGCAAGAAAAATAAACAAAACAAATGGGAAATACTCAAAATAAAGTTAAAGAGGTCATCACTGCGACAGCCAGCGCACCTCCTGCAATTAGCGTCAGCGTGGAAATATTTATATTGGTATGCGTTTTATTCACGCTTAACGTGTTAATTAAGTACTTAAGAAATTACGTGAAAAAACAAATAAATAGACATGTTTTAAAGAACAATATAAACAACATTGTATAAAAAAAAAAAAAAAAAAATTGTATGATAGTAATAGTAATGGTAAAGGTAAAATATTATTAAGAATTATGAAAAAATATAAAATGTAAATTTATACTTAAGATCAATTACAATATGTATTCAAAATAAAAAGAAATTTTATAAAGTAATATATTTCATCGGCAAAACTTTTTCATGGATAACATATATAGGCAAATAGAAGCACTAATAGCGAACGCAAAAAAATCAGTAGGCAAGTTTTATGTGACAGATACTCTACTAGCGAAAAGACAAGAGGTCCAAAGATTAGAACAAGAGACAATAAAAATATTAGAAGATTCAAAAATAGAAGAATCAGATAAGAATACGCATATAGCAAAATTTGGTAGATTAAAGAAAGAGGCTCTAAAAATACTTGCACTACACGAAGACAGGGCACAACAGACGTCATCTCAACGGACAGTTGACGACATATCTGACGAGAGAGTGATCAGAATACGTGGCACAATGGCGGAAAATATTTTAAGTACATCGGAATTGGCGGCAATTTCAAAACCCATAACGATATTTAACGGTGCGAGAGAAGAGCTCGAAATATTTATAGCAAATTTGGGAATAAGACAGAAAAAAATTTGTAGGCTTAAGAGCACAAAGAATAAATACATATTTTAAATAATAAATCTAAAAAAAAAAAAAAAAAAAAATAAGAAAGAAAGATGTAAAAATTAATTATTAGTATCTTATACATATATATAAAAAAAAGATTAATACATTATTATTATAAAAAGGAAAAATAATATATATAGGGAATAAAATAAGAAGTTTCTATTACATATAGGAAAGGTAATTAGAACTATAATAGAATACTGTATTTGTGTCTCAGAAAAATAATTATGACATTTTTTTTAACAATTGTAATATGTTAATTAATCCAATGGAATTGATGAGTAGAAAAAAGAAATATATAAAACTTATGAATAACAAAATAGATTGTAATGGCATCAATATATTATACGTTTAGGCAATGATAAGGGTGGAATTGAGAATAGTATTTCAAATAGTAGGAATGAATACTGGTGAAGACTGACAGAATGAAATAGCATAAAATGAGGATAAGATGAAACAGCACCTGTTGGAATTGATCACTTCAAGATGTGTGCATGTACATCGGTAAGTGATGCTAGGAGCAAATATATGAATAGGAAATAAATAAATGGAGATAACTTGATAATTGGAAGATAAAAATGGGGAATGAAAGGAAGAATATTGCGCACATAGGACGTGGTGATAATCCATCGAAACTAGATTCCACTATGGAGAAACTACGAGCCTGATATAATTATTGAATAAATAGGCTAGCGAGATACAGTGATAATTCTGCGAAACTAGATTTCGATGTGAAGAAGCTGATATCTATTATGAGATGAGTATATGGAGTATAAGAAATGAATATATATGGTATGAGAATAAGCCCCAAGAATAGAGAAATAATGGAAGAGAAAATAGAAGCAAGTAACAATAAGAAGATTAAATAACATGATTAGTAATCCTCGGAACTAGACAGAATCTTAAGATTACACCAGGCAACATATAATTAATGAAATCAATAACTACCTTATCATTGACCACAGGCAAATGAATTGATAAAAATATTAAAATAAATTGATGAAATAAATATTTAAAATGAACAGAAAAAAAAGATTAAAATAAATCGATTATAGAATGAATTGGTAAAATAAACTTACATTTGTATTGCATTGAATATTAATGATAAAGTTTTAAGGTGAAAAATACAATGGAATGAAGTAAATTTTGTGTTCAATACATAATTCTAAGAATAATTATGTAAAAGAAATATAATATATAATAACAATAATTCTAGTATGAACAGATGTTAATTTTAAGATATCAATACTTAACAATTGTAAAGTAATACACTCCGTTTGAGTTGATATTTGGAAAATTACCAAATTTACCAGGTGATGAGATCCGGAATCATCCCAAGGTATACAATTTTGATAATTATGCGAATGAATTGAAAACCAGACTGAAATATTCGTTATACAATGCCAAACGTATGACTGTAAGAGTAAAAGAAAACAGACAGATAGAATCAGACAAGAAGACAAATAGTATAATGTTAAATGTAAGTGATTTAGTATTAGTTAGAGTAGAGAATAGAAAGAAAAACGAGGCGCCATATAGAGGTCCTTATAGCGTAGTAGAAATAGATGATTTAAACATCTCGGTAAAAATAGGAAATAACATTAAGGTTTACCATAAGAATTTACTGAAGAAGTATAATTAATATAAACAAAACGTTACATTGTAGCTATATTGTAATTAATATTACAAAATAAGAAATTTTTTTCAATAACAACTATGAATAAGTAGTGCCAATAAGTTAATAAAGTTAAAGTATAAGTTGTTGTAAAAATTGTTAATGAACTCATTAATAAAATATTTATAAATTACTGTTTAATTGTTAATGACATTATCGTGTTACAAAAAAAAAAAAAAAAAAAAAAAAAAAAAAAGAAATATAGCATAAAATTACAATATAATGAAAAAAAAAAATGTATATGCATAATAATTAATATAAGAATTTATAATATCCAAGAAATACAAACTAAGCTAAGTAAACATGTATGAAACTACTACAAGAATTATTATTAAGTGCTAACAATAACTAAAACCAATTAAACGATAACAATATTACTCACTAGAACATAAAATTAGAAAATAAAGCTTAATAATAATGATAGTAAATAAACGAAGAAATTTTGTAAATGTTAAAACACATATATAACCAAGCATACAGTATGCACACACTTGATACTACAGTAATCCTACAATTTCTCATTTTTGTATAGAAATTGTATGATTCCTCTTGAGGGCGGTGGTGTAATGTATGCATACTATAGGGCATTCACAGAGTGCATGAATGCTGAGCATAGAGCATTTTCACTTTGGTAATAAGAACTATTTAATTTAGAACCACTTGACATACATATGTTAACCAAGAACAGCGCAATTGTTAGTGCACGTGTTTTCACTATAAGCAATGCGATCAATGAATGTGTGTGGTATAAACAAACCCAAAATAACAATAAATAAAAGGGTTTCGGATTTCATTCTCAAGGGTGCCGGTAACACAAAGTAAATACGGAAACGTATATTTTGTGTATTTGAATTACCGTACTTGACATGATTTTGTGTTTGACCACCCATTAATCGTTTAATGCAAGTGTTGCACATATGTTTGTCATGAAGTAATTTACCAGAGTCAATCACTATGCTGCTGTAGCACTATTAGTTTTAAGAGAGAATTTAAGAGAATTATTTTGTAGAATTCTAGTTAGTAAATTTAGTATATAAGTAGCAGATAATTTAATTTTAGATACAGTATAATTTTGGTCTTCATCAGAACAAATAAAAGAAAATAAAAATTACCAGAAAGAAGAAGTATTTTCATTTAACCCGAATACATTATGATCAACCAGTCAATTTCTAAGCATTAAACACATAGTTACCACAATAACCGGCCAATTAGATTTACAGCTGCATACTGCCCACGATACACTAACAGCTTCATTGAAGATTTAAACAAAATCACCACAACAACGTCTGAATTTTTTGTTTTCGGCGATTTTAACGCTCACCATACTAGTTGGAACTGCCAAGGAAACAACACTGCTGGTAGAAAACTATATAACCATTAAATGATTTCCAATTACAACATCCACTCGTCCAACACCTCTACTCGATTTGGGCAGCGTTCAACACCCACACAAGCATCAGTTATTGACCTTCTTCTTACAAACTCGAACTTAAATATTTCGGCAATAGAAACTCATCCAGGTATGTTAAACTCTGATCACGTTCCAGTTACATGTCAAATTTATGGTTCCATTATTGAAAGAAAAATACTTATTCCACTGTATCAGATGGCAAATTGGAATGAAATCAATCAATGGGTAGACCAAGAGATTCGAAGAAATAATTTACTATCTGCAATTATAACCGAGTCAAACATTGAACAAATTATAAATAAAATTACTCACATAATCCAAGAGGCTTCCAAAAGAATTCCAGTTAAGGAGAAACAAATTTGGCAGAAAAAAGTTTCTCAATTAACTTTATACTTAATTGGCCAAAGAAAAAGGTTTGTACGTAAATTACAAAGAGCAACCAACATTTCGGAGAGACATTACTTATCATCTGTTGTTAAACAGCTGAATATTTTAATCAACTTTCACGTATCAAATGACAGAAATGACAACTGGAATAATTTTATTAAAAAATTGCCACCTGGAAACAAAAAAGTTCTGGCAGCTGAACAGAGCAATAAGAGGGAATAAAGCAACTGTAGAAAATTTGACAATAGATGGCGCTGATTTATTCAATAATGAAAGAAAGGCAACTATTATAGCGGATGTTTTTGAAAATTCACACAAATAACTTATAATGAACCATCGACAGTTGAACGTATGGTATCGAAACACATTCAATGGTTAGACTTACAATCTGTGCCTACCAATGTAACTGATATGTTGACAACCGTGGACGAAGTAAAATTTTTCATTTTTAAGCAAAAAAATTCAAAAGCACCTGGTATAGATGGAATAAAACCAATAGTTTTAAAACGGATGTCAAATGTATTTTTCAATTTTGTTACAAAAATTTTCAATTGGTGCTTAAAAAACTGTTATTTCCCGAATCAATTCAAAATTGCCAAGGTAATACCAATACTTAAACCAGGAAAAGATAAAAAAATCACCCAAAAGCTATCGTCCCATAAGATTGTTGAATGGTTTAGACAAAATTTTTGAAAAAATCATACTAAAGCGACTAAATGAATTTACAGAACAAAACAATATTTTGAGTAATGAGCAATTTGGTTTTAGAAGGGAACATTCAACGATACATCAGGTGAAGAGAATTGTAAATTTAATAAATAGCAACAAAAATCAACGTAAAAGCACAGGAATAGCTTTTCTTGATGTTGAGAAAGCTTTTGACTCCATATGGCACAATGGAATTATTTTTAAGCTCAATAAATTTGGTTACCCTATATATTTACAAAAAATTTTATCAGACAGATACTTTGCAGTCAATTTGGATAACGAAAAATCTACACAAAGGCACATTCCTGCAGGAGTTCCGCAAGGATCAATCTTATCACCAACGCTGTACTCTATATATACTTCAGACTTTAAAGCCCTGAGAAACCAAACAGCGGCCTTCTATGCAGATGACACCGCATTAATAACGAGTGGAAAACTTTCAAATGCAATAGTGAAGAACATGAAAAAAGTTTTAAGCCATGCTGAAAAATACTTCAACAAATGGAAAATAAAGATAAATCATGGGAAAACACAAGCAATTATTTTCCCGTTTAACAAGTCACCAAAAAGAATTCCGCAAATAACACTTTGTATGCAAGGGACTGAAATTCCAATACTTGATTCAGTCTAATATTTGGGAGTTGTTTTCGATAAAAAACTAAAATTCAAAAATCATGTCACACAAGCGGGTGATAAGGCATTAGGAAGAGCGCTTTTCCCTCTGCTTAACCGAAAATCTAAACTAAATTGCAAAAATAAGCTGTTATTATATAATATGTGTATACGACCAATAATGACATAAGGCTGCCAGGTATGGTCAACGAGATGTGCCAACACTTATCTTAAAAAGCTACAAATTATCCAAAATAGAAACTTGAAAATTATATACAACCTACCTAGAAGATACTCAACTGCACTGCTATACAGAAATTCTAAACAAGATCTGTTTAAAACTGTCATTAGTAAAATAACAACAAGATTCGAAGACAGAAACAGGTCTTCAAGTTTTGATTTAATAAGAAATTTGTAAAATTAACTTTTTCTGTAACTTCTGAATAGAAGATGCAAGAGGGGGTTAAAGACAGAATTTTTTAGAAAACTGAAAGGTTTTTTCCCTATCTTTTTACCTACATGTAAATATTTCCAAATGTTTTTTCACTTATTAAGAAAAAAAAAAAAGTTATTTGTTGCAATACTTTCAGTAAAATCTCAAAAACTGTAGATATTAAATATATGTATAAATTATTTTAATTGTAATGATGATAGTTAAAAAAAAAAAAATATTTTTGTTAATCACTGCGATGACAGACGGCGTTAAAATTACTATAGATAAAATAATCAGTTGCAGGTCTAGTAACCGTGTTGACATTTTGGTGCTTTTTACACTTCTTTTGATGTTATTTATCTGTCCAGGGTTCGCTTTTTTTAATACGTGTTTAAAAAATGAGTATCTACCGTGTTTTTCAGTATTTTGCACACTGATTTTTCAAACCACCGCACTGTGAACCATATTTTGAGAAGACAGCCAAAAATCATGTTTTTATGGTTTTAAAGTTATGTTATTCATTTGAAAGTAAATACCAGTGAACCTCGGGAGCCAAAAAATTGTGACTCTGTTTCAACTATATCACAGCGAAAAGGGTTTTCGAAAATGGACTTTCTCAGTATTTTGCTAAAATAAAAATTTCTTTGTAAATTTTAATTTTTAAATGACTGTAACTTTTTTGTTTTAAAAGATTTTTAAGTAAAATAAATTTTGTATAATTTTGTAACTTCTACGCTATTAATGTTAGAAAGAAGTATAAAGTCACTGAGTCGTTTAGAAATTAGAATTAGAATTTCAAAAAAGTTCAAAATTTCCCGAAAATCTCCTACTTAATAGAGCAGAACGCCCATCAAAAGCCATAAAAAATATCCTGCACTTTTCTGTAGTCCGAGCACTCCCCTACACTCCTATACCCCATTGTATACCCGCCAGTTTTCGCCCGTGTGCATCAGAACAATTTTTCTGACCCAAGGTCAGATATTTTGTGCAAAATTTATGAATACAAAAGTTTTTCACTATGTGGTTAGGGTATAATTAGTTTGCCCCGATGTTTGTAACTACCAAAAATATTGGACCTATACCCATCTTTTATTATAGGATCGACTCAAAATCAGTTTCTGAGTCGATTGAACGATATCCGTGCGTCCGTCTGTGTGTTATTATTACAAAAGTTGTTCGTACCGGTGTATTTTTTTGCGTGAGTTTGTTTTTTATACTGACAGAAAAAGGAACTGTATTGTAGCAACTGTGATATAAGTGTATTAATTATTTTAATTATTATTTTTCTTAATTGTACAACTTGGACAACCGCGTTTTGGGATATTTATTTAACTAATTCTGGACGACCATTTCCGATGTCAATTATAATTATTAAATGAGTTTAAAAATGAAAAAATTAACCCTGAAGAAGTCGGCATAGACCGACGAAACGTTATGAAACCTATGAAATAAAATTCGTTTTATTTACATATTCAAATGGACCAGTAAGCTTGAAACAGCAATAAATATATAAGGAAACGGTAGAGTTGAAACGAGTTATTATATACTTATAAAAAAGGGTTGAGACATAATGCGTTTAATTGTTAAATTATATTGATGGGTATAATCATTTTCATAGATAGTTTTTTCACATACTGAGCAACCATCGTTGAAGTCGTGTGATACTGTCGTGTTCTAATTGTGCTCTGTTTATTTTGCCAATTTTGTGTTAATAAAAACCTTTTAAAATTTTTAAAAACATTTGATACTATTAAATATATCACTAAAAAGCTGTTTAAATTTCGAAGTAAATTATGTATAATAAAATCAACAACAATAATATTAACAAGAAAACATTGTGAAACAAACAAAACACAGAAACAACAACTGTGACACATAATGTTTATTCTTTGTCAACTGAACAACAACAAATAACTATTTGTCTGTTTTGTCCATGTTTAATACTGGTTTATAATTATCTATTATTGACAGTTTTTCAGCTACTGGTGAAATTTATACAATATTGTATTTGTCGGAACAATACGTTAAATTTAAATATATAGGGAGTGTAAAATCGTATAAATACTTCAAATTCTTTAACAATACCCAAAATACTGGTTGGTTGTGTGTAGCCAGATCGTAGCTTTACTGTAATCGTTACTTACCGTTGCCGTTTTTGTGTTGTGCTGTTTTTGACCTGTAGAGCTTAATAATGGCATGTTTGAAAAAAGGCTGCTCTTTGGTTGATTATGAAGAAAGAATGCTTACCTGTTGGCTTTGTCATGGTTTATGTCACTTTAAATGTAGTGGTCTGTCTGGTTTGGTTGCTGAGTCAATATCTAAACATAAAAACTTGCACTGGCGCTGTAATGGATGTCAAAAAATTGGTGCTGATTTGTATCGTTTCTTTCAAAGTACGAAAGATAATTTTTTGCAAATTCAACAAAACCTTAATAATTTATCTGGTCAAATTAATGCTTATGGTAAGCTTTTTGATGATTTCAAATCCTTAGAGGAATTGCTGTCACCATCCCCAACTCGTCGTAAGTCGCCAAGGTTCTTGAATAAAGAAAATTCTAGTCAGAATCCTGGTCCTAATGGAGCACATCAGAATGGTACTACTGCTACCGCATCTGCTTAATATTTACCAAATCCTTTTCAAAATATTACAGGTATTGATCCTGCCGTTTCTCATTCAAACAACGTTCAAGTTTTAATTAATAAACCTACTCCAATCTTAAATGAAACTGCAGCATTTCCGATTACATCAAATGCTAATAACCATAGTACTCAGCATGCTCTGAACATTATTGCTCCAAATATTTCTTCAATGCCTAGAACTGCTACGGCTAATAATTTACTTTATAATCCTGAGAACGCTGGTCGCTTGATTAATTTTGATGCTGCATCACCAATCCCATCTGCTTCAACATCTGGTACTTCAAATATAGTGCCTACAACTGGTATTGAATCAATACCCACTCCTAGGTTGCGAACAATTCCTCCGAAGAAAACTATATTTGCTACACGTTTCGCACATGATACAAAAGCTGATGAGATGAAATTTTATGTGATCTCTAAAATTGAAAACTGTATTCCTGAGAATATTAGTGTTTACAAAATGAATTCCAGAAATAGAGCATCATTTAAAATAATTGTTCCTGAATACCTATTTGAACAAATCGTAGATTCGTAGATTAATACCTGAATTTATATATAGAGAAGAAGATAATGCTCGGCTTCCCAAATCCGCTGATCAAAATCCAAAAAACTAATATACCAAGGTTCAGAAAATACACACACGAAACACACAATGTTCTGTTCAAAAGCAGCCAACACATATCTTTATTTTCATATCAATTATGTGCGTTTCAAAATTTTCTACGGTGCCCAACACAACCATGACTGTGTTCGTTTTAATATTTCGTTATTTACACGAACATTTTTGTATCACATACTTTTTGCTTCAATCACACATAAAGCACACATTTTTGAGTGTTGCTTTATTTGAAGTTCTTGTTCTGCTACGTGTAGTGAAAAAAAACACAGAACATGTACAGTTCAGTTATATTTTAAACACGACTTAAAATATAACTGAACTCGAACCTGTTTATTGTACATGTTGTGTTTTTTCTTACTACACGAGCCACAACACGACTTAAAATATAACTGAACTCGAACCTGTTTATTGTACATGTTCTGTGTTTTTTTTCACTACACGTAGCAGAACAAGAACTTCAAATAAAGCAACACTCAAAAATGTGTGCTTTATGTGTGATTGAAAAAAAAGTACGTGATAGAAAAATGTTCGTGTAAATAACGAAATATTAAAACGAACACAGTCGTGGTTGTGTTGGGCACCGAAGAAAATTTAAAAACAAACATAATTGATATGAAAATAAAAATATGTGTGTGTTGGCCTAAATTATGTTTGTTTACATATATGTACGAGTTTTTTATTCAGTGTGTGTTTTTTTCTGAACTCTGTAATATACATCTTGTATCAAAACGTTAGAGGTATGAATTCAAAACTTTCGTCAATTTATTGTAATAGCTTTGGCTTCAATAATCATATTATTATATTTACGGAGAACTGGCTCAGTAAAAAAGTTAATAACTCTGAGATTTTTTACCCTAAATATCAAATTTTCAGAAAAGATAGAGAAAGTTGTGAAAGAATTGAATCTGATAAAAATAATAATCAGTGTAATAATGTAATAAAAAAGTGGCGGCGTATTGGTTGCTATACTAAACGAATTTTCGTCTGAAGAAATTATCTTAAACGAGATTATATGTGTTTTAGCTAAAATTAATAACAGGTCCATATACATTATTTGCTCATACATTCCGCCTAACTCTCCGCTTTCTGTTTATGAGGATAATCTGAAAGCTGTTGATTTAATCCAAAATTATATAAAACCATCTGATTTATTAATGTTAATTGGAGATTTTAACATGCCGTCTACATCCTGCAAAGCTGATCCTGATACCAATTATTTAGTTCCATCTCATTATTCTGATTCTTTAGCTGCATTTATTTATGGTTTATTGGAAAATTGTCTTTTCCAAGTCAACTCCATCACAAATGCATTTGGTAGACTGTTGGACCTTATTTTCGTTAATGAACCTAATGACTTTTCAATATTGCGGCATAGCCATATTTCTAATCCGGAAGATATATACCATCCAACACTTGACATATCTTGCTTTTGTTCCTATCCTCTTCATAAAAAAAAGTTAACTCACAGCGATAAAATCTTTTGCTTTAATAAAACTAATTACCAAGATTTACAACTCCATCTATTCTAAATTGACTGGATAAATGTGTTATCTCGTCGCAAAGATAACTTGGACTTGTGTTTGCATACATTTTATCATCACCTCTTTGAAAGTTTCTCGGCATCTGTACCTAAAATGTTACCTCCTAAATCGAATGGTCCTCCTTGGAATACAAAACATCTATCTCAACTTAAAAATAAGAAAAACAAAATGTACAAAAATTATAGAAAATATGGAACATTGATAGATTATATGAAATACTCGTTATCAAGATCGGAATTTATTATTGCTAATCAATTGGCCTATAATAACTATTTAATTAAAGTAAGGCATAATCTAAAAAATAATCCAAAATCATTTTATAAATTTATTAATTCTAAAAGATGTACTGCGGACTTTCCTTCGGTTATGAAGTACGGTGATTTAGAATCTTCAGATGATAAATCCATAAGTAATATGTTTGCAGACTTTTTTGCATCAACTTATTCTTCGACAGTATTTAATAATCTGTATAAATACATAATATCGGAATCTTCATCCATCCATCAATCACATACAGTTCTGAATGCCCTGACAAAATTGAAATTTTCGTATGCTGCTGGTCCTGATACATTAATGTATGCAGACGATGTAAAGTTAATTTTTACTCAACAATCTTGATCAACAATCACTTTTACAGAATGATATTGATCGTTTAACTACTTGGTGTAATATGAATCTAATGGACCTAAATGTCAAAAAATGCAAATATATGATTTTTACAAGATCAATTCCAATTAATGGTCGGTATATCATGAATAATGCTGTGCTTGATTTAGTGGATTCATTCAATGACCTTGGCGTACTTCTGGATAAAAAATTAGACTTTAGAAGTCATATTTCGCTAACAATAAATAAAGCTACTGGTTTACTTGGATTCATTAAACTGTGGGCTAAAGAGTTTTCGGATCCGTATACGACAAAACAATTGTTTACTACCTTGGTAAGACCAATACTCGAATATAGGTCTGTAGTCTGGGATCCGCAATATCATATACATTCGAATAAAATTGAATCAGTTCAAAAACAATTTTTGTTATTTTGTCTTCGTGGTTTGGGCTGGGATCCTAATATGAGGTTGCCATCTTATGAAAATCGTCTGGCTCTAATTAAGCTTCCTACATTGAAAAGTCGCAGACATATGCTAAATGTTACTTTCCTGTTAAAACTGTTAAATGGTAGTCTTAAATCTGAATTTCTTATCAACAAAATAAATATAAATATTCCTTTTCGATCATCAAGAAATTATAACTTTCTAACTATCAAATATTATTGTACAAACTATGCTAATTTTAATCCACTACGTAGAATTTGTGATGAGTTTAATATGCTGTATCAGTTTATTGATTTTAATAAAAGTTTGGATATTTTGAGAAGAGATATTATATTACACTTAAATGCATTAAATCAACTGAATTAAATAAATGTTATATATCAATTTTGTTAAATGTTTAATTATATATATAAATTATAATATAAATGTACATATACTTTAAGTAGTCTGTAAGGATGATTCCATAGACTGAAAAAATAAATAAATAAATAAAAAAAAAAAATTTCTATAAGAAGTGTAACCTGCAAGAAATTTAAATACGCAAAATAAAAAATTACATCTTTTGCACCAAATTTGAAAAAACGGTACATTGAATGCTCTCATAGCAAGGCAAAGATGTACAAACGTCACTAAGACTGGTTATTAAAGGAACTTCCTTTTGAGAGTTCATCTACAACTGCCAACGAAAGTGGAAAAAAGCGCCGACCAGCAAAACCAATTAACGGATGTAGTGAAAGATCTCGAATGCGCAAGCTGGAGAATATCAACGAATAAATTTCTCAAAGAATTATTTAGGATTCATCTTTGCACCAAATTCAACCAACACAAAATAAGAAAAATAAAATTGAAATAATTGAAAAAATAGTAGAAGCGAGCCCAAGGTGCACAAAGAGGATTTTGAAAAGCATTCCTCCACCAATTGAAGATAAGAAGTTTACTCCAGAAGAAGCGTTCGCCCTATTTTTAGATTTGAAGTTGACCAAAAATCAATATAAGGAATTGCGGATACGAACCACTGAAAAGAATTGTGGGATTTTCCAGAGTATCGAGATTTAGTTTCTGCCAAATAGGAATGTGCTATTAGTGTCACCTCAAGTTCAGCAGAAATAAAATTGCAAGATCTCCTTGAACATACTGCAGAACGATTGCTAAATACGCTTGATACTGATCATTTAAAAAAAATTGGAAATGGCAGCATTACTTTAATTTCTAAATGGGGATGTGATGGATCCTCTGGTCAGAAATAATACAAGCAATTTAATGCCGGAAATTCATCAGATGCTAATTTATTTATGGTATCTTTTATTCCATTACGCTTAACAAAAATTTATAGCAGCTTAGAGCCGTCAACTAGTAGAGCAACAGAAATTGATGTATGGAAAAATTAAATTCCTTTTTCAACAAAGTATTGAAGACCAATAAAATTTGCATTCAAAAGGGAAACCGAAGATGTTATAACTGAAGAAGTTCAAAACATAAAAGATCAAATTAAAGAACTTCAACCAGTTATATTTAAATTTGATGACCAAGACACTGAAGTAAATTTTAAAATGTGTCTCACAATGATTGATGGAAAAGTTGCACAAGCTTTAACCGAAACAAAGTCATCGTAAAGCTGCGTTATATGCCAAAAGACATCATGTCAATTAAGCCAACCCCCCACCACAAGACGATAGTTTTAAGGAAGCCTACGAATTTGGAATGTCCCCTCTTCATGCTAGAGGGGAGCATATTCTTAAATTGGGTTATGATTTGGAATTTGGTTCGTTAAGCGAAGCAGTGAAAAAAGAAAATGAAGAAAAAAGAAAGAAAGAAAAAACAAAAAAAGGAACAAGGAGTACAGATTCTTTCGCGAGCACAATACAAAAAAAATGTCCAGATGTTGCACTAATGAAGACCTTATCAGTATTTTGTTGCGCACTTCAGATCCATATATATCCTACATTCGACAAAAATGGAAAACTACCTCTATTGAATTAGACGAAGAAGCTAAACAACTTCTAGAAGATGAAAATCAAGGTTATTTAGAAGAAATATTTACTAAAATTCTTTGATTTAAAGTAGTTTTTCAGTACACTAACAATAAGTTATACTCTTTATACCCTATACCATTATGTGGTTTGGGTATAATGACTTTGTGCTGCTGTTTGTAAGTACCAAAAATATTTGACCTAGACCCATCTTTTATTATACCGATCGACTCAGAATCACTTTCTTATTTTCTATATCCAATTTGTTGGACAGATCGTATAGTCGGTCTAGACCGACTGTAAACTTCTTACTTAACAATTTTTCTTGATTTAAAAATTTATGTATTTTATAAGTTTAGAATAAAAATTGATACAGAAATATTTAAAAAGACAATAAAAATTTTTTTAACTAAAGTAAAAACATATGACTTTTTCATTGAAACTTCTTGAACCATATCAGGTAACTTTTACGTTCGCTGCTTAATAAATTATATTTTAACTCGGCCTCTTTCAAAAAAGCCAACCTTTGGCCCTTGTGAACATTAGGACTAAAAAATTTACGGGGGCCAAAGTTTGGCATTTTCTGACAAAATTTAACTCATAAAATTTTTGAAAAGTATTAGTTGTAAAATTAACTGAAAAAATAAGACATTATGGTGCCTATTTTGACCAACTTTCGATTTTCGATTGTGGTCGAATTAACTGTTCGAACGAATTTGCAATTGGTATTATGGCGCACGTTCGATAAAATAGCGCTATTGTGAATTTCACTCAATTGGATTATTCACAATAGTACATTTTATCAGCTGGCACTATAAATAAACATTGTTTGTTTACAAATTTACTAAAGAAGAAAAATAATTAAATATTTATTAACATGAAATTATGGTTCTATGATCGTCTGATGAAGATGAATGCTTCGTCATGAGAGATGCTTCCAACATTTCGGAAATGGATTCCACTACGTAAGTATGCGATGTTTTAACAAGGGTACCATTTGTTTACAGATTTATAGCAAATTTTCGACTGGAAGGAAGCGTTTATGGAATTGCTGTCTACTACAGATGATCTGCTGCGGCAATGCACATAAGGCAGATCAATCTCATGAAATTAAAATAATTTACAACTTATATTTTCAATAAGTTTTACAAACTGCCATCCAGCATCGAAAGCAAAATTTTGTTCGATTGAAAATTCGTTGTACAACGAAATTTTCGACCGTGCTGCCAGCTCATAACACGAATTTGACATTCGATAGTCGATGTTCGATAGCCAGCGCAGATCGAAGATCGAAGAATGCAACTCATAATAAGGGCCTATATAAAAAAACATTTTTTAATCATTTAACACTTCACTTTTGTACTAAAATTAAACTAAAAATTAAAATGCGTTTTAAGCCCTCCATAACTTTTTTTTATTATCGGTCGATATTTACGTTTTATAGCAAAAATTAAAGGCTAAAGACCCACCTACCAAACTAAAAAAAGGGTGTGAAGTTAAATA
Organism: Cordilura impudica; assembly: GCA_963682025.1. Lineage (NCBI taxonomy): Eukaryota > Metazoa > Arthropoda > Insecta > Diptera > Scathophagidae > Cordilura > Cordilura impudica. The sequence continues at coordinate 171,212,381 of OY821519.1, read as the reverse complement.
TCGAAATAAATATCTGTTAAGAATTTTAACAGAGAATGTTAATGTTAACATTTTCTGTTAAGTACTTCACTTCAGCAAACGAAATTTTTTATTGAAGTAAAAAACCAATTATCTAAATATTTTAATAATTAATTTTAGACTATAAACATGTATCTGACAAATAATAAATTTGTTTTGTTATTATTTTGTAATTTCATATAAAAAATAATGTATATTCGCATATAACAGCATATAATATTAAAGTAGCCAAAACGGTTATTTCTAGCCAACCTGAATGAGGGTTGTCATATATCAGGTGAAAGCCCCATGGGAGTAGAATCTAATGGCATACCGGCCATATTCAATTGTTTCTCAGGAAAAAAGATACAAAGGATCAAAATAAAAAAAAGCAGATTTTTCCCATAAGAATTATTTTCAAGGGGCCAAAACGGTTATTTCTAGCCGACCTGAATGAGGGTTGTCATATATCAGGTGAAAGCCCCATGGGAGTAGAATCTAACGGCATACCGCCCATATTCAATTGTTTCTCAGGAAAAAAGTTACAAAGGATCAAAATAAAAAAAAAGCAGATTTTTGCCATAAGAATTATTTTTAAGGGGCTAAAACGGTTATTTCTAGCCGACCTGAATGAGGGTTGTCATATATCAGGTGAAAGCCCCATGGGAGTAGAATCTAACGGCATACCGGCCATGTTCAATTGTTTCTCAGGAAAAAAGATACAAAGGATCAAAATAAAAAAAGCTGATTTTTCCCATAAGAATTATTTTCAAGGGGCCAAAACGGTTATTTCTAGCCGACCTGAATGAGGGTTGTCATATATCAGGTGAAAGCCCCATGGGAGTAGAATCTAATGGCATACCGGCCATATTCAATTGTTTCTCAGGAAAAAAGATACAAAGGATCAAAATAAAAAAAGCAGATTTTTCCCATAAGAATTATTTTCAAGGGGCCAAAACGGTTATTTCTAGCCGACCTGAATGAGGGTTGTCTTATATCAGGCGAAAGCCCCATGGGAGTAGAATCTAATGGCATACCGGCCATATTCAATTGTTTCTCAGGAAAAAAGTTACAAAGGATCAAAATAAAAAAAAGCAGATTTTTCCCATAAGAATTATTTTCAAGGGGCCAAAACGGTTATTTCTAGCCGACCTGAATGAGGGTTGTCATATATCATGTGAAAGCCCCATGGGGGTAGATTACAATGGCATACTGCCTACATTCAATTGTTTCTCAGGAAAAAAGTTACAAAGGATCAAAATAAAAAAAAGCAGATTTTTGTCATAAGAATTATATTCAAGGGGCCAAAACGGTTATTTCTAGCCTACCTGAATGAGGGTTGTCATATATCAGGTGAAAGCCCCATGGGAGTAGAATCTAACGGCATACCGGCCATGTTCAATTGTTTCTCAGGAAAAAAGATACAAAGGATCAAAATAAAAAAAAGCAGATTTTTCCCATAAGAATTATTTTCAAGGGGCCAAAACGGTTATTTCTAGCCGACCTGAATGAGGGTTGTCATATATCAGGTGAAAGCCCCATGGGAGTAGAATCTAATGGCATACCGGCCATATTCAATTGTTTCTCAGGAAAAAAGTTACAAAGGATCAAAAAAAAAAAAAAAACAGATTTTTCCCATAAGAATTATTTTCAAGGGGCCAAAACGGTTATTTCTAGCCGACCTGAATGAGGGTTGTCATATATCAGGTGAAAGCCCCATGGGAGTAGAATCTATATAATATCAGCCTTGTCAGGTGTTAAACCAGTGGTATACCAGCCAATAAAGTCCAATTTACTGAAAAGTAAAGCAATGAGGAATTTTTAAAAACCGAATGATAATTCTTGGTTAGCAGAGCTTTGTGTTAAAAAACGTACCTGTTTGTATTAAAGCTTTAGTCATATAATAATCACGATTAATGAATACATCTCCATCGGATCTATCTGTTTTCAGTTCAGATAAATTCATTACATCAATGTTACGACCTTTTTGTTTATCAATAAGAGATGTATAAATTTGACATGTTTCGCCAGCTTGCACACGTATGATTATTTTTAAACAACCTTGATACTACATATTACTAATTGCACGCGTGCATAATATCGTATGTACATAGTGTCAGTTCTTTTTCGATTATATTTAAGGGACTTCACCAAATTAAACTTCTTAAAAATGAGCCAAACAATGTTGCCATTTTTTAAAAATGTTGCCATTTTCGTTTTGCTTTAAATTTTCTACATTATGTTCGATAAATTGCATATTTTTAGGCTTATAACATATAACACTTAGCATTATTAAAAACCTGTTAGTATACCACTTCTATTATTGATTATTATACATAATCTAAAATAAATCGCACACTCCAACAAATGAAAAATTAGCAAAAAATGATTATGCTTCACCCGATATATGAAAACACCCATTGAATTCACGTTCTGGCCCCTTGACAACCCTCATTCAGGTCGGCTAGAAATAACCGTTTTGGCCCCTTGAAAATAATTCTTATGGGAAAATCTGTTTTTTTTTTATTTTGATCCTTTGTATCTTTTTTCCTGAGAAACAATTGAACATGGCCAGTATGCCGTTAGATTCTACTCCCATGGGGCTTTCACCTGATATATGACAACCCTCATTCAGGTCGGCTAGAAATAACCGTTTTGGCCCCTTGAATATAATTCTTATGGCAAAAATCTGCTTTTTTTTATTTTGATCCTTTGTAACTTTTTTCCTGAGAAACAATTGAATGTAGGCAGTATGCCATTGTAATCTACCCCCATGGGGCTTTCACATGATATATGACAACCCTCATTCAGGTCGGCTAGAAATAACCGTTTTGGCCCCTTGAAAATAATTCTTATGGGAAAAATCTGCTTTTTTTTATTTTGATCCTTTGTAACTTTTTTCCTGAGAAACAATTGAATATGGCCGGTATGCCATTAGATTCTACTCCCATGGGGCTTTCGCCTGATATATGACAACCCTCATTCAGGTCGGCTAGAAATAACCGTTTTGGCCCCTTGAAAATAATTCTTATGGGAAAAATCTGCTTTTTTTTATTTTGATCCTTTGTAACTTTTTTCCTGAGAAACAATTGAATATGGCCGGTATGCCATTAGATTCTACTCCCATGGGGCTTTCGCCTGATATATGACAACCCTCATTCAGGTCGGCTAGAAATAACCGTTTTGGCCCCTTGAAAATAATTCTTATGGGAAAAATCTGCTTTTTTTTATTTTGATCCTTTGTATCTTTTTTCCTGAGAAACAATTGAATATGGCCGGTATGCCATTAGATTCTACTCCCATGGGGCTTTCACCTGATATATGACAACCCTCATTCAGGTCGGCTAGAAATAACCGTTTTGGCCCCTTGAAAATAATTCTTATGGGAAAAATCAGCTTTTTTTTATTTTGATCCTTTGTATCTTTTTTCCTGAGAAACAATTGAACATGGCCGGTATGCCGTTAGATTCTACTCCCATGGGGCTTTCACATGATATATGACAACCCTCATTCAGGTCGGCTAGAAATAACCGTTTTGGCCCCTTGAAAATAATTCTTATGGGAAAAATCAGCTTTTTTTTATTTTGATCCTTTGTAACTTTTTTCCTGAGAAACAATTGAATATGGCCGGTATGCCATTAGATTCTACTCCCATGGGGCTTTCGCCTGATATATGACAACCCTCATTCAGGTCGGCTAGAAATAACCGTTTTGGCCCCTTGAAAATAATTCTTATGGGAAAAATCTGTTTTTTTTTACAAAGCTTTTTTCCTGAGAAACAATTGAATATGGCCGGTATGCCATTAGATTCTACTCCCATGGGGCTTTCACCTGATATATGACAACCCTCATTCAGGTCGGCTAGAAATAACCGTTTTGGCTACTTTAATATTATATGCTGTTATATGCGAATATACATTATTTTTTATATGAAATTACAAAATAATAACAAAACAAATTTATTATTTGTCAGATACATGTTTATAGTCTAAATTTAATTATTAAAATATTTAGATAATTGGTTTTTTACTTGAATAAAAAATTTCGTTTGCTGAAGTGAAGTACTTAACAGAAAATGTTAACATTAACATTCTCTGTTAAAATTCTTAACAGATATTTATTTCGATATTTAACTTCACACCCTTAACAAAAAATTCCAATAAAATCAAAAGTTATTGATTTTTCACCGCCTTCCCGTGAAATGGTCCACTGTGCAGCGTACATTATTGTTTACATTAAATATATATATATATATATGTACAGTAGTTTTGACTTAACTTCCTTGTTCTTAAGTGCACTTTGCCTATAACTGCATAAAATTTTTGTTTTGGTTTTTATTTTCAAAATTCAACAATAATTTCTTTCTTTAAGTGCACTTTTTGTACCTGCATATTTAAGATAAGCGCCTCATATTTTGAACGTTTTAAATTGTGTTCATAAAAAAAAATCACATTTAGCTGCCTCTTACGAAAAAAAATCTAAACAAGTTGTTCTAAAAATTTTTAAACTTTCCAGTAAAATTGAACTAATTATAAAAATATGATTTGTTTAAACAAGTAATTTTTATTGCACATATTAGTAAATACATAAAAATTTTAACAGAAAAATCAAAATTCAAAAATATTCATACTTGTTTTCTGATATTGTGCCGTGATTTAAATACAAACAAAATTCTACACAAAACAAAATTCAAAAAAGTGCATAAGTACTTGATTCAATTTAAATTCGACTGCTGCTTTGAAAAAATGTTAGCTAAAATATCATTTATAAATTGATTGCCAAGCTAAAAGCTATGAGTGCGCAGAAAAATTTAAGAAGAAAAATTTAAAAGAGAAAGTCTCAAAATGCATGGGAACACGCCTATGCATTTATTGAAAAATATGGACATGCTTTTTGTTTGATATGTAATTTTACTATATTTTCCTTAAACGTTTTTAATTTAAAACGCCATCGCGAATCAGTACATACTGGCTATCCAATAAATATCCTTTAAATGCAAAAGATCGTACCAAAAAAATAAATCATCTAAAGTTATCAACTGAAAAACAATCTTCTCAAATGAAAAAAATCACACAACAAAGTAAATCTGAAGTAGAAGCCAGTTTTAAAATATCTTGGAACATTGCCAAAGCCAAGTCGACCTACATATACAGAAGGCAATTAATTTAAAAAAAAATATATTTAATTGATACGATATTATCGCTTGATCCAAATAATGAGATAAATTGTTAAAATCTATTTCTAATATTCCAACATCAAGAGATACGATATCGCGTGGAATTTCATTTACACTCTGATATAAAAGATTGAGTTGCATTTAGTATAGGATTTTACGAATCCACTGACAATACAGATCATCCCCAATTAGCAATATATATTCGGTTTTTAAAAGAAGATGCTGTTGTACAAGAAGAGTTGCTAGATTTAATTGCTTTGAAAGATACAACAAGAGGTATTGATATTAAGTCAGCCTTTGGTTCTGTCATTCCTTTACTGCCAATGCAAAAAATAGTTAGTGTTTCCACTGATGGAGCTCCATCAATGGTTGGCAAAAACAACGGGATTTTAGGACTTCTTAAGAAAGAGTCATATCCCCAGCTAGAGGACTCTAAATGGCTTCAAGATTTAATGTTTTTCACTGATATGATGGAGCAGTTAAGTATGTTAAAGACATCTCTTCAAGGAAAAAGCCATCATATCGGCTATTTGCTTAATACTTAACTATTGCACAAAAATCGAACACCAGTTTTGGAAAAGTGTACCTAGGACAAAATATCCAAAACTAAATACAGCAGCATATCATTTGTTATCAATATTTGGCTTACAATATTGAAGCAATGTTTTCTACTATGAAACTTATAAAAAATAAACATCGTACTAATTTTACCAACACATTTAAAAGAGCTCATAAATTCATCTATTACAAATTATGAACTGAATTTTAATGAAATAGTCGAAACACATTAATTGTAAAACAGAAATATACAAAACTAAAAATATATTAAAAATTAAAATAAATTAAAAACACAAAAATTAACAAAAAAATAAATAAATAAAAAGAATAATAAAAAAAACTTTAAAAATTAAAAAACAAACTGAATTACTTCTTAGTTTGAAGTTTTGATATGAAATATACATATATCCAACACTCTGAATTTTTTATAAACACGCTTAATAAAGGACTTGCAAATAAAAACGAAAAGAATTAGCTTAACAAAATTAGGCTCTCCAAAAATGTGTAAAGGTCTGTGTGGCCCACCAGCTAAAAACCGTGTGCACCCCTGATATATATTTTACTGTAGCATAAAATATTCTCAAGTTACACACAAACCAATAAAAGCAACCAACACGATCAGCACTGCTTATACAGTAATACAAAAGCACTAGATTTAGAGTGCACAAGTAGTGCTGTGTGTAATTAAGCTGATACGGGGTTTACTGTAACAGTCAACCCTTTTGGTGTTGCACAATGGTTGTTGAGAAGTATATGTAAAATTAACCAGGAATGTTCTGTCCATTGCTGCACTATCCCACTTTAAATCAAAGTATATTTGTGACCATAATTTTATATAAATAGAAATCAATTATGTTTGAAAAGACATTCTTTGCTTTCAAGTTAAATCGAGCACGACTTATAGTTGCCCAGCAAAGATATAAATAAAACCAAATTAATAAATTTAAAAAAAGGATTTGTGTTTTATTTACATAGCGATCCTGCCAGACTACGCGTATAAAGCCGCGTATCGAGTACTGAATTTTATTAACATGGCCAGACTACGCGTATAAAGCCGCGAATCGAGTCTTTAAAATTTTTATTTTGAATCCTTGCGTCCTGTGTGCATGAATTCTGCACAGAAAATATAATCCGGACGTTGACACCAGAAAGCAGCAGCGAAAAATGTCAGAAGGCCCAAAGCCACTGACAATTGAAGAATACAGAAAACGAAATCAAGCCAAGAAGGAAGCCAAAGAACCCACCATATCCCAGATAAATATACCAAAAAGAAAGGGTGGTTATGCAAATTAAAGAGAGAACGGGCAATCCTAACAAGACAAGTCAACAGTAATCCACCACCATCATGGGAAACAAATAGACAAAACCGAATTCTTGCTAAACCAACACAAAAATAAATAAATTTGTATTCTAAAAGACGTGCGTTTAAGCCGCGCTCTTAGGGTCAGCCGGCGATATTCGCTTTCTGACAAAATTTTGTTTGATATAATACATTTATTAGAATGATGAAAAATAACAAACTTTGAATAATAAATACTGATTAATATTTATGAATAAAATTGAAACTTGATTTTAAAACAATTTTAATACTTAATCAATATATGAGTAATATTTGAAATAACTTTTAATATTTTCTTTTAAACTTTTATTTGTGAGCTAAAGTTAACATAATATTAATTATAGAAAATAATTTTTGTAATTTTAAATTTTTAATGGTGAATATAATTTTTAAATTAATAAATGTTATCTTAAAATGGGCAGTGAGGAGTCGAAAATAATAGACCCAAAAGCAAATGTTAATGAAATAACAATAAAGCATGAGGGACAAAACACTTTATTGATAGAAATGTGTTTAGTGTTAATGTCGGTACTTATGTGCTTGAACTTAGCTCTTCACATTTATGCAATGCATAATAAAAAATTAAAAAAAGAGATATTTGAGTAGGGCAAATAACTTAGATAGAGTCTAAATGGAAAAGTGGGAATTAATAGAAAAAATAATTGTCTCAGAAGGAGAAAAATTTAAAAAAGCTTATAAGTGTATTAATAAAAATATTTTTATAAAAGAAACAATAAGAAAACATTTACTTACTCTGGTTAATGCATTAGAGGCAATAAGAGAAATAGTACAGAAACATTTTCCTAAATTGAGAAAAGAACATAGAGAACAAGGGTTAGAATCATATTGGATTTTGAGGGATCAACTGGTAAAGGTATTTGCTAAGTATAATATACAACAGCAGGCTGATACCTGATTTTGATGGCAAGTCAGAAAATTTGCGGTCATTTTTAGATTCACTTAGACTGTTGAATTCAATTAAGGACACACACGAGACCACTGCGGTGTCTTTTATCATGACAAAACTAAAGGGCAACACTAGGAACCTAATTGAACATGAATCCACAATTATCGAAATAATATACAAACTAGAGAATAACGTAAAAGGAGAGTATGTCGAAGTTTTGTCCGCTAAGATAATGAATGTGAGACAAAATGGCAAATCGGCAAACGCCTATTGCAACGAAATCGAAAATCTCACAAAATCATTGGAAAACTCATATATAACAGATGGGTTATCAAGCACATTGGCGACGAAATACGCCACACAGACAGCTATTAAAGCTATGACCAGAAATTGCAACATAGATAAGGTGAAACTTATCATGGAGGCAGGCCAGTTCAGTAACATGAACGAAGCTGTGGGAAAATTTATTAGCACATGCACTGAGGCCAACGGACAGCAAAATACGGTTCTGCATTTCAGACAGGGAATGTTCAATAACACATATCGTGGGCAACGGAGACAATTCCGTGGTAGATTTGACAATAATTGGAACAATAGAAGTACCCAGAACGGCGGTAATAACTACGGCAACAATAACAACTATAGAAATACGAATAATAGGGCTAGACGTGGACGTTTCAATGGTCCTCACGGCAATAATAACAGAGGCAATGTAAGGGCAACATATGTGCACGAAATTAGTTCGGAAAACCCGAACGCCCCCTAAGATCGTAAACAGAAAAGTGTATAATGTTAACCTTAACCTAAGCATTTTCATACAAGTTCATATGGACCACAATAAAATCCCAATAACATTGTTAGTGGATACGGGTGCTGATATATCACTTATAAAAAATTATCATTTTTCAAACAACCAAATAAATAGAAAAACTATAACAACATTAAGTGGCATAGGACAAGGTAAAATCGTATCGAAAGGTACTACATTTTTTGACATTAAATTCAAAAATTTTTTGATACCACATACGTATCACATAGTTAATAATGACTTCCCAATACCATGCGACGGAATAATCGGCATGGATTTCATTAAGAAATATAATTGCATAATAAAATTTGACGAAGATAATGATTGCCTTATACTACGCCCACACAATATCATACAACACATAGAAATACCAATTACGAACACATGCAATGACGACTTAGCTTTACCAGCAAGATCCGAAGTAATACGTCAAGTAAAACTTTTAACCTCTTGTTCTGAAGTGTTGATTCCAAACCAGGAACCACACCCAGGAGTGTTTATAGCTAGCACTTTGGTGAAGGCAGACAGAGCATTAATTCGTATACTTAACACTAACAGCAAAACAATTACACTAAAACAAGATCAGATACAAACAGAAGATGTCAATGACTATGAGATATTCACAAATAAATTGAACAATAAACAGAGAAAAACTGATATTATGAAAATTTTAAGGAAAAAATTTCCAGAGCGTTTTAGCTCTACATTAAATAATCTTTGTTCTGAATACAGTGATATCTTCGGTTTAGAATCTGAAACAATTACTACTAACAATTTTTATGAACAAAAGCTAAAGGTTAAGGATACACAACCGGTATACATTAAGAACTACCGTATACCACATACACATAAAGAAGAAATTGAAAAACAGGTCAAAAAACTTATAAATGACGAAATAGTTGAACCATCGTGTTCTGAATATAATAGTCCAATTCTGTTAGTTCCGAAAAAATCACTCCCGAATAAGAAAGAGAAAATATGGAGACTTGTAATAGACTATAGACAAATTAATAAAAAATTAGTGGCAGACAAGTTCCCACTGCCAAGAACAGATGATATTTTAGATCAACTTGGCAGGGCAAAATATTTTTCTTGTCTCGATTTGATGTCTGGATTTCATCAAATTAAATTGGAGAACGATTCTAGAGATCTAACTTTTTTTTCTACCAATATTGGTTCATATAGATTTACTAGACTACCATATGGCCTAAAAATAAACGCCTAATTCTTTTCAGAGAATGATGACAATTGCTTTCGGTGGTTTAAAGCCAGAACAAGCATTTTTGTACATGGATGACTTGGTTGTCTTGGGTTGTTCAGAGAAGCATATGCTGACTAATTTAACTAATGTTTTCGAATTATGTCGTAAGCATAACCTCAAATTGCATCCCGAAAAGTGCTAATTTTTTGTGAACGAGGTAACATACTTGGGTCATAAATGCACCGATAAGGGCATACTCCCAGATGATAGCAAATATTCAGCAATAAGAGATTATCCAACGCCAACAGATGCAGATAGCGCAAAGAGATTTATAGCTTTCTGTAATTATTATAGAAGATTTATTGAAAATTTTTCTGAGTATTCAAGACATATCACAAGATTATCTGAAAAAGGAGTACCATTCGAGTGGACAAGAGAATGCAATAATGCTTTCAATCATCTGAAAACATCTTTAATGAGCCTAAAACTACTACAATACCCAGACTTCAAGAAACAATTCTATATCACCACAGACGCAAGCAAACACGCTTGCGGTGCAGTACTCACCCAAGAGTACGATGGAAAACACCTTCCAGTGGCATACGCCTCTAACGGTTTCACAAAGGGAGAACCGAATAAGTCTACCATTGAACAAGAGTTAACGGCGATACATTGGGCTATTACGCATTTTAGACCATACATATATGGAAAACATTTTTTGGTCAGAACTGACCACAGACCACTATCATATCTATTTTCGATGAAAATTCCAAGCTCCAAACTGACCAGAATGCGACTCGACTTAGAAGAATACGATTTTACTGTTGAATATCTTAGGGGAAAGGACAACCACATTGCCGACGCATTATCGCGTATAACAATAAATGACTTAAAGCAAATAAATGAGAACACAAGCAAAGTGCTTAAAGTCACGACTAGATCGATGGCGAGCAAGAAAACAAATACGACAGTAAGTAATACTTTGGGCAAGCAGCATAAAATGAATGAATATAAAAAGCCCAGTATATATGTACTAATAAATAACACTGACGTCAGAAAATACTATAAATTAAGGATTAACCACGCAAGATGTTACATCAAACGAGGAAAATCTATAATAACATATATACAAATCAATGATTTGTTTATTAATGGGAAACTTGACTTAGCACAATTTTTCCCAAGGCTCGAAGAAGTGGCCTGAAAACATAACATTGACAAATTACAAGTGGCACCTCGTGAGAAAATTTTCGAATTTATCTCGATTAATGAATTTAAAGAAATGGGCAATGATAAATTAAATAAATTAAAAGTAGCGCTACTAAATAAGGTGACCCAAATTGATAATTAAGATGCTAAAGTTGTTCAAGATATTATAAAAAGATACCATGACAGTCCCATAGAAGGAGGACACTGTGGAATATACAGAACAATTGAAAAAATAGGACGGTATTACTACTGGAGAAATGTGAAGAAAGAGATAACAAAACATGTAAAAAATTGTCATAAATGCCAAACGGCTAAAATAACAAACCACTTGGAATGCCCAATGACACTGACAACGACACCAACAAAACCATTCGATACTGTATACGTGGATACAATTGGCCCGTTTCCAAAGTCGACTAACGGAAACGAATATGCAGTAACGATAATATGCGACTTGACAAAATACCTTGTCGCCATACCTATTAAAGACAAAAGTGCGAGAACAGTCGCCAAAGCCATATTTGAAAATTTCATTCTTACCTACGGTCCAATGAAGACGTTCATTTCGGACATGGGTACTGAATATAAAAGTTCAATATTAACAGAGTTATGCAATCTCCTCAAAATTGAAAAACTAACTTCAACAGCATACCCATCACCAGACGCTTGGCACAATCGAAAGAAGTCATAGAACATTTAATGAATACATAAGATCTTATATATCGGTTGACAAAAGTGATTGGGATGAATGGCTTAAGTACTTCACGTACTGTACGACAGTACATAATTACTGTCCATATGAATTAGTTTTTGCGAGAATCCCGAACAGGTTTCAACAATTTGATGAGGTAGATAGGATAACTCCACTATATAATTTAGAAGATTATGCCAAAGAGGCAAAATTTAGATTAGAAGTAGCACATAAGAGGGCCCAATTATTATTAGATAGAAATAAATTAAGACAAAAGCTTAACTATGATAAGAATACTACAGATTATGAATTTAGCATAGGGGATCTAGTTTTAATTACAAATGAAACAGGACATAAATTGGATACAAAATATAAAGGTCCATTTAAAAATAAAGAAATAATGTTAAAAAATAATTTTTAAATAAAAGATATAAGAACAAATAAAGAACAACTAATTCATAAAAATAGACTTAAGAAATATAACCAATGTTAAAATAAGTTTTGATATATATATATGCAAAATAATCAATTAAAAAGAATAATGTATTACACATCATAACACTATAAAAGTATGACCATTCTTCCGTAAAAGGGAGGTGTAGCATAAAATATATTCACCATCGCCAACAAGAACATTTTTGGTTATTAAATATAAAATATTCTCAAGCTACACACAAACCAATAAAAGCAACCAACACGATCAGCACTGCTTATACAGTAATACAAAAGCACTAGATTTAGAGTGCACAAGTAGTGCTGTGTGTAATTATGCTGATACGGGGTTTACTGTAACAGTCAACCCTTCTGGTGTTGCACAATGGTCCATTGCTGCACTATTCCACTTTAAATCAAAGTATATTTGTGACCATAATTTTGTATAAATAGAGATCAATTATGTTTGGAAAGACATTCTTTGCTTTCAAGTTAAATCGAGCACGACTTATAGTTGCTTAGCAAAGATATAAATAAAACCAAATTAATAAATTTAAAAAAAGGATTTGTGTTTTATTTACAGTACATTAAGTTATTACACAAATGGTCAAATATTGGAAGAACTGATAAACTCTGGGTAGATGTCCACTTTATGAGAATCTTTTATCGATCTCACTAGTATTCTATTGCGGGTTCTTTTTTAATCTTATGTAAACATTAATGAAGAAACAGTGATGCCAGGAGATTTTTTTCAGAAATTATTTACAAACTTACTTATTAAAATCGAAAATACCGCAAAGATGGCGAACGTATATATAAATAAGATATGCAAAACAAGTAAACTGCACAAACATAAACGGCCATACTTTACACAAGTTCAGTGCTCAAGTTTGGTAGAAATTTGAGCAAATATAAAAATCGTTTTGATTTTTGCTCAGTTCAGCTGCATATATAGCACAAACAACGCCGCCATACATTACACAAACACACTGTAAAGTGCTACTTGTCATTGTTATTAAATATGCCACATATTTACTTACTTATAGAGGTATTAACCGACTTACGAGTTTCTAATGATACACTCAAAACAAGTATATATTTTTTAATTTTAAAGTTTAAATTTTAAAAATATATAATTTTAAGTTGTTAAAAAAATTTAAAAGAATCCCACAATTCGACAAAAGTAAGTAAGCTTTGACTTGATCAAAAATCACTTTCTTCTTAGCCGAATGCGGTCGTTTTTCTTTTTAATCATCTTTGTGTCCGTACGGTGTGTTGCCTGCAAATTGTCACACGATTGCGTTTATGATTAATTGTGAGCAGACGCTCTCAAAAACCAAGTGATCATTTAAAATCAGAGAGCCATATGACATATGTATATCGCATATCGTGAATTATTCCACATTTTCAGGTGTAGTGATCTGAATTGACCATACAGAACGTAAGCCGTAACTAGCGCTTGTGCGACCAACGACATTTAAACTCAGAATATCACTTCTTTGCCATTAAAATTTACGCCGCAGGGTCCCAATTGTAAGTGATGTTTTTTTTTTTGTTACGCAAAAAAAAACAATGGTTTATGAACACTTGAAATTCACTTTTTTACATTTTTGAAAAAATAACGAGGTTATGGTTTGAATAGCTGCCAAACACGAACTTAATGAAACAGCTTGTTCAAAATCTAATAGTAGTCTATTAATAGTTGGTCGTTGACGGAAATATAATTGATTAAATAACTAGGAGTGAAGTTCAAAAAGAATCGAAGTTGACGGCATTATTGATCCGCCCTCGTAAGTTTTTTGTTTAAATAAATTAATAATATCTGTGGTCACAAGCGATAATCGTCTAAGTCGACTTAAGAACGATTTGAGTTATGTATGCAATCATATTCTATATTTACGTGAAATCCCAATTTCTCTAACATTGTTTTTTAAAAAGTTATTAATGAAAACATACTGACCTAAGTCGTAACGGAGCCCCATTACATTTATATAAACAGCATGAAATTCGAATTTCGCGGTTAATGCTTGTGACCACAGATATTTTCTTAAACCCTAATAAGTTTTTTTTTTCAATTTTTTAATGTTAAAACGGAAAAAGTATTAATTTTTTTTCCGGCGGGTATTTTTTTTATCCTTTTTTGTATGGTCCATTTCTCAGAAGTAAATTTAACTGAACTATTGTTTATGTTATTAGCTATAGAAAAATTTCCACAATCGTCTGCTCTCAACCCCATAGAGAATCTATGGGAAATTGTAGATCGTAAAATAATTCGCGATACATGCAAATAACGGGTGATTTTTTTGAGGTTAGGATTTTCATGCATTAGTATTTGACAGATCACGTGGGATTTCAGACATGGTGTCAAAGAGAAAGATGCTCAGTATGCTTTGACATTTCATCATGAATAGACTTACTAACGAGCAACGCTTGCAAATCATTGAATTTTATTACCAAAATCAGTGTTCGGTTCGAAATGTGTTTCGCGCTTTACGTCCGATTTATGGTCTACATAATCGACCAAGTGAGCAAACAATTAATGCGATTGTGACCAAGTTTCGCACTCAGTTTACTTTATTGGACATTAAACCAACCACACGAATGCGTACAGTGCGTACAGAAGAGAATATTGCGTCTGTTTCTGAGAGTGTTACTGAAGACCGTGAAATGTCGATTCGTCGCCGTTCGCAGCAATTGGGTTTGTGTTATTCGACCACATGGAAGATTTTACGCAAAGATCTTGGTGTAAAACCGTATAAAATACAGCTCGTGCAAGAACTGAAGCCGAACGATCTGCCACAACGTCTAATTTTCAGTGAATGGGCCCTAGAAAAGTTGGCAGAAAATCCGCTTTTTTATCGACAAATTTTGTTCAGCGATGAGGCTCATTTCTGGTTGAATGGCTTCGTAAATAAGCAAAATTGCCGTATTTGGAGTGAAGAGCAACCAGAAGCCGTTCAAGAACTGCCCATGCATCCCGAAAAATGCACTGTTTGGTGTGGTTTGTACGCTGGTGGAATCATTGGACCGTATTTTTTCAAAGATGCTGTTGGACGCAACGTTACGGTGAATGGCGATCGCTATCGTTCGATGCTAACAAACTTTTTGTTGCCAAAAATGGAAGAACTGAACTTGGTTGACATGTGGTTTCAACAAGATGGCGCTACATGCCACACAGCTCGCGATTCTATGGCCATTTTGAGGGAAAACTTCGGAGAACAATTCATCTCAAGAAATGGACCGGTAAGTTGGCCACCAAGATCATGCGATTTGACGCCTTTAGACTATTTTTTGTGGGGCTACGTCAAGTCTAAAGTCTACAGAAATAAGCCAGCAACTATTCCAGCTTTGGAAGACAACATTTCCGAAGAAATTCGGGCTATTCCGGCCGAAATGCTCGAAAAAGTTGCCCAAAATTGGACTTTCCGAATGGACCACAAGACGCAGCCGCGGTCAACATTTAAATGAAATTATCTTCAAAAAGTAAATGTCATGGACCAATCTAACGTTTCAAATAAAGAACCGATGAGATTTTGCAAATTTTATGCGTTTTTTTTTTAAAAAAAGTTATCAAGCTCTTAAAAAATCACCCGTTATAAGGACAACATTTTCCACCGAGCCGAAGACGAATGGAAAGGCATTTCTAGAGAGGTTTTATCAAATTTAATTGAGTCTATGCCACGAAGATGTGCAGTTTTAAAAAATATAGCATACGCAATTAAGTAGTAGAGAATATAAAATTTCTATTTAGAATATTGAGTTCGTGCTTTAGTTTTGTCGCGTGAAGTAAAGGAACATTTCTAAATTTATATGAATATTTTTGTTTCAAATGAAGAATAATATATCTTTTTATTTATTTTACTAAAACTAGTGTATAATCGTAATAAATGAAAAAAAAAATTGAAATCCAACCAAGTTTTCTAATTTTATTGAAATACATTGTAGTGGTATTTTCCGATACGGTATTTATTTTATTTATTTATTTATTTATTAGGTCAATGGAATAAATCCTTACAGACCTGTATAAATGATATAATTACATATGTACATATATTGAAACAATTAAATGATTTAAAAATAAAAACAAATAGTTAGGAATTTAAGAAAATAATGATATTATGCTTAATTACATCAGTGTTCAACGAAAAATCAATTAATTGATAAAGATTATTATAATCACAACAAATTCTTCTAAAAGGATCAGCTAGAGCATAGTTGGTTTGAAAAGATTTAACAAAGAGTGGTTGGAATTGGCGTGATACTCGTTGAGGAACATTAAAAGTTATATTGTTGACAAGAAAGTCAGAACAGATTTCACCATTAATTAGGTTGATCATAAATGTTACTTTTAGCATAGTCCTACGGCTTTCCAAAGTAGATAATTTTATTAATTTAAGTCGATCAACGTATGAAGGTAGATTAATTGCAGAATTCCAAGGTAAGCCACGTAAGCAAAAGAGTAGAAATTGTTTCTGTACAGACTCGATTCGTTGAATATGAATGTTATAGAAGGGATCCCATATTATTGACCCATATTCTAAAATAGGTCTTACAAGAGTTGTAAAAAGTTGTTTGGTTATGTAAAGATCAATAAATTCTTTTGCCCATCTTTTAATAAAGGCGAGTGTACCTCTAGCTTTATTAACTGTCATGGTGACGTGAGATACAAAGTTTAATTCAGGATCAAGTAGAATCCCTAAATCCAGAAAAATATCAACAAGTTCAAGCTGATATCCGCCCAAAAAGTAGTTAGCAGGAAAAACATTATTTCTAGAAAAACGCATACATTTACATTTTTTCAAATTTAGTTCCATTAGGTTACGGTTACACCACGAAAAGAAATTGTTGAGATCTGATTGAAGATGAATATGATCATTATGTTGACAGTAACTTAAAAAAATTTTAACATAATCAGCGTACATTAAAACGTTGCAAAAATTTATCACTTTTGGAAGATCATTGATGAAAAGGGAGAAAAGAATTGGTCCAAGATGGCTGCCTTGAGGAACACCAGAAGTCACAGTAATATCTTTAGATGACATATTATTATACATTACACGTTGTGTTCTCTCAGAAAGATATGATTTTATCCATTTAAGGCTTAATGGTGTTAAACCTAATAAATCCAATTTGATCAGTAGAAGGTTGTGGTTTACTTTATCGAAAGCCTTACTAAAATCGGTGTATACTGCATCTGTTTGTTTTTTCTTGACAAAACCATCGTTAATTATTGTCGTAAAATGAATGAAGCACATTTGTAACGGTAGAGCATCCTTTCCGAAATTCGTGTTGAAATGGTGACAAAATTGGCGATGAGTGATAGCACAAAAAATCTGTAATAAATTTCTCGAAAAGCTTAGGGATTGCACTAAGTTTAACAATACCACGGTAATTAGAAACATCCGATCTATTTCCAGATTTAAATAATGGAATGATGTAAGAAGCTCTCCAAAATTTTGGAAAATAACCGTTTTTTATTGACGCATTAAACAACAGAGTCAGTGGTGTTGCCAAGGAAGTAGCACAAGGTCCGTGAGTAAATGAAACTTTAAGTTTCTTCAGGCTATTAACAAGTTCTGCCTTATCAATTAGGGGAAAAAATATAGCTTGATTTGTGTTTATAGGATATGAATAGCTGTTGGAACAATATTGAGCAACAGAATATGTACTAGCAAAAAAGTCTGCAAACATGTTACTTATTATAGTATCATCACTAGATTCGATATCGTTAAATTTCATTACAGATGGATAACCAGTAGTTTTTCTTTTTGAATTAACAAAGTTGTAAAATGCTATAGGATCACGATTGAAATCTTCCTTCATTTTGTTTAGATAGTTTTTGTATAAATAATTGTTAAGAATATTATATTCTGCACGATGAATAGAGTATTTTTCAAAAAATACAAGAGAACCAAAAATGTTATACTTTTTATAATACTTGTTCTTCAAATTTTTTAACCCAGATAGTTGTTTTGAGTTCCAAGGCGGGCCAGTTCGTTTGTAGACAGAACGCTTTGGGATGCATTCATCCATAAAAGAATACATAGTTCTATAAAAGACCTCCACCATTAAATCAATAGAAGTATGGCACAACAAATCATTCAAGTTAGTGTTAGAAATTAGATCAATCAATTTGCTATAGTTATTTGTTTAAAGCAAAAAACTTTATCTTTATTAATACGAATATTGGATCCACCAAAAGTAGGCAAAACACAGCTAATTTCAATAGTTGGATGAAAGCGATCTTCCGGAAAGGTGATAGGATCAGAGCGAGTTATTATACAATCTTCTGGATTATTTGTAAATTTACCGTATTCATTAAATACGCCATTCATCTGGTAAAGACTAATAGGCCTTTCACACTTACTGCGGTTTCATGAAACGCCAGCGTTTTGCTCTCTTGAGATGGTTTCGAAATCATAGTGTTCACATTATGTTTTTGTTATTTACTGCGGTTTCATTTGACATTTCTCATTTCTACAGCAAGTTTGTTTTGATTGTAAACAACACAAGCGCGTAAATAAACAAATATAATAAAAAATCAGAAAATGAATTTAATTTTAATAATATATGAGTTTATATCATTGTATGATAAAGCGATGGATGGATTCAAAGGAATACAAGATTATTTTACTAATACAATAGAATTGTATCGAAGGAAAAGAAATATGCACTTTAACATACCTTTGTTATTAAGAATGGAACTTTTCCAATTGCTCGCTTTAGCAGAATCGGAAAATTTATTATCTAATAGATTATGCCGGGTCAAGGTAAAATGTAATTTAATAATAAATGAAATATGTACATATGAAAATATTCTTAATAGAGACGCACCAAAACCTTTTGGTAAATCGATTGCGTAGCACATGACGATGAGTTTTTTAAAAACAACTTTCGCATTACACGTGAAAGTTTTAAAAAATTATTGAAGCTGCTTTGCGGTCTTGAGAAGAAAGACTCTACATGGCGTAAGGCGATCCCCCTCGACAAACGTGTCGCGATTGCTCTGTACGCATTAGGGTCGTCTGCGGAATACCGAAGCATCGGGAATTTGTTTGGAGTTGGAACATCTACTGTATGCCAAATCGTTAGTGATTTTTGCGATTTGGCATGGCCAGTACTTCAAAATTTGTACTTGAACCACATTCCCCTAACAAGGGAAAAAATTGATGAATGTCGTAAGGGCTTTCTGACTTTGGGATTCCCACAGTGTTTAGGTGCAATTGGTAAGTTAATGTACATTATACATATGTGAAACATAATTGTTTTAACATCATTTTTAGACGGATGCCATATTGAAATACAGCCACCTGCAGAAGATGCTGCAGATTACTATAATTATAAAGGGTGGTACTCCACCATTCTTTTGGCGTTAGTGGATCACAGGTACATTTATAAGTTTATCAGTATGCAATTTAACCGGAAGACACATTTTGTTTCAGATGTCGATTCTTATACGTAAATGTTGGGGCAATGGGGAAATGCAATGATTCCCAATTGTTCGAGCAATCGCAACTAAAAAGTTATCTCGACAACTGTAATTTGCTCAACGAAATGAGCAAACCAATATCGAATGTGGAAGTCCCAATTATAATTCTTGGCGACTCGGCCTTTAAGTTTTCCCACATGGTCATGAAGCCCTACCCATTTTACGTTGAGCAAAACGCTAATGAAAAGAATTTCAACTATTCGCTGTCGAAATGCAGAAGGGTAGTGGAAAATGCATTCGGGCATTTAAAAGCTCGTTTTCGCCGCGTGGGAAAGGGAATCGATAACAATATAAAAAATGTTAACAAAATAATATTAAGTTGTTGCGCCTTGCACAATTTTTTAAATGAAGAAAATGACATCATCAATGCGAAGTGGGTAGAAATGCAGAGGAATGTGGATAGCAGTCGTGCTCAACCAGAATTTTCGGTACCTAGTTACTCCACGCATAGCAGAGCAGGGCAAATAAGAAAGGCCTTGGCGGAACATTTCAGTAAGTTATTTACATATGTATTCATTTTTTCAAAAAAGCTTATAATTTATTAACAAAAAAGCTAATAATAATTCACAAATGCAAAAAAATTCTAAAAATTATTTCAAACGCAAAAAAAACAGTTATATACATGTAAATAACAAATAAAAAAAAAATTACTTCCAACGCAAAAAAAATTCAATTTTATACATATAAATAAAAACTAAATAAAAAAAATACTTGTATTAAAAAAATAAGAAAATTAAAAATAACTATTTTTTACTATTTAAATAGTCTAATAACGCAGCCATCACCTCACACTGCTTATTAGCCACTTTTTCCAGTATTTCTGTTTTTTGCATTCCAAACTGTGCATTTTCTCGTCCATTTCTTCCATTTTTTCAATTTGTTTGTCAATTTTGCAATTGACTTCAGTTATCTGCTGCAAAATTTGTTGCTGAAATTTTAATTTTTTTGCAGGTAGTGGTGTGGGTGACGTTGATGGTGACGGTGCTTGCAATGTTGATGCTAGGGTTAATGGTGATAATGGTGATGGTGATGCTGGTGGCAATGACAATGCTGATGTCAATGCTGCTGCTGCTATTGCTGCTGCTGTTGATGTCGATGTTGCTGCTGCTGCTGCTGTTGCTGTCAATCCTGCTGCTGGTGTTGATGTCGATGGTGCTGATGAGACGACGTATTCATTTGATTCTGTTTGAAATTAAAATTTAAAAATATATATGTACGAAAACAAAAAATATAATACACTTACCTAATATGCTATCACATGCAGATGATGCTGTTGCTTCTGGTGCTGTTGAAGCCGTATATATATATACGGTATAATGTAATTACCTGATATGCTATCATATGTCACCTCTGACAGATTGAAGTATTTGTATGCTCCCAGCAAACAATGTATTCTATTATAAAGGGGCCACACCAATGGCGAGCCGCATGATGGCCCAACTAATAACTTTTCTTTTCTATTTGAAAATAAGAAATATTGGTTAATTTTGGGGAATATTGAATAAGAAATGTACAAAAAATAAATACCTGTATCGGCCACTTGAACTGTGCACCTTATTCTTTACTTCAAGTGCCGATAAGGTAAAACCATTTTTCTGCAGCTCCGCGCTCATCTCAGCATAAACATGCTGGTTTTTCCTATTACCGCGGAGCTGCAGAATCTTCTCTTCCCACAATTCAAGCAGAATTTGCTCTGCCATGTCCGTCCACTGGCTTCGCTTTGCATACTTCTTTTTTTGGTTTCTATTTAAATAAAATAAAAGTTTTTTAATGAAAATTCAATATAAAATTAAGATACTCACAATATATCACTTACTGGCTCCATTTTTCCTTCTGTAATTAGTTAAAATTAAATGTTTTGCATTAATAACAATAAATAATAAATAAGTACTTACCAACACAAAGCAATCACGAAATATAAACAAACACATTTTTTTTTTCATTAACTACTATTGGAGAGCAACCCTATTCTTTCTCTTGTGTTTACTGTGATTTCAAACAAATCACAGTAAAATGAGCAAAATGTCTGCGTTTTTTTTTATATGGATTTATGTGTGATTTAAGTGTGATTTAGCATGAATATCATGAAAGAGAGCAAAACGCTGGCGTTTCATGAAACCGCAGTAAGTGTGAAAAGCCTATAAGATCAACTATCTCATTCAATATTAAATCATCACAGTTATTAGATTTAATTGGAATAAAATCCGGAGCATCAGGCGATTTTTCCATATTATAGATGGTAAATTAAAATCTCCAACAACAAAAATTAAATCCTCAGGTTTAGCATGTTGAGCAACTGATTTGGTGGCCTGAACGTTTCAAGGTATATTTCTTCGGGAGAATTAGGAGGTATATACGAACAGGTTATGAAAATGATTTTATAATTAAGCTTTATCATTATACTGACAAACTCAATATTTGGAGAAGATTCAGATTGAAGAGATTGGGAAGCAAACAGGCATGAAAAAGCAATTAAAACACCACCACAATTACGATCGTTTCTGTTATATCTATATATTTGATAATTGTTACATAGTAACTCAGAATTAAAAACACTATTTTTCAGTCATGTCTCAGTAAAGATGATAACATGAAAATTAAAATCATAACTGTTAACTAGTAGATTAGACATTTTAGTATTTAAACCACGAACATTCTGATATATAATGATTAGTCGTTCAACGGGTAAAGAATCTAGTTTTTTGAATTAATGTTGAAATTCGTATTTTCATTTATTCGATGTCAGGGCGGAAGCTCAGCAATGTTGTTTCTCCGTGGATTTTCTTTAAATTCATATTCACGAACTAAAGTATTCACAGGCCAGAAACCAGGGTTAACGATTTGCTCATAAAGATCGAACGGAACGGTTATTTTAAAAGATGTAATCCTTAGTAGTGTAATGAAGAGAGTTCTGGAAACAAGAGCAGGGAGCAAAAATGTTATACTAATTTTGTATGGGAAAACTAACAGCAACGATAAGAAAATCAACCCTGTTTTGTTAAAAGTTCTGTTGTTAAAAGTTCTGTTGTGGTTTTGATTGATATGTATGTGTGAATGTGTGTTTGAAACAGTTGATATGTTCTGTTGTTAAAAGTTCTGTTGTGGTATTTGATTGATATGTATGTATGAATGTGTGTTTGAAACAGTTGGTATGTACCAATAAGTTTTTTGAAATTGTGTGTATGTAATCAGATTCAGCGACGCACTGTGGTCAATATTTTGAGATAGCGGCCAAAACTCCTTTTGGTTTTTGTTCTCCGATTTAAAAGTTATTGGACTCATATGAAAGTAGACAGTAGTAAACCTCGGGAGCCAAAAAATTAGAACTCTATTTCAACTATTTCACTGAGAACAGGGTGGTCCAAAATGGGCTTTTTCAGAATTTAGTAAATTTATGATATTTTTAGTTAATTTTTAAAGTTTAAATGATCATAACTTTTTTGTTTTTCAAGATTTTTGGACGAAATAAATTTTGTGTTGTAACATAACTTATTTCCTATTACTGGTAAAAAAAATTGAAGCTCTACTGATTTCAGAACAATTTAATTTTTTTTTTAAAAAAGGTCAAATTTCTCGGAAATTTCCTACTTCATAGAGCACAACTCCTGTGAGTCAAGCTGGGTCAAAACACAAATTTACTATTTTGTAGTCCCAACTCTCCCCTACATTTCTATATATACATGTCCATGCATCGGGACTGCACTTTTTGAGGTACAGCAATTTTTCTGACCCAAGGTAAGATATTCGGTACAAATGCACGTCATATTTTTTGAGAAGTTATTTGTATGTGAAAGTGGCTATTATGCATATATTTTGATGAAATTTTGTACAAGAGTTCTTATTGACCCAAAAAATAATTCTGTTGAAATTAGGAGAAGTTGGCCCATATTTGGACCTAGTCCACATAGAAGGGTGTATCAAAATTTTGACAAAAATGACAATAGAACTCTCAAATTATGTGGTATCTGGCAATTCATTTGGAAAAGGTAAAAAAGATTTTATTGCCATCTAATATTACACAACTTAAATACGTGAAAATTGCAAATAAATTTAAAACCAATGGAAATAACTGGTAAAACCAAGTACCTTTTATATTATTGCCAGTACCTGTTAACTCTCAAATTATGTGGTATCTAGCAATCCATTTGGAAAAGGTAAAAAAGATTTTATTGCCATCTAATATTACACAACTTAAATACGTGAAAATTGCAAATAAATTTAAAACCAATGGAAATAACTGGTAAAACCAACTACCTGTTATATTATGTTTCAAAGAGGTAAAAAAGATCATGTTGAAACTTCGAGCAATAGTATATTAATCCATGCATTCATTTTTTCTCTTCATTATTGTTTAAACAATGGCTAAATTCAGTTATAGTGTTCTATCTGATATATATTTTGAACGGAAAGCTGAAAACGACATTATTTTACATATAATGAATAACACAAGGGAACAATGGTTCTGTTGATTAAGAACTGAATATTGTTTTTAAGGTTATTTGGGACGCTGAATCCAAATCTGCCCTTGGTTTTTTTCTATCAGCTCGACTTTTCGAGATATACCGTTATGTTCAAAATTAAGGCACTTCCGCTACATACATTGGAATAACTTGAAAACGGTTCACCATATTAAATTAAAAAAAAAATCCGAAACTCGCAAACAATATTCTCTTAAAGCCGTGCTTACTTTGTTTTTAAATTTTCCAAGTAGTTTTAGAGATATCGTTCAAGTTTTGAAAAAAAAAATTAAAATTTTTTTAAAAAAAACATTTTTTTTGTTCTTTAAAAATTCCTAAAAAATAAAAATGGGACAAAAATCACAGTTTTGGTCTACAAACAGTTAGTTAAATATATTTCGAATAAAATGAGCTTTATTTCATTGCAATCGGTGCACAACTTTTGATTTTGTTCACGATTTACTGAATTGATATAAATCGCGATTTCCATACAAAAATAACATTTTCTAATGTGTAAGTGTTTGTATGTAATAAGTTAGTTTTTTATGATTCTAAGAATTAAAAAAATTAAGTAATAAAAAAAGATTATTTAATTTTTATGGTTGCGGTAGCAAACTCATAATGCCTATAAATTTTATTGTCCCTTTATGACACCTAGTCAGTTCACAGTCAATTAAAGAGAAAAAAGAAAAGTCCACTTGTTTTTATTGATGTGTGGTTTACCGTTGGTAACGGATGATTTTTTAAAGGAATTCCCCTGAACACATGTGTTCATTCATAAGTGACTGTCAATAAAATTGTGGATATAATTTTTTTTGGTACTTCAGTAAAAAACTACTAAGTATTTATATGGGTTCATTCAACCAATTTTTCTCATTCAACAAGTGTTTACGAAAGCGAAAAGTATAACGACAAAAAATATAAATCATTTTACATTGAACATTTAATCAGTCAACACAAAAAAGTTCAATTTTGTTCCCGTGTGTTATTTATTGAAAATTGTGTTACTTTGATATATACTTCAAAATTGTGCAATGGCTACGTCAAGAAACACCTGTAAAATCAATCCCAACTATTTTTGTAACATATGTGGCGAATACACGTTTATAAAAAATAGAAAAAGTGTGTCAGATTTTATTAAAAAAATTTATTTTGACTACTTCGGATTTACCATGGAAACCCGTGACAAGTACTGGATTCCTAATACTGTATGTAAAAACTGTGTAGAGTATTTAAGGTTATGGGCAAACAAGCAACGGACCCACTTCAAGTATAAAACACCAATGATCTGGCGGGAACCTTCGAATCATTATGATGATTGTTATTTTTGCGCTGTCAACATAACAGGCATTAATAAAACAAACCGGTCTAAATGGATTTATCCTAACGTGTTGTCTATTACCCAACCAGTCCTGTACTCTAGTGAGGATTCAGAACCACAACCATCTACATCTACACACAATTTCCACGACTTACGACAAAATGTTCCTTCACCAATTTCTGAATTTGGATCAGATGACTTGCATTTAGATATTTCTTCTGAACGCGAGCAATTTAATCAGGAGGAGCTTAGTGATTTAGTGAGAGACCTTGGACTTTCTAAAAAAGCATCTGAAATTCTTGCTTCTCGGTTAAAGCAAAAAAATCTGTTAACCCAAGGAACAACAATTTCATACTACCGTAACAGAGAAAAAAACTTACTTCCATTCTTTTCCGAAGACGATGAATTTGTTTATTGTTCAGATGTTCCTGGTTTAGTAACAGCGATGGGATTAGAGGAGTATGATCCAAATGACTGGCGACTATTTATAGATTCTTCTAAACGCAGCCTAAAATGTGTACTTCTGCATAACGGTAATAAATTGGGTTCGTTGCCCATTGCACATTCAACTAAAGCTAAAGAAGAATATTCTACAATTGCCTCAGTTATAAATAAAATAAAGTACAACGAACACCGCTGGCTAATTTGTGTGGATCTAAAAATGGTGAATTTTCTTCTAGGCCAACAAGGAGGCTACACAAAATATCCGTGTTTCATTTGTTTATGGGATAGCAGAGCCAGATCTGAACACTGGAGTAAGAAAGACTGGCCTTCGAGGGAAGCTATGGTTCCAGGAAACCACAATATAGTTAATCAACCACTTGTGCCCAGGGATCGCATAATACTGCCACCTCTCCATATCAAGCTAGGACTTATGAAACAATTTGTCAAAGCTCTCAACAAGGACGGTGATTGTTTTAGATATATCAGTAAAAAGTTCAACAATTTGAGTTCGGAGAAACTGAAAGCTGGCATTTTTGATGGTCCTCAAATCAAAAATTAATCAATGATGAAAATTTTAGTAATTCCATGACAGATATTGAAAGAAATGCTTGGAATGAATTTGTTTGGATAGTGCGCAATTTCCTGGGAAACAAAAAGGGTGAGCACTATTCGGACCACGTGGATAACATGTTGTCACATTTCAAGCAGCTTGGTTGTAATATGAGCATTAAGGTGCACTACCTACACAGTCATTTGGATTGTTTCCCTGAAAATCTTGGAGACTTCAGTGAAGAACAAGGTGAACGTTTCCATCAAGATATCCGCACTATAGAGGAGCGCGGTACCAGGGTCACTGGGATAAGCATATGATGGCGGACTATTGCTGGAGCATTAAAACAAATCCCTCTAAACAAGGTTATTTAAGAAAATCTTATAAAAGAAAATTTTTCGATGAGTTGTAATTACATTGTAATATTTGTGTATTAAAATTTTTTATTTTTCTTTAAAATTCTCTTTTTGTGTTAAATTAAAAAGTATAGCTGACCATAAAAATGAAATAATCTTTTTTTATTACTTAATTTTTTTAATTCTTAGAATCATAAAAAACTAACTTATTACATACAAACACTTACACATTAGAAAATGTTATTTTTGTATGGAAATCGCGATTTATATCAATTCAGTAAATCGTGAACAAAATCAAAAGTTGTGCACCGATTGCAATGAAATAAAGCTCATTTTATTCGAAATATATTTAACTAACTGTTTGTAGACCAAAACTGTGATTTTTGTCCCATTTTTATTTTTTAGGAATTTTTAAAGAACAAAAAAAATGTTTTTTTAAAAAAAATTTTAATTTTTTTTTCAAAACTTGAACGATATCTCTAAAACTACTTGGAAAATTTAAAAACAAAGTAAGCACGGCTTTAAGAGAATATTGTTTGCGAGTTTCGGATCTTTTTTTTAATTTAATATGGTGAACCGTTTTCAAGTTATTCCAATATATGTAGCGGAAGTGCCTTAATTTTGAACATAACGGTATATCTCGAAAAGTCGAGCTGATAGAAAAAAACCAAGTGCAGATTTGAAATCAGCGACCTCAAATTAGTAAAAATTTGCTATAAATTTCAAATCAACACAAAAAAAGTTCAATTTTGTTCCCTTGTGTAATCCATTCTTCAAAATATGCGACAAACAAGAAATTAAAATTCATAACTTAAAAATAAAAAACTTTTTAAATACTTTAAGAAAACGGTACAATCAATGTTCCAGAAACAAGAAATTGTTTTACTCACGCAACCAAGAATGGCTAAGAAATAAACTTATTTTTAAAAAGCCATCAGTAACTACCATGGAAACTGGAAAAGGTGGTCGACCAGCAAAGTCAATTGATAATTGTAGTGAAAGATCACGAAGACGCAAGCTTAAACATATCAATGAAGAAGTTTCTTGTAGCATCATAAAGGATTCATTTCTGCATCAAATTCAACCATCGAAAACTAAAAAGGGTAAAATTGCTATCATTGAAAAAATAGTGGAAGCAAGCCCCAGACGCACAAAAAGGATTTTAGAAAGTATGCCGACACCAACTGAAGAAAATAAATTTACTCCAGAAGAAGCATTTGCACTATTTTTGGATTTGAAAATGACTAAAAACCAATATACAGAATTTTTCCATCATATCGAGATATAGTTTCTGCCAAAAAAGATTGCTTACCTTCACCAACTGCTATTAGTGTAACTTCAAGTTCAGCAGAAATAAAATTGCAGGATCTTCTTGAACACACTGCAGAACGATTATTAAAGACATTTAATGCTGACTATTTAAAGAAGTTTAAAAATTGCAGCATGACTTTAATTTCTAAATGGGGATGTGATGGGTCCTCTGGCCAGAAACAATACAAACAATGTAATGCGGAAAATTCATCAGATGCCAATTTATTCATGATTTCTTTCGTTCCATTACGTTTAACAAAAACTTATATTGGTTCAGAGCCGTCAACTAGTAGAGCTGCAGAGATAGATGTATGGAAGAATGAAATTCCCTCGTCAACAAAATTTTGTAGACCAATAAAGTTTGCTTACAAAAAGGAGACTCAAGATGTCACAGATGAAGAAGTTCGAAAAATAAATGATCAAATTAAAGAACTTCAACCAGTAACATTTAAATTTGATGACCAAGACATTGAAGTAAATTTTAAAATGTGTCTCACAATGATTGATGGAAAAGTTGCACAAGCTTTAACCAAAACAAAGTCATCGTCAAGCTGCACCATATGCCAAAAAACATCAAGTCAATTGAGCCAACCACCAACACAAGACGATAGTTTTAATGAAGCATATGAATTTGGAATGTCACCTCTTCATGCTAGAATTCGTTTTATGGAGCATATTCTTAAATTGGGATACGATTTGGAATTTGGCCCGTTAGGCGAAACAGTGAGAAACAACAAAGAAAACTTGGAAAAAAAGAAAGCAAAAAAAAAAGATATTCAAGAAAAATACCGTGAGATAGGCCTTATAATTGACCAGCCAAAGCAAGGAGAAGGAAATTCTAATGATGGAAACATAGCAAGGAGATTTTTTTCCGATCCAGAAACTGCAGCTTCTATAACTGGAGTAGATTATGATTTAATACGACGATTCCAAATCATATTACAAGTTATAGCATGTAGCAAAAAGATAGATGCAAAAAAATTTGGTCAGTATGCTAATGAGACAGCAACCCTTTATAACCAAAAATATTCTTGAAGACATATGCCAACCACAGTTCACAAAATTTTGTTCCATGGAGAACAAATAATTCAGCACAATATGCTTCCAATTGGAGATCTCTCAGAAGAAGCCCAAGAAAAAAGGAACAAAGACTACAGATTCTTTCGCGAGCACAATACAAGAGAAATTTCCAGATATTGTACTAATGAAGATCTTATTAATATTTTGTTGTGCACATCAGACCCATATATGTCCAGTATTCGACAAAAATGGAAATCAACCTCATTAGAGTTAGATGAAGAAGCTAAACAACTACTGCAAAATGAAAATCAAAGCTATTTGGAAGAAATTTTTACTAATATTGTTTAATTAATACTAGTTTAAAGAATATAATTTGTTTCTAATTTTAGTATAAATTTTTATTAATACATTTAAATAAAATATATGTGCACTTTAAATCAATAGTAAAAGTTTACTTAAAATTTTATCGATGTTGTGTTCTGTATATAATATATCCAAATGGTATTGATATTGTTGGGAATTTCAGTGTTATTTTTCAGTTTAATCCTCACAAGAATTAGCTTTCTTCCAAAAAAAAAACAACCTTTGGCCCCTGTGAATATTGAGACTACATAAATGTCAGGGGCCAAATGTTGGCATTTTCTGACTAAAATTAAGTTTAGGAATAATAAATAAGTATTGGTTGTAAAATACGCTTGAAGAAAATAAGAAATTATAAAAAAAATACCTATTTAAAATGTCAAAATATTCAACTTTTACATGGAAACTCAACAAAAAATTAAAATGCATTTTTAACTCCAAATTACTTACGTTCCTATCAGTCGATTTTTACGTTTGAACACGCAAATTAAAGCCTAAAGTTCCTCCTATTGAACAAAACAAATTGCGTAAAAAAATACCAAACCGCTCAAAAGTTATAGAGTTTTGACCGCTATCTCGCGAAATTGACCACTGTGCGACGGTGTGAAAATAGTTTATGAAAACATCAAATTAAGTTGTTTGAATACAAAAGCTTGTTGTTAACCTTACTCAACTAAGTTGATATAAAATTTAATCGTTTAAAAAACAAATCAAAACAATACTATTTATATTCATTTTATTTATTAATTTTTTTGGAGAATTTTATAATGTAATAAAAAATAAATCTCATATTTAAGTATATATACATATAATATTATTGAAGTTCATCTTTGTTGATCCAAGAATTATGTTGATTGGAAAATCCCAACCATTTAACGTACATCTGTTGTCCCATAGTTTTAATAACTTTTTCAATCAAATATGTATTTGGATAATGTGTCTTCAATAGTTCATTTTCATAGAATCCACCAACAATCGGATTCTTTTGATAGTCTTCTAATAAATAAGTAATGGGGTTTGTGTTCTGTAAAGTACGAATTTTAAAAATTTCAGTTGTCCAGTTTGGAGTATATCCTTTTGCAAAAATATGTTTATATTTGCTAATTCGAATGTGATCTCCAACTTTTAGTTTACCAAATTTATATATTTTGGGATGATTATATGCTTGTTTTAATATAGAACTTTCATTTTCTATGCTAACAGAATTTGGCTTCATTCCAATTGTTCTATGTTTTTGATTATTATATTGATTAATTAAATCCTTGCATATATGTATCCATTGATAATTTCCTTGTAGACTAAACTTTTTCCACATCATTCCTTTTAGAGTTCTATTAAATCGTTCTACAATAGACGCTTTCATGATACTATATGTAGAATAGTGGTTGATATTATGTTTTTTCATCAGGTTTTGAAATATTTTATTATAGAACTCTTTACCGTTGTCAGTTTGCAAGTTTTTTGGAAATCTCTTTAGTGAAAAAATAGATTTCATAGCATTGGTAATATCTTCACTACCTTTCGATTTTACGGGAACAGCCCAAGCAAACTTTGAAAATGTATCTATAACTGTTAAAATAAATCTATAACCTTTGTTATATTTTGAAAAAACACCCATTTCAACAAGATCTGCTTGCCAGAGATCGTCAATTCCCTTGTGTACCACTCGACGTCGAATGAAATTTCTGCGTGCTTGTTTATGAAGCTCCTGAACCACTTCTTGTCGCTCCATTTCTAACATCTATCTTAGATTACATCAATTTAAATGCTGTTGATGTAGGATTTAAATGAAAACGATTTATATTTCAATGTTTAAATGTTTTGTAATGAGCTTAAGACGTTCTTCAACTGAATCAATTTTATAATTAAATAATGATCTCATTTCTTTTAGTGATTGATCGAGATTATTTTGTAAGATACTTTGATCATGTATTAATTTACTTAAACTTGTTTCTAAATTCCCGAATTTTTCTGAACACAACACGTTTTGTTGTTGTATTATTTCGTTAAAACGATTCTCCGTTTCCTTAATTCTCTCCATACAAATTGTATTCAGTTGTTTCTTTATTTCACTAAAATAACTTTTCATATAAATTTTGTTCACAGCATCGTTTTCCAATACAGGATTAGCAATATTTTTTATTCTCCGCAAGTTAAAGTTGAAATTACGATCACTATCCAAATGAATCTTGAAATGCGGATTTTGATATCTTGCAGATTGTTCAATATAATGTCCAAACTTATCGATAGGCATTTTATGTATATGAATTGTTAAATATTTTTAAGTCTATTTATATAATAATCTTTGCTTCTCTCAATTCCTCAATAATTGATACAATTTCATTATTATGATTTGAGTGACCAGCTGTTGTGGATGAAATCAATAGACGTAATCTGTCAACCAATTCGTTAGGATCATCCCAATAAACATAATTGACCTTTTTTGTATTCAACTTCGTTAAACCTTTTCCCTTATGAATTATCTGTTGTTTAAATAGGTTTTTAATAATCGTTGTATATTTAATTGAACGATTTCCTTTAATTTGACCATTAATGCTGTTATTTCGTTTATAAGCATTAGTCATCTCCAATATTTGTTTATAATTATTTAAATCTGTGTTATTATAACTGATTGGTTTCTTATAAACTAGCAATTCATATAAACCTGATGTAAAGGGCCATTTTGAATTACCTACAGTAATATTGGTTGAATTGAAAGTGATGGGTTCATTACCCAGTCTCCAGATTTGATTTTTGTCCTTATGAGGTCCATAGGTTTTATCATATATATTTAAATTAACTTTTGATAAATTATATTGAATACTTTGATCGGGATGTATTGCAATAGTGTCATCATCATCATCATTATTAATATTATTATTATCAACACCATCATCATAGTGATCAGCATCATTTTCACCATCAAATGATTTAAACGTATTTGA
Source organism: Cordilura impudica (assembly GCA_963682025.1). NCBI lineage: Eukaryota > Metazoa > Arthropoda > Insecta > Diptera > Scathophagidae > Cordilura > Cordilura impudica. Next base: position 171,179,810 of record OY821519.1, on the reverse strand, counting down.
ACTTTTCTCGATTTTCTTGTTATCAAAGCTTGAAGAAAACGTATTATAAAAAAGCTTACTCTTTTTATATGGTGTGCTGAAGGCAACTTTGTTATTCTCAAGATCATGTTTAAAAGAGTTATCCAAATACTTTTCATGTTTTATAATATTATTGTTATTAGTTGATTGAGCTATTTCTTTTAATGGGTTTGATATTGGTTTAAATGTCTTTTCTAACATCTCATCATTTGCGATTTCCCCAAGTAAAATATTTTTATATTTCTTTTTTAAAATATTTCGAGTTTTAATAAGATTATTAACTAGATTTGTATTCATATTGATAGATTGAAATAGAAGCGAAACAAACAGATCAGATTAGCAGTTAGCGATTTATTAGATAGTAGCAGATTATAGTTGAGAAGTTATTAGTTTAATAATTGATTGTGTACTGATTTTAAAATATCCATAATATTTCTTTTATAGATTTATAAATACATCGAAACCTTTTCTATATCGACCATTATTCATAGGATCATCTTTGTTAATAACTAGAAAACCATATTTTTCTTTCCAACACTCGGCACATAACTTATAAAATGTTTTTAAAGTCATGTCAGAACCAATATGATTATTGTAAATATGTTTAATATTCATTGCATCCTGTTTAAACATTATAATCATATTTGCATTATCGCGAATCAAGTGTATACGTGTATACGTGTATAAGTTTGACATAAATAAAAACTATCAATGTCTTTATGACGACCCATACAAAAGTAAGAACGTACATGATTTTGTTTCTCACAAGCTATATCATCGAATATAAATATTGAATTTGGTTTAACTTCGTCTGGGGATAGAACATCATCATTATTGGAAAATGATGAAAAATTTATCATCTTGAGAGGTTTAGTTAAATTTTCTAAGTACTTATATTTCGGTTGTTGTGTTGATTTTGAATATAAGTAAATATTTTTAAATTTCAATCCATGGGGACTTTCGATAAGACTGATCATCACATTTGTTTTTCCACAATTTGATGGACCCACAATAAGAGCTCGAATAGAATTCGGTAGTAATGAACTATGACGAATTTTATTTGATGAATCGAACTTTGATTCAATATTCTTTACCTTAATGCTTTTGTTTTTATCCTTGTTTTTGGATAGGGTTGTACTAATTTGTTCAACCTGGTAAAATGTTATATTAAGGAGTTTGTCTAGGCAATATCACCAAGACAATTCTGTATTATAACACAAGCACTTGAACTTGGTTACAAGGAAAATGTTATTGTTTAGGGGCTTGTCTAGGCAGCAACACTAAGACAATTCTATATCATAACACAAGCACTTGAACTTGGTTATATGGTTTTGAAAGAAACAACTTGTTCTGTTGGTTTGTTATCTCTCCTTTATTTATAAAAAGGTTCAAGCTTATATACTAATTAAATCATAAATAACAGAAAATAAAAGTAAAATAAAATATGCGACTTAGCATAAGTAACAAAGTTGACAAACCCCAGACATGCAGTCAGCAATAATTGTTTGAATAAAATAAAATTAAAATAAATAAAATATGCAATTTAGCGTAAGCAACAAAGTTAACAAACCCCAGAAATGCAGTCAGCGACAATTGTTTGAATAAAATAAAATTAAAATAAATAAAATATGCAATTTAGCATAAGCAACAAAGTTAACAAACCCCAGAAATGCAGTCAGCGACAATTGTTTAAATGTAATCATAACTTTGTATGTATGTCAATATGTTTGTACATATGAACAAAAGAATTGCTGACTGTATTTCAAGCTTATTAACCCAGCTTATGTAGTAATGGAAACCAATAATTCAGGGTTATTTTCATAGTTTCAGATGTATGTAAGTATGTTTGTAACTTTAGCAAATGTACTGACGTACAAATAAACGAAATTCATACTGACGTACAAATAAACGCAATTCTTTGTGAAGAATTGAACATACTCCCCGCCGTTGAGTTATGCTCAACAATTTTTTCATTTCGATAACCCTAAATTATTGGGACACAACTTAAACTGTTGATCCGTCAAATTCTGGAATGTGCTGGCGCACTGCTGGATGTGGGGACTGTTGGTTTATTTTGATTTTTGTACAACGTTTTCTTTGCCAGGCAACCTTTATACAGATGATAATAGCGAGAACTAGAGCGATATAGGCAATGGTTCCGTGGTGATATTGTATGGCCTTGAGTTGTGATGGAAACTTCGAGCTGATTATTTGATGTAAATTGTGCTGTATTTCGGAGATGTTCTTTATTTGGTCAGCATAGATCTTGATGTGAGTTATTTCATCTTGCCTCTTATCTGGATAAGTGATGTCACTGATGTTACTCGTTACTGTGTATGATGTCTGAAATGATGTGGAGACAGTTTGATGACCTTTGATGATTATTGATCCAAACTTGAGAGTACAATCTGGTGATATTTTTAAGATGCCAGATCCTTTCAAGGCTAGCTGTGATTTTTCTTGTCCACATACGGCGCTTATTCGAGAAGGCTGCAGAAATGTGTATAACCACTGGTTGTTGTGTTCTAACTGTGTAAGTGATGGATTGTCTGCAACAGGAACAATGTTGCATCTCTTATGGATATGGTAGCTGAGAAGCGAAAGTTCACATAGGCATTTATCTGCGTTTGCATTAAAATTTGATTGTATGTGTTGACACAAGATTTCGTTCTCGCTAGTGACTGCACATGTGGCCCGCTGGATTTCCGTTAGGATGAAATATTGATCCCTATGAGCATTTATGGCCAGGAAATTGCCGCATGGTTTTATAGCAAACATTGTACCATTTATTAATACTGGAATCGGGTGCGGTTTCAGAAGTTCGAATGGTTCAGGGTCAGTTAATGGGATAGATATATGGAATATAACGTGATCTTTTGTTACACCTCCCTTGACGCTCATCACTTTGTACAGTTGTAGAATGTTATCACCTCCCACTGGTAGTTCTAGAGATGTTGGAAGATGACTTCTTACTTGCGCTAGCTCGGCTTCAAGTTGGGACGGTGATAGAAGTGTTGGATTGATTTTTCCATGGTGTGAATCGGTTAATGCTGCTATAATTTCTGACTGAATTCGGTGTAACCTTGCTGATATTAACGTAAGTTGAGCGGATCGTAACATAAATATTCGGAAGAGACTTGCTTGATACTGTTCTTTTTCCCCATCATTTATTTTGGATTTAAGTTCCGTTAATTGATTATCTATGCTGTCGAAACTTTGTTTGATATTTCTTTCGTCCTGTTTGATCACGTTTAGAGTTGCGTCAACAATTGATGTTTGATTCATGAGGAGTTGTTTTAGATGGTTTTCATTTTCGTTTACTGCAATAATGGTTTTTGACATTTGTTCAGCGTAATTGGAATCTAAGACGCCGAATAGTGAATTAGCAATATTGCCGACAACGTTAATAGCGCCACGTTTACTTCTGTTCTTTAGCAAGAGATTTTTGTCCTTTAGTCCTGTTAGGCTGTGATCAATTGTTTGGAGAAAGCTCAAGCAAGGTGTCCTTGGAATGAGGTGGTCGCATAAGTGGTTTAATGTCGTTGATTCATTCATAAAGTAGGCTATTTCTTTCCAATATGGGTTTAGATTGTAGTAGGAAATTATGTTCCATTCTGATCGTGATATTCGGGTATTGGTGATACCTTCGAAGTATAAGCCAATATTTGGGTCAAATTGTGTCGTTATGATTTTATCTGTGGACACAAGCGGAAGTACTAGTAGGATTGTGAGTAGTGTAGTCGTAACTGAGCTGGTCGAGGTCCGCTGTTTTTTAGCGGGTGGATTTGTATTCGATGACTGTTCTGATGATTGAATTTCTGCTGATAGTTCATGAGAATTGTTGGATTCTGAGGATTGTGGGAGAGGTAGTTGTCCCTTTTCGGTTTCTTCGTTGATCTGAGGGAGTGGGGCTAGATATTGAACTGCTCGTTTAAGGGTGCTTGAAGCGGTCTTAACATCTGCTACTCTTACAGCCCCGTCGGCTCCTTTATATGTTTTTATTACGCGACCCAAGGGCCATTTCATTACTGGAACGTTATCTTCTTTGATAAGTACGATTGCTCCTGGGTTAAGATTTTTTGATTGTTCTCGCCATTTGTTTCGGTATTGTAATTCATTTAGGTAGTCTCGTGACCATCTTTTCCAAAAGTCATGCTTGAGATGAGAAACTAGTTTCCATCGCTTCTCCAGCTTAAAGTGTGTGGTCTTAGCATGAGCATCAATTTGAGCTGTTAGTGGTTCGCCTATCAGAAAATGTCCCGGAGTAAGTGCGCCTATATCGTTCGCGTCGTTCGACATTGGTGAAATCGGCCTGGAATTCAGTATTGCCTCGATTTCTATAACTATAGTTTCAAGCTCTTCGTATGTTAGAGACGCATTTCCCAATGTTCTTACCAATAGGTACTTTGCTGATTTCACGGCTGCCTCCCAGAGACCACCAAAGTGTGGTGCTCTTGGTGGAATGAAATTGAATTGGATACCCTTTTTGTTGCATGCATTCAGAATAGTCGCCTGTGCATCTGATGAGTGTATTACTGTGGAAAGTTCTGGCAATTTATTTTTTGCGCCGACGAAATTTGTTGCATTGTCGCAATATAAGTTTTGGCAATGACCACGGCGGGATATGAACCGTTTGAGTGCACCTATAAAACCTTCAGTTGTGAGGTCGCTCACAAGTTCTAGGTGTACTGCCTTTGTAGCAAAGCAGCAAAATACAGCAATGTAGGCCTTGTGAGGTCGTTTTCCCCGAAGTTTATAATGCACAGTGATCGGGCCACAGTAATCAACTCCGGTGTTAATAAAGGCTCGTGCTGGTGTGACGCGTGTTGATGGTAGGTTGCCCATTATTTGGTGAAATAACGCTGGTTTGGCTCTGCTGCATATCGTGCATCGATGCACTGTGGCTCTAGACATGATTTTTCCTTTGATAGGCCAAAATCTTTGTCTGACTATTCCCAGGAGCGTTTGTTACCCACAGTGTTTGTTGTCCTTGTGAATCATTTCAAAGATTAGCTTTGCGATTGGATTATTGTATGGAAGCAGGAATTGATGCTTGGAGTCGTATTGAAGTGGTGATGCTTCGAGTCGGCCTCCAACGCGGATTAAACCATCTGTGTCTAAAAACGGTGATAGATTACTTAGGTTATTTGTTCCGCGTAACTCTTTGTATTTTGTAAGCTGCTGAATTTCTTGTTTGAAATCTGCCTCTTGCATTTGTTTTATGATTAACTTTAGAGCGTTGTTTAACTCAGTTGTTGTTAATGATTTTAGACTCTGTCTTGAGGGCTTTTTGCATTTGGCTTGGTTGATAAAGCGTAGAACGTATCCAACGATATTTTGGAGACGCCAGAATGAATTCCTGTGATTTATTTTGTATATGAGTTCTGGTTCCGTTGACGTCACTGTTAGTGATATTTTTACCTTTCTCTCTAGGTCAGTTGGAATGGCATGGCTTGGATTATATGTGGGGGGCCATGCTAATTCTTGGCCATGTAGAAATAGTGGGCCATAAAACCAGAAAGAACAGTCTTTGAGGCGCCTGGGTGCCATTCCTCGTGATAAGATGTCTGCGGGATTTAATTTTGTGCCGACATGTCGCCATTGGTTTGCTTGTGTTGTTTGTAAGATACTTGACACTCGATTTGCTACAAAGGTGTTAAGTGATGCTGGTGAGTTTATCCAGGATAATACAATTTCTGAGTCCGTCCAAAACCAAACCTTGCATGTTAGTTGAAGGTCTGCTATGATTCTGGCGGCTAACTGTGCTCCTAATGCCGCAGCGCACAGCTCCAGTCGAGGTATTGTTTGAATTTTGAGTGGAGCAATCCGGGATTTTGCGCATAGTAATTGTGTTATAGTTGAACTGTTTTTTGTCGTGGATCGAATGTAAGCCGCTGCTCCATACGCCTTTTCTGATGCATCAGTAAAAATATGTAGTTGGACGGATTCAGGGATTTTTCCATTAAAGATGTGTCTTGATAGCTGCAATGTTTTTAGTTCATCCAGTTCTGTGCGGAAGTTCGTCCATTTTGTGTACAAGTGTTCAGGGAGTGCTTGATCCCAATCGAGTTTTAGGGCCCACAATTCTTGGATGAATATCTTAGCAGTGACGGCAACTGGTGACAAGAGGCCTAATGGGTCAAAAATTCTCGCAAGATCTGAAGTGACGGTGCGTTTGGTAATTCTCTTGATGTTCTCAACGTTTACCTTGATTCCTAACTTATCATTTTTTGGTAGCCAGATAAGACCTAACGTTTTTATCGAGTCGACCTTGGTGCTTTCGAAGTCTAAATCCACTTCCTTGTAGTCTTGTGGTATAATCGTTTGAGTGAGTTCATCATGGCATTTTGTCTTCTGATCAAGGGATTTAGTAAGATAGTGTTTGCGGATGAATTATCGTCAACATAATTGGTTCTAGGTGGCGGTTTATGATCACTGATTGTCGTTTTTTGACCAATGTCCTTTGGAGTTTCCATAGCTGCTTCAAATATTTCTCGGTAGGTTGTTGTGATTTCCGATATTTTATCGTAATAATTCTCGGTGAAGTATTTGTGGTCTAGTGCTGGCTTCTCGAGACATCGTATTTTATTGTCGTTGATTTCAAACTCAGCCCATGCCGCTTCCAGTCGTTTGATCCGATCTTCATAGTACTGGCAGGTTTTTCTTATAGCCGAGTCCTTTTTAAAGTTTCGGATGATGGACTGGATTCCTTCACCTGTAGCGAGCTGGGCTGCAGCGAGTTGGTCCATAGGGGTGTTTGTAGCCATCACGTCGGGGTCACCAATGTTTTTATCCTTGTTTTTGGATAGGGTTGTACTAATTTGTTCAACCTGGTAAAATGTTATATTAAGGAGTTTGTCTAGGCAATATCACCAAGACAATTCTGTATTATAACACAAGCACTTGAACTTGGTTACAGGGAAAATGTTATTGTTTAGGGGCTTGTCTAGGCAGCAACACTAAGACAATTCTATATCATAACACAAGCACTTGAACTTGGTTATATGGTTTTGAAAGAAACAACTTGTTCTGTTGGTTTGTTATCTCTCCTTTATTTATAAAAAGGTTCAAGCTTATATACTAATTAAATCATAAATAACAGAAAATAAAAGTAAAATAAAATATGCGACTTAGCATAAGTAACAAAGTTGACAAACCCCAGACATGCAGTCAGCAATAATTGTTTGAATAAAATAAAATTAAAATAAATAAAATATGCAATTTAGCGTAAGCAACAAAGTTAACAAACCCCAGAAATGCAGTCAGCGACAATTGTTTGAATAAAATAAAATTAAAATAAATAAAATATGCAATTTAGCATAAGCAACAAAGTTAACAAACCCCAGAAATGCAGTCAGCGACAATTGTTTAAATGTAATCATAACTTTGTATGTATGTCAATATGTTTGTACATATGAACAAAAGAATTGCTGACTGTATTTCAAGCTTATTAACCCAGCTTATGTAGTAATGGAAACCAATAATTCAGGGTTATTTTCATAGTTTCAGATGTATGTAAGTATGTTTGTAACTTTAGCAAATGTACTGACGTACAAATAAACGAAATTCATACTGACGTACAAATAAACGCAATTCTTTGTGAAGAATTGAACAGCTTTTCTGTTGTTTAAAAAAACGCATTCTGAAGTCTAATGATAACATAATATATAAACCAGGCTCTTTTATTTGTTTTCAATCAATTTAATTTCAATCTTTAATCGATAAAGTACCAATTGATATGACTATCATTTATAAAAAGATATTCAGTCGTCATTCCATCCTTCATTGGTAAAGGGTTTCTGAATAAAATAATTAATAAACTTCCTATTGAACTTCATTTACCCGGTTATCAATTTTGCGGACCTGGTACAAAATTAAAGAAACATTTAGATAGAGGTGATCAAGGAATCAATCCGTTGGATACCGCTTGCAGACAGCACGATATAGCATACTCAAACAATAAAGATTTAGAGAAAAGACATATTGCTGATAGAATCTTAGCTGAAAAGGCTTGGCAAAGGGTTAAAGCAAGTGATAGTAGTTTGGGCGAAAAATCAAACGCTTGGTTTGTTACTACTGCAATGAAAGCAAAAACAAAATTCGGAATGGGTAACGTTATTAGTAAAACTAAAAGATCGTCTCCAGTAAATGAACATCAACTATTTAGACATGCATTGAAAAGTGCAAGAAAGAATATAAAGAAAACTGAAAACTTGAAAGATGCTATAAAGATTTCACGAAAAGTTGTAAACAATATTTTCAAGGGAAAAAAAAATCATTAATAAAAACACCTCGAATAATACCGCTACCAAAATCTGGAGGTTTTCTTCCACTTGCACCTATATTTGCTGCACTGGGCGCACTTGGTGGTTTAGCTGGTGGTGTATCTGGTATTGCAAAAGCAATCAATGTAGTTAAAAATGGAAAGCAGCAGTTGACTGAAGCAAAACGACACAATAGCACAATGGAAGCCATCGCGATGGGAAAAGGCATGTTCCTAAAACCATATAAAAAAGGTTTTGGATTATATTTAAAACCTTATCAACAGAATTTTTAATGACGCTACCTAAAAGAGCCCTTTCTGATGTAGACTTGAGAAAATATGCAAAACATATTCCAAATTTTAGAGGGGTGTTTATGAGCAACACTCTTCCAAGTACACCATTTAAAAAAGAATGTGGAATAATCAATCTGGATACTTCAAAGGGACTTGGCACACATTGGGTAGCGTACTGGAAAAACAACAATCAAATTGAATATTTTGATAGCTTTGGTAACTTGCAACCACCGAAACATTTAATAAAATATTTAGGAAAAAACATTAGTTATAATTATGATAGATATCAAAATTTTAATACAATAAACTGTGGTCATTTATGTTTAAAGTTTTTGTTTTCGAAACTAATCTAATAAGAAGAAATTATAATTGCTTTAATAAAATACAACGATTAAGAACTAAAAAGATCTTGTTTTATTTATAAATAAACATATTTTTTTCATTTATTAAAAATTTCAAGAGAAATGTTATAATTAAATAATTTTTCTAATTTCGCTTGTTAGAGGTGAGTATTCAATTAAGCGATCATGAATAACTAAACAGTATGCTGATGTATTATCTGGAATGGGTTTGTTTGCTTCAGTATCAAATTCAATTCGTACATCAATAGGTCCAATTTTAACAGTCTCATTTTGATGTGAAACATCAACAACAATAAGCGGTGCATAAGACTTGTATTCATCAACATCTAGCAATGGTTCAGGTTCTCGCATGTAAAAGCTTTGTTGAAATTTTGCATACATATTATATAGAACAGAATATTGACCCATTTCGAAATGATTATTTAAATCATCATATGGATATGACTCTGAGTTTAGATATACTTTTAAATTAGATATATTACAATGGTCAAAATTATTTTCTTGTTCTTTACTTTTTTCTTTTTGTAAACCAATTATAAGAAATCGTGGTCTTTCGTTTTGTGGAGAAAGCTTTACATTCCATAAAACCTTTGTACTCTTTGGTAACACAGGATTTACATGACAGTCCCAACTTCGAAACGCTATTGGTATAGAATGTTTGCTGTTGATTATCTTAAACATTTCCAATTTTGCAAAGTCCGATAGTTGAATGTGCGGCATTTTCCATGTTATATCCAGAATTGTTAATTTCAACTTATCAGTTGTATTTGTACAATAATATGATCTCTCATCGGATGTAGAACGTTGAAGGATGAGCTCATGTTTTGAATTTAATAGTATTTTGTTATAATCTTCAGCAAAACCCATCAACATTTTCAGAGGTATACAACAACTAAAATGACTTTTTTCCAAAACAAAAGTTTCTTTAGGACACCAACCAGCGTTTTTTAATGTATCACTTTCAGCCTTATTCAACGATACAAAATTTTTCATGGTAGATGAAATTCCAAGTTTGCGTGTACGATCAACTTCAAAACCATTAATTTCATAACGAATTTCATCAAACAAATATGAAGCAAAGTTGTTTTTAAATTTCACATCTATAGCTGGAACCTCTTTGGTTGCTTCCTTCTTTACTATAAAACCATGAATGTAAATCATACTCTCACTTGGTAAGACGAAGAGATCTTGATTTTGAATTGGTATACGAATCTCATCATTGTTGTTGAATGATTTTAGATATGGAGAGTAACTATGATATTCCCTTTTTACGATACTCTCATCATACATAGGTGTTTGAAGAACATTTAGTATTTCATTCATGATTGAAGAATAAATCCCAATGATTTTAAGTATTCTGTATTAGATGATGACAACGGTTTTTTATTTTTTATACTTTCTCGAATGTGAGTTGACGAAGAATTGAACGGAAATCCTCTTTGCATTACGTTTTTATTGAAAATGATCATTATTCTGGTTTGAAGTGGAGTCTAAGAGTGATTTTTTCTCCTCTAAAATTTATAAGTTCACCGTCTTGATTTAAGATTCTAATCGATATGTTGCTTATTTGTCGACAGTTGACTGGTAAATAAATGACATTTCGAGGTTTTTCGTTTATTTTATATCCTGGAGGAACATCAAGAGGAAATTCATGAATAGTATGATCTGAGGTATTATTAATAAATGATCCGGTTGTTAAGTTGTTTTCAATGCGTATTGTGTTAACATTAGTAATATGTGTAGGTAAATCAGATTCAAAATATTCAGTTGAATTTACTTCTAATTTTCTTTTGCTAAATCCAAGCAACTTTCCTATACTGTTTGGTTGTGAAAAATCTATATCCATAGATGAGGTTATTTCAGTTTTAAGGGTGTTATTGTTAGCTTCAATTGTTAGGTTAATTGATTTATCGATATCTCTTAAGCATGAGTTTAAGTGAAAATCAATATCCTCAAGTTCGTATGAGCCCACTGGAACAGTAATAGTATAATTTCCTATATGAAACAAATTGTTGTAAACATCTACATTGGGTATGGAATTGAATACTACAAAATCAATAAGTCCACAGACATAATTTGTAGGCAGTTCAATTGGAGGAAAATATTCTCCAACCAAAGTTGAAGTGTTTCCGGTTAAAGAGATTGTTATTGACATTACAAGTATTCAGAATGAACTGATGATTGATGTTTATTTTAATCGATTTAAGTGTTAAATAATAATATTAAAAAATGCTTTTTTTTATAATTTTATGTTTTCTTTATTAATATTTGATTTAATAAACTTTCTTAAGAGTATTACATTTTTTTCAGCACATATACAATATTTCCTATGATAACAACAAACATTTATAGATTTATCATTTTGATATAACGTTTTCAAATTTGGACAATTTAGATCATCTAGGTTATAAAAATTAATTTCATCTTTAAAAATATTTTGAATCCACTTAATTTTTTCTAATCCTTTAACATAATAAATAAAATTGTTATCTTTAAGATGTTTAATATAATATTCCATAATATTTGTTAAGGTTGAATCGCCATCTTTCCATTTTAAGCCATGATGATGATTATAAAGCCAATTAATTGAATCTTTTTCTTTTGTTGTCAGCAATGAATATTGAAAAGGTGGTTTAATAATAAATGTTTGAATTTGTGAGTCGTCAATTAAAATACTCAGTTCTTTTACGATGAATTTATTGTTGAGATAAAAACCTTGTACGTCTACAACTAATATTCTCTCCTCAGACATTGTTTAATACTAATCAAGTCACAACGGAGACTGTAGAACTGTTGATAAAGTATGTGTTTTTAAATTATTATAAAAATTCATTACATATAATGCTTGATTCCAACTTTTATCGATAAGGGAACATTTACAGGCATCAGGTCCACAAGTTGTTTCATCGTTGGACCACACACAATTGGTATAATGATATCCAAATTTTGATTTACTTTTCTTATAAAATGCATATTCAGCTTTTAATTTTTTCAAAATAATCTCATGTTCATACCACAAAAGCGTTTCTTCCTTCAAGAAGTCATGTAAAATTTTAGAATAAAACTCGTTATTCATTCTTTTTCTTATTTTATTTATATATTTTTTTTATTTTTTTATTTGTGTTAAATAAAACTTCCTAACACATCAACATCAAAGTTTATATTAACTAGTAGTAAATGTATTTCATCATATCAGCTAATTTATATTATTTCCATGTCCAAATCATGTGTATAATCTTGAATGTTGATTAATGTAACATCGGATCGGTATGTAGTGACATCCTCAGAAACTACCTCAATTTCACCATTACTTAAAATTCTCTCGTATTCAACTTGACGATATTCGAAGCATGAAATATTTAATCGACGTTTCAAGTAATTGCTGTCATATGTACAACGGATTCTCAATTTTATATTATCTTTGTATTGGAGTTGAAAATGTCTATAAAATGGAGCCGAACTTTCAATTATTCCTGCAATATTTTTTTCTTTTTTTACTAAATCTTGCCTAAATGTTTCAATAGCTTGTTCAACAGTAAAAGATTGATTTATAGGCGGTGGGGAGTCTTCTTGTTCTTCGTTTGATTTATATTCTGCTTTTGTTGTTGACTCGATGTTTAAATCATTACTATTTAAATCATTACTAAACTTTAAAAGTTTGAAATTTAGTTGTATGCTCACAGTATCATTATTTGGTAATTTTATAGCAAATTCTGTATTTTTAAGTTAATTTTCACTCAAATCAATAGGTAATGAAGCTGAAAACACTTGTATGATATAGATATATGAAAAAAATATAATAAAAATATTTTTCATTTCAGTTTTTCTTTTTAATAGACGTGTTCTTCAGTTAGCGATATATTTTTAAATGAGATGATAAGAATTGTTTCTCATATTTATATATACTAATTTAATAATCGTCGTCTTCGAATGAGTTAACAACTGAGTCATCACCACCACCGTCACTACCTCCCTTCTTAACTTTACTATCATTAACCATTTTTTGAAGGAGGGGAGGTTTTTGTTGATTTTTATTCAATGAGTGGATACCAGTCTTATCATTATATAGTTTATTTGTACCTCTGAAAACTTTAGCCTCTATTTCACTATAAACACACGATGGTTTGTATGAGTATACATTTATATCTTTAAAACCACCTTCATAGACTGTTCCAACTAGTGATATCATACCACCGATAACCTCAATTTTTATATGTTGATTGTGACTAAATTGAAATATTGGAATATTTGCTGGCATATCTTGTCCTCTATTAAGAGAAAAAATTTGAGTTCTTGTCCCTCCTTCTGCGGTTAGGAACACCTGCATTATAATATCCAAAACTATTGCATTTATTATTTGAAAAGTTTTCCACTGTGCATGACAAGTGCAATATTTATCACCAGTTTTTAAAAATTGACCCCAATACATATTTATCAAAGTTTTTAATTCAACTAAATCTCTCATTATAAATAAGGTATATATATAAGGTATATATATATAAGGTATATATATATAAGGTATATATATATATATATATATATATATAACACGCAAACTTGAATACAATAAGATTAAAACACCAGCTGTTTATATATATATTACATACATACATACGTATACTTTTTTAATATTTATGCTTAACCGCAATTGATAAGAAGTTATTAAAATATCTAAAAACACCTTATAGTATCAATTATTGAATATAAAGAATCAGTTTGAAAATTCGTTTTACGGTGAAAAGTTGAAAGCAAAATAATGAGAGCAAGTTAAAGAAAATTGTTTCAAAATCCTAATATTATATACTTACCTTTAAAGGATATGGAAGAAAGTACTGCATATGAAATCAACAAGTTAGAACGAGTAGATACAAAATATGGTGAAAGTATAAGATGTCTTGTAAATAAAGAATATCATATTTATTTACCTAAACGATTTCTGATTATTACTAAAAATCAGATGGATTATCTAAACACAACTCCACAGATTTTAAAAAAAGTTAAAGAAGTGAATGGATTATATACTCTAATCATTAAAAAGAAGAAGCAATATGCATTCTATAACAACTTGCATGACAGTACTGATGAAGATGACGATGATGATCATTATAATGAAGTAGAAAACACATTTTAAATAGAAACTTTTTAAAATTAAAATATATTATCAGTAAAAATCCTTACAAGAACTAAAATTTCTCACGCATTTGATGACCTAGAAACTTTATAAACGAAAAACCGCAACAGAAACTTTTTAAAATTAAAACATATACTTATCAGTAAAAACTTTGTAAGCACTAAAATTTCTAATGCATTTGATGAACTAGAAACTTTATAAAAATGAAAAAACCGCAACGATAACTATTTAAAATTAAAAACATATATAACGATAAGAAAAAAAAAAAAAAACATCGCAAAAAAAATTCTCACACATTTTAGGAATTTTTCATGTTTATAAACAAAAACAATGAAAAGATTGCAAAGCTATAAAATTACATCTCTTAATTTTGTATAAAAACTATATCTAGTTTTCTTTAATTGTTATTCAAGTCAAGTAAATCAACAGAAATGGAAGCACATTTAAAAAAATTTTTTAAAAAATGTCAAGACAAAACCATTCTCTCCGTAAAGGATATGGTTTTTAATCATAAGTATAAAATTTCAAAACTAGAGCGTGTACAGACACGCTTTGGCAGAAAAATTCGCTGTTTGGTGGAAAACAGCAAATACATATACCTACCCGGTATATTTAACGATACCCTTGATGATGACTATATTGCAGAATTTGATAGGAATACCTACTATCTTATAAAAAATAGAAAAGGAAGCAGTGATGTATATTACGAACTAAATATACAGGCAGCAACAACAGGTAATTTTAGGTAAATAGTTTTTATTTATTATAAAAATCTAAATATTAATTATTATCGTTTTAGCACAAGATACACCAAACAAATAATTTGATTGTTAAATGCCATTGACGATGACAACAAACAGAAGCCGAAATTATTTGTTAAATTATTATTTATGTTATATATTAAAATTAAAAAATAAATATTATCCGAAATTATTTGTTTAATTTCTAATACATAAAACTTAAAAATTAATAAAAATAAAAAAAATTTTAAAGTAAAAAAAAAAAAAAAAAAATATTTGTTATTATTTTTGTTAGATCGTAAAAACTTGCACTTGAAATATATTCATCGGGCTTGAGATCATATAACACACCCATAATAGAGGTGATTGATAAAGCTGTATGTTAAACAAACAAGAACAATATTCTGTTATTATGCTAATAATAGTATAGTATGAAATATGTACTGAATTAAAAATGTGATTAAAAAATGTTTTTTTTTTTAACATTATCTCTGAACTTGACCACAACAATTTTAATAAAGTTTTAGTTTAGTAAGAATACAAAATGTATATAAGAACCTTTGTTAATGAGTTTTAATGAAACAATTGAATTTCGTCATTCTGAGAAAACACATCGCTCACAAAAATAAAAAGCATTTTTATAAGCTGATACAAGTGGTTTTAAAATAATAAAAAGTATTCTTAAAACACAAAATTATAATTTTTATATAATTTAATATAACTATATTTATATAAAAAAGTGGAAACGGTATTTGATTTAATTTAAAAATTATTGAAATTGCGAGATAATTAAATACACACACATATATATATATATATATATATATATATATATATATATATATATATATATATATAAACATCTACACTAAGTCCAGGTATGTTATATATATTAACAACAAATCTATAGTTTATGTTTATTTCAACTTCAATTTCAAATACTTTCAGAACGTTACTTTCATTTCTGTTGTTGCATTATGTTTATCTGTGAGATATGTGGAACGTCTTTCGTATCCAAATTTACATATAAATAATATAAATAATAAACATATAAATAATAAACATATGAACTCAAAAACAACTAAAACAAAATTAAATTTAAAAAGTGAAAAAATTGTTAAAGTAGAAAATATTGAAGAAACTCCATCATGCAGCTATACACGATGTGAAACTTGTAAATTAAATATAAGAAAAGGTTCTTGGTCTCATCATTTGAGAACTAATGAACATAAAAAAAAAATAATCGTTTGTTTATGAACAATGATATATATATAAGCAAAAATTTATTTAATAAGCGTATCCAAACTTTTGTATACGAAAATAAAAAGGAAGATGAGCTTTCAGCAAACATTTTATTTTCGAATGCAAAAGAAAGCATTATAAATATTTTAAAAAATATGTTATTAGAACATCTAAATATAAAATTCAATATAGAACTTTTTGCAGAATATATAAAATTCTCAAAAACTAATAAGAATGAAAATGATGATGATGATAGTGCTCTAATTAGTATGAAATCTTTTCAAACGAAAATGGTAATAGTTCAATTAGAACAAGATCTATCAGACGTGTACGATAGTCATAGTATAGAAATAGTTACCAAAATGGATGAATTTCAAGAGCGAGATAGTGGTTGGGCTCTAGTCTCTATAAATAGAATTGAGATAAACGTAAACAAGTATTGTCCAATAAAAGGATCTAAATATTTAGAACTACCACTATTTATCAGAAATAAAAAAGCGTGCATCAACATTAGAAATAATGATAATTATTGTTTTAAATGGGCTCTGATAGCTGCATTAGAAAACAAATGTTTAAATCCAAAGTATTCACATTTTAGTAATGTTATCACACAAAGCTTAATAACACTAACAAATGGAATAACAATTGATTTCACCACCTTAACCTTTCCTCTATCTGTTGGTGATATTAAGATATTTGAAAAAAATAATTTAAATATAAGTGTAAATGTTTTTGGATGTGATGTGATAAAAAAAGAAATCGTTGGACCATATTATAAGACAGTTGATGAAAAAATTAATCATATCAATCTACTATACATTCAAGACGATAGAAACGATGAATCACATTATGTTTGGATAAGAAACATAAGTAGTTTATTAAGCACACAGGTTTCAAAACACAATGGTGCTAAATATTTTTGTAATTTTTGTTTACAATATTCAAGTAGTGAACTCTTGCTGTTAAAACATAAGCAAGAATGCAATAAAATTGTCACCAAAATGCCTACGGGTGTTGATAATGATAATATATTGCAGTTCAAAAATTTTAAAAATCAATTAGATGTACCATTTGTTATCTATGCGGATTTTGAATGTATATTAAGTAAAATTAACAACAAAAATTCTAATAATGTTACCAGCATTCAAAAACATATACCTATAGCTTACAGCTACTACATAAAATCATCTTTCGATTCTAAACTAAATAAGTTTAGAACGTATACGGGTAACGATGTTGTTGAAGATTTTGTTCAACATTTGATAGATGATGCACGTTTTTTGTGTGAAAACTTTCTAATGAAAGTAGTAGTAATGAATTCTCTGTTACCCCATGAACTTGAAAAACATTATAATACTAGTGTGTGTCATATATGTAAAAAATTTTTAGATGATGATGATAAAAGTGCTGATCATTGTCATTTAACTGGTCAATATCGCGGTCCAGCTCATTCGAAATGTAATATTAATTATCAATTACCTAACTATATCCCAATAATTTTTCATAACTTTTCTGGTTATGATTGTCATTTGTTTGTAAAGGAACTAGCAGATTATCCGGGTGATATAAATGTTATACCCCTTAATAAAGAATTGTATATAGCTGTTACGAAAAGAATTCAAATTACTGATAAATATAATTTAGAATTACGTTTTCTCGATTCTTTTAAATTTATGTCATCAAGTTTAGATAGTTTATCTAATTATTTACATAATGATGACTTTAAAATATTAAAATCGATATTTCCAAATCAATTAGAATTTAATCTTTTGAAAAGAAAAGGTATATTTCCTTATGAGTATATCGATTCAGCTGAGAAATTAAACGAAAATTTCTTACCTTCTCGCGAACAGTTTTTCTCTACATTAAATAATAAAGAATGTAGTATTGCTGATTATGAACATGCGTTAAGTGTTTGGTCTACATTTAACTGTCAATCTCTAAATGAGTATATGCTTTTATATCTAAAAACAGATGTACTTCTTTTGACTGATGTATTTGAAAATTTTCGTTCTGTTTGTAAATCAATATATCATCTTGATCCATGTCATTACTATACGACACCTAGTTTGTCGTGGGATGCCATGTTAAAAATAACGAAAATTGAATTGGAATTGTTCACCGATATAAATATGTATAATTTCATTAAAAAAGGAATTAGAGGTGGTATTGTTCAATGCTCAACACGTCGAACAGTTGCAAATCATAAATATATGAAAACATATGATTGTTCTAAGCCCACACAATATCTTATGTATTTAGACGCAAACAATTTATATGGTTGGGCAATGTCTGAATCTTTACCAGAAGGTAAATTTGAATGGATTGAAGATATAGATAGCTTTGATATTTCGAAAGTAACCGAAAACTCTGATTTTGGTTACATTTTAGAAGTTGATTTAGACTATCCTCAAGAACTTCATGATAGTCACAATGATTTACCCTTTTGTGCTGAACTTAAAAGTCCATCAATAACACATAATATCAAGAAACTAATTCCCGATTTAACTAACAAAAAATCATATATAATTCACTATCGAAATCTTCAGCAGTGTATTAGAAATGGTCTAAAATTAGTTAAAATTCATAGAATATTAAGATTTAAACAATCAACTTGGTTGAAACAGTATATCGATTTAAATACCTTTCATCGAAACAATGCCAAAAATGAATTTGAAAAAATTTTTTTTTAAACTTTTAAATAATGCAGTATACGGAAAAACGATGGAAAACGTTGAAAAACGTAAAAATGTGAAAATCGTTAATGCTTGGGAGAGTGAACATAATCATTTGGGTGCACGAGCTCTTATAGCAAAACCTAATTTCCACAGTTCAAAACATTTTACCGATAATATGATTGCAATTCAAATGAGTATGGATAGGGTAACGTTTAATAAACCTATATATTTAAGGTTTTCAGTTCTAGAACTATCTAAATATAAAATGTATGATTTTCACTATCAGTATATGCAACCAAAATTTAATGAAAATTTAACATTAAATTATATGGATACTGACTCTTTAATTTACACAATAAGAACAGACGATTTCTATAATGATATTTACAATGATCTTCATCTAAACTTTGATACATCAGACTATTCAATTAATGTTTTCAATTTCCCCTTGCAAAACAAAAAGGTGCTGGGAATGATGAAAGATGAGAATAATGGCCATATAATGTTAGAATTTATTGGGCTTCGATCAAAAGTGTATTCAATAGCTGTTCTTGATAAAGAAGAAACCAAAAAAGCTAAAGGTGTAAAAAACTCTGTTTAAAAAAAACTAACTATTAATGATTATCGTAACTGTCTGATAGATAAAACTATATATTATGATAAAATGTATATATTTAAATCTATTCTACATGAAATTCATACACAACAAATATCAAAAGTTGTATTAAGTTAATACCTACGCTTGGGGACATTTCAAAATAAACAATAATTGAAATTTTAATAAAGTCTAAATCATACAAAACTGTTTTTTCTTTTACAAAAACAATATTTATTTATACATATTTATAATAGCTATATATGTATATATATATTAGAAACAAAATAACTTACAATCACACACAGAATCCGATTGTTGGTGGATTCTATGAAAATGGACTATTGAAGACACATTATCCAAATACATATTTGATTGAAAAAGTTATTAAAACTATGGGACAACAGATGTACGTTAAATGGTTGGGATTTTCCAATCAACATAATTCTTGGATCAACAAAGATGAACTTCAATAATATTATATGTATATATACTTAAATATGAGATTTATTTTTTATTACATTATAAAATTCTCCAAAAAAATTAATAAATAAAATGAATATAAATAGTATTGTTTTGATTTGTTTTTTAAACGATTAAATTTTATATCAACTTAGTTGAGTAAGGTTAACAACAAGCTTTTGTATTCAAACAACTTAATTTGATGTTTTCATAAACTATTTTCACACCGTCGCTGAATCTGATTACATACACACAATTTCAAAAAACTTATTGGACATACCAACTGTTTCAAACACACATTCATACATACATATCAATCAAATACCACAACAGAACTTTTAACAACAGAACATATCAACTGTTTCAAACACACATTCACACATACATATCAATCAAAACCACAACAGAACTTTTAACAACAGAACTTTTAACAAAACAGGGTTGATTTTCTTATCGTTGCTGTTAGTTTTCCCATACAAAATTAGTATAACATTTTTGCTCCCTGCTCTTGTTTCCAGAACTCTCTTCATTACACTACTATCCTTCTTGGTACGGAATAGGAAAATTTATATATCATAACATCAGCTTTATAACTTAGTTTAGAGTTTATATAAAAGTTAATGTCATCAGTGGAGGTATCCGAAGAAAGACGCGAAATAAAAATAGATTTTTTTGGCGGTATTACTTTTAGTTGTTTCGGTAACGCCTCTTCATTAGTTGAAGATGGTGGAATAGCAGTTGTAGGCGTCAAGGACGTATTATTTAAAGATGGTAGCATTGCAGTTTTAGACATCAAAGGAGCAGTATTTGTAAAAGATTGTATATTATCAGTTGTAAGTATCGATGATGCTTTATTAAAAGATGGTAGGACAGCATTTTGAGGCATCAAAGGAGAAGTAATTGTCGTAAGCATATTTGCAGAATTCCGAGTTGTATGGATTGAAGAAGCAGTAGTAACGGGTGATTTTTTTGAGGTTAGGATTTTCATGCATTAGTATTTGACAGATCACGTGGGATTTCAGACATGGTGTCAAAGAGAAAGATGCTCAGTATGCTTTGACATTTCATCATGAATAGACTTACTAACGAGCAACGCTTGCAAATCATTGAATTTTATTACCAAAATCAGTGTTCGGTTCGAAATGTGTTTCGCGCTTTACGTCCGATTTATGGTCTACATAATCGACCAAGTGAGCAAACAATTAATGCGATTGTGACCAAGTTTCGCACTCAGTTTACTTTATTGGACATTAAACCAACCACACGAATGCGTACAGTGCGTACAGAAGAGAATATTGCGTCTGTTTCTGAGAGTGTTACTGAAGACCGTGAAATGTCGATTCGTCGCCGTTCGCAGCAATTGGGTTTGTGTTATTCGACCACATGGAAGATTTTACGCAAAGATCTTGGTGTAAAACCGTATAAAATACAGCTCGTGCAAGAACTGAAGCCGAACGATCTGCCACAACGTCTAATTTTCAGTGAATGGGCCCTAGAAAAGTTGGCAGAAAATCCGCTTTTTTATCGACAAATTTTGTTCAGCGATGAGGCTCATTTCTGGTTGAATGGCTTCGTAAATAAGCAAAATTGCCGTATTTGGAGTGAAGAGCAACCAGAAGCCGTTCAAGAACTGCCCATGCATCCCGAAAAATGCACTGTTTGGTGTGGTTTGTACGCTGGTGGAATCATTGGACCGTATTTTTTCAAAGATGCTGTTGGACGCAACGTTACGGTGAATGGCGATCGCTATCGTTCGATGCTAACAAACTTTTTGTTGCCAAAAATGGAAGAACTGAACTTGGTTGACATGTGGTTTCAACAAGATGGCGCTACATGCCACACAGCTCGCGATTCTATGGCCATTTTGAGGGAAAACTTCGGAGAACAATTCATCTCAAGAAATGGACCGGTAAGTTGGCCACCAAGATCATGCGATTTGACGCCTTTAGACTATTTTTTGTGGGGCTACGTCAAGTCTAAAGTCTACAGAAATAAGCCAGCAACTATTCCAGCTTTGGAAGACAACATTTCCGAAGAAATTCGGGCTATTCCGGCCGAAATGCTCGAAAAAGTTGCCCAAAATTGGACTTTCCGAATGGACCACCTAAGACGCAGCCGCGGTCAACATTTAAATGAAGTTATCTTCAAAAAGTAAATGTCATGGACCAATCTAACGTTTCAAATAAAGAACCGATGAGATTTTGAAAATTTTATGCGTTTTTTTTTTAAAAAAAGTTATCAAGCTCTTAAAAAATCACCCGTTATTATCAGGGTTTTCTCTATTCATGAATCTGGGTGACTTACGGCGATTTGGAGATGGTAATTTAGGTGATTGGAGTCCATCCAATGACTTGAAATCATCGAAAAGCTTTCCATAAGAGTTTATTTGCCCGGATAAATTAGCAAAATGGTTTTGAATTTGCAAAAAATTGTTTTTAGTGTTTTGGAAGAAGCGGTAAAAATCAGCGCCAATTTTTTGACAGTCATTACAGCGCCAATGCAAGTTTTTATGCTTCGATACAGATTCAGCTACTAAACCAGATAAGCCACTGCATTTAAAGTGACATACAGCAAGACAAAGCCAGCAACTCATCATTCTCTCGTCATGACCTTCCAAAGAACAGCCTTTTTTAAACATGCCATTTTAAGGGATTTAATTTAGTTTTATTGGGGATATAGATTTTTAAAATAACTGGCAGCACTTTTTGTTTATTAGGAATTGTTATTGTTGTTGTTTGGTTTTGCTATTGGCTTTTTTTGTGTTTTCTTTTTATGCTATGTTCTATTGAGTAAGTGTTATTTCTGTTAAGTATATTTTGTTGTTGTAAAATGTTTCGAATTTATTGGCTTATTGTTAGTAATTTTATGTAGGAACTGTTATTGTTGTTTTTTTTAAATAAGAATATAGCACTTGTTATAAGTTATTTGAAATATTGCTATTGTGTTTTTTTGTATTTTCTTTTTGTAAGTGTTCTATTGAGTAAGTGTAATTTCTGTTTAGTGTTTGTTGTAAAATGTTATGAATTTGACAATTTAGTTGTTTATTGTTGGTAATTTCGTGTATTGAAGAAAGAAATTATTTTTTTATAAAACAAATATTTAAAAATTGCGGCCTTTAAAATAAGCTTTTTAAATTGATTTTTTTTGACAAACCAGAAATAATTAAACGGATTTTTAAGCATTAAACACAAAATTATAAATTCTTTAATACAAAAGTTATTGACGAAAAACACGGAGCACAATTCAAGATAAACTGTCTTACACGAAGGTTGTAGGCGACTTGTAGTATATCCATGATTCAAGGTTATTACTCATCGTCCAAAATAAGTAACAATTAAGTATTTTTGTAATATACGTAAATAGCACAAATAAAATTCAAGGTTATTACTCAACATACAAAATAACAATTAAAAATTTTAAAGTATAAAAAAAGACTCAAATGACAAAGCAATATCGTGTTGCACTCAAGTGTCGGTATGTTTACAGTTTGTTTGAAAACAGCACGAAAGTTATTTAGTGAAACTAGTAAACATATGTAGAACACACAAGTAGACCTCACACGAAGGTATACTATTACTGTGTAATGCATTCGACAAACGATTGCATTTTATGGGTCAACACACATGTGTTATTGAGGGCAAAATAAAATGTTATTTAAGTCAGTGTAATTGTCAATTTTAAGTCGGTTTTTAAATGACAGTTTTTAAATGATAGTCCAAAAACATAGTCTTAGGAATGCAGTCTAAAAGCTATATTGTCATAAATATAGTCTAAGAATGAAAGTGTAGAAATAAGTGTCTTAAAGAAAATATTTTAAAATAATGAACATATAAGTTAAATAGTTGCGATTTTAGTGGGTACTATGTACCCGTGTTTAAATAAAACGCGTCTACCTTTTGTTACGATTCGAACAAGAATGTTATTTTTCTTTTCAACTTCTTAAATACTTAAAATAAATTCACGTATAAAAAGTGCTGACTTAATGTCTGCGCTTTTTCATTTATTTGTTTCATACTTAACATACTTAAATAAGCTGACTTAATGTCTATGCTTTTTAATAAAAATAAAAATATGCTGACCGAATGTCTGCACCTTTTTACAAAATATTCGTCGTATTGACCAATAGAAATTAAAATTAAGCAACCCGATACCTACACAGTAAATTTATTGTTAATAGGGGTATTCGCTATTCTTATTTAATTATTATGGGCATTACCCTAGCGTTGCTAACTTCTCCCCTTTAAATGTCGGAGCGTCCCTGCTTTGACCTTATCTGTTCGATGATGTATTCCATGTCAACTTGTTTGGTTTTCTTATTTCCGCGCGTATAGTAGATTAGCCATATTATGCCTGGCATTGCAATGGCCAAAGAAATTATAACGGCCTTATGAGCCACCAAATTTTCCCGCATACGGGATACCAATTCGTAAGTTTCAAGATTTATTTTGTGTAAATACGGTAATGTTAGCTTCACTTCATGGTTAGTTTTTATAACATTTAGCCTTTTTGGTGGGTGCAGCTCTACAGTTCTTCATTGTCCGTTATGGTTATTATTATAAATGGTTCCATTGACTGTTATATTGCCGGTAAATATAATTAGCAGTGTGCCATTTAATTCAATGGGTTCTTTCTCAGCTACGTCAGTGTGGACGTTGTTCAGGATTAACGATCCCTCGGATACCTATAGTACTGGTGGAATATGTTCTGCTGACTGTGTTTGACAAAAAGCTGTGTTGTTGTTCAATAGCTGTGAAAGGCATGGTTGCTCGGCTTCACGGCAAATTTTTGATGATCCGACGATTGCGCAATCAGTTATGGGGAGGTATGATCGCGACATTTCGAGCCCTGATGTAATTCTAATTTTATTATTGAATTGTTATGAATGAGGGGATATACAATTAAAAATTTACAAAAAGTGGTCAATACTTGAAATTTAACAATATATATATGTAATTTTCGTCTTGTAAAACGATAACATTACTAGAGCTTAGGATATGACTTATACTAATGGGTATTCTTCTTAATTCGAGCGTGTGTCCTAAGTCAATGCTGTCAAAAATTACTGGGTTTGCAATATTTTCCTTTGCAAAAATTATCGACAGGGCGAGACCATTAAGAAATGAAATAAATTCCCCGTTTCTATAAGTTCGAAAATAATTAATTCATCCTCTCCAATGGCGTTACTTGATTTACGATCCTGCATTAAATTTATCCTGTCCGTCAATTCATTGATTCTGTCCTGTAGGGCTGAGTTTATCGCCGTCTGCTTATCGTTGTTTCTGATTAACGCTTCCTCCCCTGCTGTTAGTAGTTCCATGTCCCAGGAAATTAAGTGATCTAGCATGTCTTTGTTCATGCGTAAGGTTCCTAATAATCGGTTAATTTATTAAGAAGTTCCTCATTCTCCTGTATTATGAATTCGTATCCTGTTAGATTTGGCCGATGTATCAAATAATCGTAATCCGCGTAAGTTGCAACGTCGCCGTCTGTAAGAAAGTGTGCGTCTGAATAGTCTATAATCCTTGCCGAGACCCATGATAAGCAGACAAAAAATATTCTAAAAAAAAATTGAAGAAAAGGAGAAAAAATAATATGAAAAGAGAAAAAAAAATTAAGAGGACAATAAGTCACCTAAGGTTGTTTTTATGGACTTTTTCCCATCAATCATGACGGTTGTACCAAGATCCCTCTCTCCTGTGTAAAAACTTTGTCAAATTTATTTCCCAACATTTTACTCCTCCAAACAAAGACGATTTCCCCAGGGTGGTAGACGTTATTAGACGTATCCTTGTTATTCCGAACCAAGGTTCTGTGTAGTGCGACACGTAAGCATTCCTTAACCTTGGCCAATGAGTTATTGTCAAACTCGTTCATAATATTAAGTGGCTTTTCCCCGTGACCGAATGTATCGTATCATTGTACTTTACTGTCGAAAGGAGTATAAGCTCAGTAGTATCAGCTATACTCTGTTGAGCTTTAATGCATCTCGCAATTTCCAAAAGAGTGGGGTGGAATCTCTCTACTTGGCCGTTGCTCTTACTATGCATTGGTGGGATGATAAATTGTTCTGTGTTAAAGTGGTCCCTAAGGAAGGTACCGATTGCGTTCGATCGGAATGCTTTTTCATTGTCTGAGACAATCAGCTTTACCTTTCCGAACCTATTCATAATCTGGAATAGCGCTGACTTGATATCGACGGTAGATCTAGAATTTATAGGTATCACGATTGCGAATTTAGAAAATTTGTCTAAACAAGTTAGAAAATGCTGTTTGTTCGTGCTCAAAATATCCATGTGGAGTATTTCCCCGGGATAAGTGGAAAAATGTTGTCTCAGCAATTCCAACATTTTGTGGTTTTCGCTGATATTTATTTTCCTTGCATATCCTACAATTTGCGATAACATACTTTAGTCTCCTCTTTATTCCCGGAAAATAGTATTTGCCTGTTATCTGTCCGAAGTTTTCCTGCATTGATCTGTGAGCCCGATTGTGCTCAGTAGTCACTATCTCCCACTGATCATTCTCTCAGATGACGTCAATCACTACTTTTTCGGTGTGAATAAACTTGGTGGATGAAAATTCTGTAATAAGGCGATCCTGAAACTCCGCTAGTGTTGGGAGATCGCATGAAATGGCATTTGTACCTGTCACAGCTACAGAGTCTCTCAAATAGCCCAAGAGGCTATCAATGGTGTCATAGACAATTATATGTCTTAAAAATCGTTGGAAGATTATCTTTCTGACCTTGGAACAGTGGTTACCCTTTGATATCAAAAATTGATTTTTAAACTGATTAACTGGAAATTTTATAGATCTAACAATGTTGGTTGATGATATTTCACTATGGACAGTCTGATCGTCGTCATCCGACATTTGATTAACATACTGTCGCGAAGGAGCATCCGCCACGTTTTCCCTTCCGGGTTTGTAAAAAAATTTCGGCGAAAATTCCTCTATAAACGGTCTCCATCTCTTCATCTTCGAGTTCGGGTTCCTGTCTAATATAGCGAAGGTAAGTGGTTGGTGGTCGGTATAAATATGGATACCAGAGATACCATATAGAAAGTGTCTAAGGTTCTTCAGGGCCCAGACTGTCGCAAGTAATTCCCCTCAGTGGCTGAAAGTGTTCTAGATATCATGGTTATGGGTCTTTCCTTTTGCGATAGAACGGGCCCAGAGCAACTGACAATGCGTCCGTTGTGAGCTCGAATATATCGCCATATTCAAGGTCTGCAACATCCTCTGACGCGAATATCTTCTTTAGTGTATTAAAGGCCGACAGGGCTTCTGCATCGAGATTAATTTTAATATTACTGGAGCTCTTAGCTGCTACGTTACCATTCTCACCCCTCAGGTAGTTGTTCAAAGCTTTCGCGTTTCTCGCGAAATCTCTGACGAACTTTCTGTAATACCCAGACAAGCCTAAAAATGATCTAAGGGCCTTCAAGTTGCATGCCCCTTTGCGGGGCATGTTCTAATACCGTCTCTTGTCACAACGCTCTGAAGAATTCTGATTTCCCAGGCGAGATTCTCATACCGGCCCTCTCGAGTTTTCCCATTATGGTGTTCACGTGCTCAAGGTGGCTATACTCGTCCGGTGAATGAATGATAATATCATCCACATAAACTTGGCATGTTACGCCCCCCTCCTCGCGTAGGACATCATCAATGGCCCTTTGAAAGATGCTCGGTGCATTTTTCAGGCCAAATGGTAATCTACAAAATTCGTATTTACCATTGTTAACACCGAAAGCTGTTTTCTGCCTATCCTTTTCGTCTAGCAATATTTGGTGAAAACCTGACTTGAGATCCAATGTCGAAAAAAATTTCGATTTCCCTAAGTTCGACAGAATTTCCGATATGTACCTATCATCAATGGTCTTCTCGTTTAATTTCCCTTTTTTCCTACTACGTGTATCGGTGAGTTGTAAGGAGAGGACGATTTCATAATAATACCATCCTTCAGAAGTGAGCCTATTTCCTTATTAACGTAAACCGATATCGATACCGGGTATGGATACGATCTACTGCAGATAGGTTCGTCCGTGCTAGTTCGTATATTGGACCTCACATTCGTGTTGAACGGTAAAGATCTATTTGGATCTGCAAATGCATTCGAATTCAATAATGAAGATTCTTCGAACTTGCTCCTAATGTGTGGCGGTATATCGTCTCTGTATATTGTCATAAGGTGCACATTGTCCTTTTCCCTATATGTTAAGGGAACCTTTCCCTTTTTAAATTTTAAGACGTCATTCCCTATGTCTATATTAGTTGGAATTTCCTTGAGGAAATCGCAACCAATTATTCCGTCAAAGTGTCTTATTGTAGGTAAAATATAAAATGTGGTTATATAACCAAATATGACCATTTGTCATTTTTTTCTATGAGATTCGTCCCGTTTACTGAATTCACATTGAAAGGCTGCTTCAATGAGTTGATACCAACTAACGAATCTATCAGTTGAATAAAATTTTTCGTCGTCCCTGTGTCCACCAAGTCTTAATTCCCCTACCCTTAATCGTCTTTTTCACAAAGGGCAGGAGGGGTTTTATCCTAAAAAATTAAGCTGTTCTTCTCCTACTTCGGTCTCCTACTTCCTGGTCGCACACAAATACAGAAGTTATTTCATCATATTCCTGATAATCTGCGTGAAAATCTTCTGACTCTATACAATTAAACCTTTGGGCCTTCGGGGCGGGAGCTGTTCTCCCTGAATCTTCATATCTACGCTTAATAAAATTGTCGCGCAATGGTTGTTGGGAGTATTGCCGTCTTGCCGAAAAGGCGGTTGGTTGTGCCTGTCCGGCCGAGTGGGCCGTTGGTCGTCTAAACATTGACGATCCTGGGTCCACATCCATTGGTGTGAAATTCATATTAACAGCTTTTTCCATTCTGGAATTAGGTTCGCGTATGGGCCTATAAGCAGGTTGTGTTGGTGAGAAATTACCAATTTTCTTTTGTTGAGAATGGTTTGCTTTCGCAAAGTCCCCTGCTGCAAAAACTTTTGCAAATTCCTGACGACGTTGGTCAGATTCCAGCTCTTGGGCAGTTGCCAAAGCTGTTGGCAAATCTGTCGGTGTGGCAGAGAATAAAATGTCGCTCAATGGCCGTCGTTATCCGGAGATGAAAACGCGCAAAGCGTTGTCCCTAGCACGTTCATTAAGTGCAGCTGCTACCTCTATGTTACCGGCGTAGCTCATTCTATTCTTATTTATAATTAATGTTAAATGCTCGTCTACTGAGTCGTAGAATTCAGAAATGGATTTTGCCTTGCCTCAGTATACTGAGTTCATTTTCTAGGGCTTGTAGAGACCTCTTATCTGCGTAGCATTGGTCTAACCTGGCAATAATTGCCTGAAAATTTAGGACCGTGTTGAATGATGATAGTTTGGCATTCGCCGCTCCCGTAATCTTATTTCTAAAAATTCCTATTGCTATATAGTAATTTTCCGTACTTTCCGGATAATAGTTCATGGCGAAGTGTGCCGCATCCCTCCACGCCGGATAGGATTGAATTTCCCCCTTAAATTCTGGTAAGGACTTAACGAGGTCCAAGGAATTTCCCCTATTATTATCGACTAACCTCACGGATTCATAGGTCTCGACTCTAGGCTTCAATTGTGCAAATTGTTGCGCCAGATCGGCAACTTGCTGTTCTAAATTGTTGGTCAATGCCTCTACGGAGGCACTAACTATATCTACAACCTGTTCCCTAGACTCATGGTACTTTGATAATAAAAAAAAATTTTCTCTTAAATTGCGATTAGTGGGTACTATGTACCCGTGTTTAAATAAAACGCGTCTACCTTTTGTTACGATTCGGTCAAGAATATTTTTATTTTTCTTTTCAACTGCTTAAATACTTAAAATAAATTCACGTATAAAAAGTGATGACTTAATGTCTGCGCTTTTTCATTTAATTGTTTCATAATTAACATACCTAAATAAGCTGACTTAGGGCCATTATTACAACTTGCCTTTAAAGTAAATGTTAGTTAAAGGTAACTTTAGCTAAAGTGAACAATAAAGTTACCTTTAACTTCTTTTCGTTACTACAACTTCCCATTAAAATAAAATTAATATTTTTGATATTGTGGCAGCACCAAAGGAAATACCGATTACTTTTGACCAAAGGAATTGATTTATCAAAATACATAGTGGCAACGTTCCTTTAGTTGTTCGCAAATAAACAATAAAAACAATAGAATAAAAACCAAAAAACTTTATTATAAGTTGCATAATTGTTGTAAATGTGTAATAAAACTTTTTAAATATATACAAGCATATATTTAAGTATCTATAAATAAATTTATTGCCAAAACTATATTGATGTGAATTTCGTCTTCATAGGTCAGAAAATGTGGCAATATTAAATACATAAAAATCACGTTAAAAGTTAAAGGCAACAATATCTTCCCTTTAGCTTATCGGTCACTTTTAGCTTAAAGTATAGTTGTAATAACGAAAAACTAATAATCCTAACTTTAGCTATTGGCAAGTTGTAATAATGGCCTAAAGTCTACGCTTTTTAATAAAAATAAAAATGAAAATATGCTGACCGAATGTCTGCGCCTTTTTACAAAATATTCGTGGTATTGACCAATAGAAATTAAAATTAAGCAACCCGATACCTACACCGTAAGTTAATTGTTAATAGGGGTATTCGCTATTCTTAGTTAATTATTATGGGCATTACCCTAGCGTTGCTAACTTATGTAATCAAACTGATTAAGCTAGCGCGGTAAGATCACCCATGGTGGTTTAAACCAAAGCGGTCACCACTTTGTAATGTAAAATGTAAACGAAATGTACCAAAGAGTTCTGTAAGAAAACCCTTTGTAAATATCCAAATATAAATAAAATGTAACAAAGAGTTTTGTACGAAAGCTTTTTGTAATAATCGAATCGGCGCACAGTGGACCATTTGACGAGAAGGCGGTCAAAAATCTATAACTTTTGATTGGATTGGAATTTTGATATGCGGTTTTTTTTTTTTTGGTAGGTGAGACCTTAGCCTTTAAGTTTTGCTATAAAACGTAATTCTCGACCGAAAACAAAAAAAGTTACGGAGGGTTTAAAATACATTTTCATTTGTAGTTGAATTTTAGTACAAAAGTGAAGTGTTAAAAGGTAAAAAAAGGTTTTTTTTTTTTAATATAATGTCTTATTTTTTCAGTAAATTTTTCAACTAATACTTTTTAACAATTTTTTAAGTTAATTTTTTCAGAAAATGCCAACTTTGGCCCCCGTAAACTTTTTAGTCCTAATGTGCACAAGGGCCAAAGGTTGTTTTTTTTTTTTTTTTTAAAGATCCCGAGTTAAAATATAATTTATTAAGCAACGAACATAAAAGTTACCTTATATTGGTTCAAGATAGAGAAGTTTCAATGAAAAACTCGTATGTTTTTGCTTTAGTTAGTTTTTTTTATTGTCTTTTTAAATATTTCTATATCAATTTTTATGGTAAATTTTAAATATAACAATTTTTATTGTAAATTTACAAAATATATAAATTTTTAAATCAAGAAAATTTTTTAACTATATAAAAAAAAGTGTAAATAATTGTTAGTGTAATGAAAAAGTACTTTAAATCAACCAATTTTAGTAAAAATTTCTTCTAAATAGCCTTGATTTTCATCTTCTAGAAGTTGTTTAGCTTCTTCGTCAAATTCAATAGAGGTAGTTTTCCATTTTTGACGAATGTTGGACATATATGGATCTGAAGTGCACAACAAAATAGTGATAAGGTCTTCATTAGTACAACATCTGGACATTTCCCTTGTGTTGTGCTCGCGAAAGAATCTGTAGTCTTTGTTCCTTTTTTCTTGCGCTTCATCAGATAGATCTCCTATTGGTAGCATATTGTTTTGAATTATTTGTTCCCCATGGTACAAAATTTTATGAACTGTGGATGGCAATTATCTCCAAGAGTATTTTTCATTATAAAGTATAGCTGTTTTATTGCCGTACTCTCCAAATTTTTTTGCATTTATCTTTATGTTGCATGCTAGAACTTGTAATATGATTTTGAATCGTCTTATAAATTCATGATCTACACCTGTGATAGATGCTGCAGTTTTCGGCTCGGAAAAAAATCTCCTTGCAGTATTTCCATCATATGTGTTTCCTTCCCCTTGTTTTGGTTGGTCGATTACGAGGCCTAGCTGTAAATATTTTTTTTGAATTTGTTTTTTTTTTGCTTTCTTTTTTCTTCATTTTCTTTGTTGTTTCTCACTGGTTCGCCTAACGGACCAAATTTCAAATCATAACCCAATTTAAGAATATGCTCTATGAAACGTATTCTAGCATGAAGAGGGGACATTCCAAATTCATAGGCTTCCTTAAAACTATCGTCTTCTGGTGGGGGTTGGCTTAATTGACTTGATGTCTTTTGGCATATAATGCAGCTTGACGTTGACTTTGTTCCAGTTAAAGCTTGTGCAACTTTTCCATCAATCATTGTGAGACACATTTTAAAATGTACTTCAATGTCTTGGTCATCAAATTTAAATATTACTGGTTGAAGTTCCTTAATTTGATCCTTTATTTTTTGAACTTCTTCAGTTATGACATCTTTGGTTTCCTTTTTGAAAGCAAATTTTATTGGTC
The DNA here is from genome assembly GCA_963682025.1 of Cordilura impudica. Classification (NCBI taxonomy): domain Eukaryota; kingdom Metazoa; phylum Arthropoda; class Insecta; order Diptera; family Scathophagidae; genus Cordilura; species Cordilura impudica. Next base: position 171,147,413 of record OY821519.1, on the reverse strand, counting down.
TGCAATACTTTGTTGAAGAAGGAATTTCATTTTTCCATACATCAATTTCTGTTGCTCTAGTAGTTGACGGCTCTAAGACGCTATACCTTTTTGTTAAGCGCAATTGAACGAAAGATACCATAAATAAATTAGCATCTGATGAATTTTCGGCATTAAATTGCTTGTATTTTTTCTGACCAGAGGATCCATCACAACCCCATTTAGAAATTAAAGTAATGCTGCCATTACCAATTTTTGGTAAATGATCAGTATCAAGCGTATTTAGCAATCGTTCTGCAGTATGTTCAAGGAGATCTTGCAATTTTATTTCTGCTGATGTTGAAGTGACACTAATAGCAGATTGTGAAGCATTCTTTTTTGGCAGAAACTAAATCTCGATACTCTGGAAAAATCCCACAATTATTTTCATTGGTTCGCTTCCGCAATTCCTTATATTGATTTTTGGTCAATTTCAAATCTAAAAATATGGCGAACGCTTCTTCCGGCGAAAATTTCTTATCTTCAATTGGTGTAGGAATGCTGTTCAAAATCCTCTTTGTGCGCCTTGGGCTCGCTTCTACTATTTTTCAATTATTTCAATTTTATTTTTTTTATTTTGGGTTGGTTGAATTTGGTGCAAAAATGAATCCTTAATAATTCATTGAGAAATTTATCATTGATATTCTCCAGCTTGCGCCTTCCAGATCTTTCACTACATCCGTCAATTGGTTTTGCTGGTCGACCCTTTTTTCCACTTTCGTTGGCAGTTGTAGATGCACTCTCAAAAATAAGTTCCTTTATTAACCAGTCTTGGTAACGTTTGTACATATTTGCCTTGCTATCAGAGCATTCAGTGTACCGTCTTTTCAAATTCGATGCAAAATTAGTAATTTTTCCTTTGTGCATTTCAATGTCTTCTAGGTTACAATTCTTAAAGAAGTCGTTTCTCACTATGTGCAAAATTACATCGTCTACATCATTTCGTTGAAAATAAATATCTGCCAGATCTCTGTAACAGTACTTAGCCATTGCACAAATTGTAATGAATAATAATTGTGGAAACATTATTATAAATACTCTTTCTTGCAATTATGTAAAATAAAAATTTTTATCTTTTATTACCACTTCTAGAAGCATAAAAAACCCACACCCTAACCCCTTTTAAAAGGTGAAGCATACCTACTCATATCTTAAAGGGCTATGTCGCAATAGTTTTTTTTACCATTTACCTGTTATTTAAATTGTTTCCCATTTTGTCAGGTATTTAAACTATATAACTCTAATTCAGACTATTAATGTTTTTGAAAGATACCTATGTAAATGTACCTGTAACAATTAAGCGCATTATATCTCAACCCTTTTTTATAAGTATATAACAACTCCTGACAACTCTACCGACACGCAAAAAAATACACCGCGGTGCGCCGGTACGACCAACTTTTGTATTCATAACACACAGACGGACGGACGGACATCGTTTAATCGACTCAGAAAGTGTTTTTGAGTCGATCCGTATAATAAAAGATGGATAAAGGTCCAATATTTTTGGCAGTTACAAACATCACCTCAAACTTAATATATCCTTACCATATAGTGGACAATTTTGTATTCATAAATTTTGCAGAAAATATCTAACCTTGGGTCAGAAAAATTGTTCTGGTGCACACGGGCGGAAACTGGCGGGTGTATAATGGGATATAGGAGTATAGGGGAGGGTTCGGACTATAGAGGAGTGCAAGATTTTTTCTGAATGCTTTTGACAGGCAGGAGTTATGCTCTATTAAGTAGGAGATTTTCGGAAAATTTGGACCTTTTTTAAAAAATTTTTTTTTTAAATTTCGGAATGACTCAGTGATTTTACATTTTTAACATTAATAGTATGGAAGCCAAAAAAATACACAAAATTTATTTCACTTCAAAATCTTTTAAATTAGAAAAGTAACAGTCATTCAAAAATAAAAATTTACAAAGAAAATTTTAATTTTAGCAAAATACTGAGAAAGCCCATTTTCGAAGACCCTGTTCGCTGTGATGTAGTTGAGATAGAGTCGCAATTTTTTGGTTCCCGAGGTTTACTAGCATTTACTTTCAAATGAATAACATAACTTTAAAATCGGTAACAAAAAAAAAAATGATTTTTGGCCGCCTGCTCAAAATATGGTCCACTGTGCGGCGTATTGATTTCTATAAACAATGCATTGGTTTTTATACAAGTGGTGATTGTAATATTGAATTACTGAGCACTTCATCTGTGACAAATTATGTAATAGTTTTATGATTTTATGAACGACTCAGCAATATGTTAGCTGGACAGATCGTTTAGTTTAAAAATAAGAAAAAGAATGTATAAACGAAGATACCTTTGTTTGCAAGCATCTTCTGTAAATCTTAAGTATTAATAAGAATGGTTTAACGAATAAACACTCAGTTCACAACTTACAACCAAAACGAATCGTTTTACATAACTTGTATGTATGTATGTATGTTTGTATAAATTAATTATTTTTACGTTTAATAAATAAAAAACATTTTTACTTTTTATTACAACTGCTTTATTTAAAACCAAAAACCAAACTGAAACTAAACTTAATTTTTATTTCTTATAAAGTTTTACTTAAAACTATTGACACTGCAAAAACGTAAGTATGACAAGCCACCACATCCGCAGCAAACAAAATAATTCTTTGGAATTTTGTCTGCTTCGAATACTGCAAACAAGTAGTTTTTTTTTATTCAGTTGACAACGAATTTGTTGTTAACTCTTCCCCGCTAAAATGAGAGCGTCCTCGATCGATTTAGAAATATGGAATCTGGGAGATTCTGGGTACTTCTCTTGTTGTTACTATCATCCGTGGAGGTGACTCAATAATGGGTTAATGTGAGGATAGAGGGGTAATAACTTCTTTCCTATGTTTTCGTATCTTATTCAATAAGATAATTACAAGGGCTATTATAAAATATAGTAGTAAGTTAGTGGCAAAAACTAATTTATTTTTAATATCTAATAGATTAATAGCTTTAGTATTGTTCATGTGCAATTCCTTAAGGGTTTCTAATGTTACCTTGGTTTCAATATATGCACCGGGAAGTCTCGGTTGAAGTACAGCCGGTAAAGGCTGAACATGAACGGTTTGCAAATAATTGTAAGTTTTATTTAAAATCGTTATTGAAGCATTACTATATTGTAAGATGAAGGTTCCAGTTAAAATTTGTGGTTCACTATCAATGATGATAGTACCATTAAATTGGTTTATTAACAAGGTTCCTGGGAAAATTTCTTCTACAGTAGGAATATCTTCATTGTTTGTGAGAGTGCAGTTGGATGTGCGACTATTTAAAAGATTTGCTAGGCATGTGTCATTTTCAATTTTTTTAACATTTTGCATTTTACATATAGTTAATTTATTATAAGTTTTACATTTTTCTTCTATGTTCAATATTGTATTATTGCATTTTAGTACATTTGAGTAATCAATTTTATTAACAAATTTACCGAACTTTGTCGGTTTAATTAGTATATTAGAACAATAATTATCATTAGCTGTTGGTATGTCTAAGATATAAATTAACGAATTATTGCTAGAGGCAATTTTAACCTCTGAAAATTCAAACACTTCTTCAAGATTTACATATGGTATAGATTCCCTTTCGAATATCTCTTTTACAATATTTACTTCAGAATTTGATAGAATAAATGAGTTTACTACTCCCACTTTTGCCCAATGTATGGCATATTGGATGTTCAATAATTCTTCTTTTAATGTATCAATTTTATATTTAAGTCTTGTAACGAAAGCTTCTTTAACTATTTCATTGCTTCTAATAGTTTTAATTATTTCATTTGTAGTTTTGGTCAACTCATCTATTCTTTCAATGGATAACTTATTGACTATTACTTGATGATTATTGTTTTGTAATACATTGTTAATTTTCTGTTCAACAATCTCGAAATCATTATGGTCTGGGTTCCCAGCAATCCACTTCCATGCTGACCCAATAAAGTTTAGCGACCTTTTAATTCTCGGTTTTAATCTGTTCAAATGGCTTTGAAGTTGAGTTATTTCATATGAGAGGAAAGGATATAGGGGATGTGATTGACTGATGTTACGCTGTATGGAAAGTTGTAATTTGTCTATCAATTCCTGATAATCTTCTGTTTCGATAACGTGTACGAGTTTGAATGTTCCAGTTTGAAGTCTAGCGTAGCCAATATTAATCGTGACAATTTGGGAATTGGTGTAATCGAGAATCTTTACCTCTGCTCCCGCTGAAGCGAGTACTACCCTGTAATGAATGGTAGTTATTAGTTCCTTATATTGTTCTTATGAATAGTCCTACCCGATTCAGTTATGACTACCGAGTTTTTATTTTCCTTAACTATTTCTTCGGTGTATGTTTTGCTCAGTTTAGTCCCTAACCGTCTGTTTCGTTTCACGAAAATTTTCTGTCCTATTTTATAATCTATCGGGGTTTTCCTATTTTTATTCAGAAATTCAAGGTCCGTCATCTGTTTATCCTTTATGTTCTTAATTATTTCCAGTCTGTCCCTTTCCAATTCACGAGGGTCTGCAAACAATTTTTTTTCCAAAAAATGCATCCGCTGGCTTCCTGTGAATTGTGGAATGTATGGAATTGTTATATTCATATAGGGACCTGTATAGAAGTTCAGAGAATGTGGAGTGAGCGTTTTCTGACTTTAAACATCGCATTATTTCTGATAGCGTAGAATGGACTCTTTCGATCTGTCCATTTACAGTACTCGAGTATGGGGGAATTTTGAATATTTTGATATTGTATTGATTTTCCAGCATGAAGGTAATTGCTGCTGAATTAAAGGATTTTTCATTGTCCATTATGACAATCTCGGGCATACCGAATGATAGTAGAATCTCACAAAGGGGTTGTTTTATATCAGCAGTAGCTCGCGATTTTAGCAATCTTGCTTGAACGTACTTAGAAAATTTATCGATAGCTGTTAGTACGAGATTCTTATCCGTAATGTAAATATCTATGTGGACGATCTGTCCAGGATATTGCGGAATGGGCGTTTCACTTAGAGTGATCTTGTTCGGATGGCGTTCGTATTTATTCTCCTTGCATATTTTACATATCCCCGTCAGTCGTCGTATTTTTGCGCTCATCTGTGGAAAGTAATATTTAGTCAAGATTTGTTTCTTATTCTCTTCGCTATTTCTATGTGCCCTATTGTGTTCCCCAATGATCACTTTTTCTTGGTCTTCCTCATCCCGAAGGTCGGTTACCATGGTCCTGGTGTATCTTACCTTGTACCGACTAAAATTCTCCCGGAATATTTCTTGAAGTTTGCCGAGAATATTATCGGTTGTCTTGATGCAATTAATTACGGACGGATTTAAATATGTTTTTAGAATATTCTTTAAGATTTCAGTGGAGGTGTCCGGTTCTACAATCGTGTGTCTATGATACGTTGGAAAGACTATCTCAAATTTATACGATCGTGTATCATTGTCAGAAGAGATAATTATTTGGTTTTTGTAGACGTTCAGAGGGACATTTGTAAATTGAATTAAATTTTGAGATGAGCTCTCGTCGCTATGTTGCGTTGCAGTCATAGAATTTATGTGTGCAACTTCGTTTGGAGGTCTTGACAAAGCATCGGCTACGACATTGGTGCTACCGGGTTTATAAATCAATTCGTATTTAAAGTCCTCTAAGAATGCCTTCCATCTTTTGAGTTTGTGATTGGAGTTTTTATTATTCAGGAAGATGGTCCGTAAAAATCTTTATCTTTGCCGAACCATAGAGGTAGTTCCGTAATGACTTCAAGGCCCACACTATCGCAAACATTTCTTTTTCATTTGTCGCGTAGTGTTCCTCTGATTTTTGTAGAGTTTTGGACAGGAATACAATTGGTCGGTCGCCTTGGGACAGAACTGCTCCAAGTGCATGGTTAGAAGCGTCCGTCGTCAAATGAAATTCCTTATTAAAGTCGGGATAGGCCAAGAGAACATCCTCTGATATTAGAGTTTGTTTCAACTTGTTAAAGGCATCAATGGCATCTCTGTCAAGATTTATTTTGATTTTGCTTGAAGCATGTTTAGACGCACGTCCTCCTTCCCCTCTTAAAAGATTTGTTAGGGGCTTTGCTATCTTAGCGTAGTCCCTTATAAATCGTCTACCCAGACCCAGAAAGGATCTCAAATCCTTTAAGGTTTTCGGTGTCGGAACTTTACTGATTGCCTCTACTCTCTTAGGATTGGTCTTAATTCCAGATTCAGATATTATAAAGCCTAAAAACTCTACTTCGCTTTTCAGAAACTCGCACTTGTCTAATTGGACTTTCATGTCCGCCCGTTCGAGAGTTTTGAAAATAATTTGCATATTCTGTAAGTGTCTTTCTTCATCCTCCGCAAAAATAATAATGTCGTCTATGTAGACGAAACAAATTTTGCCTATATGCTCCCGTAAAATGTCGTCCAACGCTCTTTGGAAAATGGACGGGGCATTCTTCAAACCGAACGGCAATCTGGTGAACTCGTATTTACCGTTGTTCACTGAGAATGCAGTTTTTTGCATATCGCTTTCCCTTAGTGGTATCTGGTGGAAACCACTTTTCAAATCTATTACAGAAAACCATTTGCTCTTAGATAATTGTGGCAAAACGTCATTTATATTTGGGATCGGGTATTTATCGGGTACTGTCACGCTATTGATTTTCCTATAATCGATAACAAGTCGAAATTTCTTTTTGCCAGAAGCGTCGGCCTTTTTTGGCACGATCCATATTGGAGAGTTAAAGGGTGACCGTGATGGTCGAATAATACCCTGATCTAATAGTTCCCTGATTTGACTTTCTACCTCATCTTTAAGGTGCATTGGATATGGATAATACCTTGAATAAACGGCATCTTCATTTTTGGTGTGTATTTCACCAACAACTGAAGTTGTATAGGTTAATCTTTCATTTGGGTCACTAAACAATTGTGCGTATTTTTCAATTATTTTCCCGAGTTTTTTCTTTTGTTCTGTTGTCATGTGATCATTTCGAACATTTATAGTGTTCACAGATTGGGATGGCTGTTGTTTTATGTTAACTTTTATTCTACCTTGAATAATCATATAGTTATCGGCGGTATGAATAGTAGCTGATAATTTCTTCAAGGTATCATTTCCCAATATTCCGTGAAAGGACTTTAAAGTTGGGAGCAGAAAAAATTTGATTTTACTATTATGAAACAGATTGATGAATGTGTGTTGGGATATTTCGGTTCTACCGTTTACAGAATTTGCGTAAAAGTTTTCGTCGTTAGGGATGGGATTTTTAACTAATTGGGGTTGAATATAATTCTTATTTGAACCAGTGTCAATGAGAAATTTTAGAATTTGGCCTGAACTCGTCCTACATTGAAAATATGGGAGGGACGAGTTCGTTAGTCTAAAAAATGGATGTCAACGAACTCTTGTGCATTGTCCTGTTCACTTTCAAAGTTTTCCCTATTTAATTCATTAATGTAATCGTCAAAGGGTGGGAGCTGTTCCTCATTTTCATAGTCTAAAATATCTGAATCGTAGTCGCTATTAGTCATTTCCCGTTCGTTGCCAGTATCCAAATGAAAATTTCTCTGCATCTTCATCGGTTGGCGGACTTGACCAGATGTGATTAATGGTCTTTTGCCTGCAAATCTATCGACCTGCGCAGGCCTGTTCATATAATTCACTCTTCTAGACTGTATGGATTGGTCAATGTCCATGGGTTCTGGTTGGGTTTGAGGTTTGGGTGCGGTTGGTCTTTGGGGTTGAAAATTCGGTGGTGAAAAAAATTGACGTTGAGGCATTTGATAATTCTGTTGCCGTTGAGGCCACTGGTTAGGAAAACTTTGCCCATGAGGTTGCATTGGCACACCTGTATTTCGGAATGGTTGTGATCTAAATGCCTGTCGAGTATAAGTCGGGGTATAATTCTGAATATTTCTCCGGGGAGGTAACTGAGGAGGCAGTTGGTGAGAAAATTTGTTCACCTTATTCGAATTTATATTAGCATTCGCATATTGGGTTCTGTACTGTTGATTCTCCAACTTCAAACACAAGTGGAGAGCCTGTGGCAGGTCTGTAGGTTCTCTTATACCAAGAAGCCTTGGCAAGTCACCTTTTAAACCTCGGACAAAAGTGTCCAGAGCCTTATCTCTGTATGTTTGGGTCAAGAGGTCTAATGCTTCCTTTCCCATTGTCATACTAGAAATCTTGTTCATAATTAAAGACAAATGTGAGTAAACTATTTGATAAAATTCCTGGAATGTGTTGTTGCCCTGCACCAATGTAGTCATCTGGTACTCCAGCGTTGTTAGGTCCCGTTTGTCCGCGTAATGTAAAGTTAAGCATCTTGAGATGCAATCCCAGTTAAGTGGTGTATTATAAGATTCGAGAGCGGCGTCCGCATTACCAACAATTTTGTTCCTAATAACGCTCAAAATCCCGTAATATTTAGGAGATCCCTTGATTGAATCATAAACCCTCAAAATGCGCTCCACACTCTTTCTCCAAGAACTGTACTCGGATGGATTTCCTGAAAATTCGCGAAGACACCGAACTACATCGGGTATTTTGTCTAAGTCCGCGATATTCCCGTTATCGATTCCCTGATCAACACCCGATATGTCCGCGTTTGGGTTCATAAATTGACGAACGGCTATTTGGCACTGCTGTGTACAAATTCTCAAAACATCGTCAAAATCTACTGGTCTTGCGCCACCCTCCATATGATTGGGATTGGGATTTGGATTTGGATTAATAGGATTAGGAACATTAAGGATGGGAGGTCTGATAAGGTTACTTGGGTTAGCCATTGTAGCTTTTTTCTTTTGACTTGATATATTACAAAAATATAATTATTCTTCTCTCTTTAAACTCACTAAATGCCAGTATTATAAATCTAGTTCGTAAAAATTACTTTAGTTTTTTTCTTTTCCCTTAAAATTATTTGTATAGATCTTAATTCTTAAATTCTGTTTTTTCACACGTTTTCAAATTATTGCAGAATTATTCATACAAATTTAAATTTTTATTTTCTATAATGTTAAAAATTTTAGTTTTCTTTGAATTTCTCGCACAATTTTCTTTTAAATTTTCCAAAATTCTGTCATTTTCACACTTTTCCAAAATATTTAAAAATTATTTATATAAATTCAAATTTTATTTTCTATTAAAAAAAAATTTTTGTTTTCTTTGAATTTCTCACAAAATTTTTCTTTCAAATTTTTATTTTAAATTTTCCAAAATTCTGTCGTTTTCACACTTTTCTAAAATATTTAAAAATTATTTATATAAATTCAAATTTTTATTTTCTATTAAAAAAAAATTTTTGTTTTCTTTGAATTTCTCACAAAATTTTCCTTTCAAGTTTTTATTTTAAATTTTCCAAAATTCTGTCGTTTTCACACTTTTCTAAAATATTTAGAAATTATTTATATAAATTCAAATTTTTACTTTCAAAAAAAATTCGTTTTCTTTAAAAAGGTCTCACATAGTTTTTTTCAAATTTAAAATTTTTCTAGATTCTGTCGTTTTCACAATTTTTCAAAATATTTTAAAATATTTCGTATAAATTTAAGTTTCAATTCTTAAAAAAAAATTTTCATTTTCTTTGAAGTTCTAACACAGTTTTTTTTTTCAGATTTTATGAATTTACAATTTAAAAGTCACTTTTACTTACAGTAAGATAAGCGGCCACATGAGTCCAAAAATAGGAGTATTTTCCCTTTCCCAGTGTACTAGGGGACTCGATATTTTCTTTCGGCTTATGCGAGTTGCCTCTGTAGACAGCCTCTATTCCACTTATCTGCCAGATGACGACTGTGGTCCTTGTGGTATCCTCGGTTGGTGTAGCCTTTGGGGTACTTTTAAGCTGATGACCGTCGTATTACAGCCTTCAGTTGTAAACAGCCTTTGGGTTGATAATCTTTTGAATGGCTATAGTTGTATTTCAGTTCTAGCAGCCTTCAATTTGTCCAGCAGCCTATGGGATACTTTTATTTGTCCAGTAGCCTATGGGATACTTTAATTTGTCCAGTAGCCTATGGGATACTTCCAGTTTTTTTTTTGTAGCTTATGGGGTACTTTCAGTTTTTTGGTAGCCTATGGGGTACTTTTAATTTGTCCAGTAGCCTATGGGATACTTTCGTTTTTTTTTTTTGGTAGCTTATGGGGTACCTTTAAATTTTTTGGTAGCCTATGGGGTACTTTTAATTTGTCCAGTAGCCTATGGGATACTTTCGGACTTTAACGTTGGGCGCCAATTAATTATTTTTACGTTTAATAAATAAAAAACATTTTTACTTTTTATTACAACTGCTTTATTTAAAACCAAAAACCAAACTGAAACTAAACTTAATTTTTATCTATCTATATATATAAAATTCATTTTCTGTTTGTTTGTTTGTTTATTTGTTTGTTTGTTTGTTTGACCGCTATACAAATTTTTATTTTTCAACCGATTTCCCTGAAATTTTGTACACGCGATCTGTATACCCCAGGAAAGGTCGCCATATACTTTTTACCGGCCACGCCTACTTTCACGCCCACTTTTTATGTAAAATTCATTTTCTGTTTTATTCATATTTGTTCACTATACAAATTTTTATTTGTTAACAGATTTCTCTGAAATTCGGTACACACTATCCCTGTACTCCACCTAAGGTCATCATATACTTTTTATCGACCACGCCTACTTTTGCGCCCACTTTTTATATACAATCCATTTTCTGCTTTTTGGTATATTTGTTCGCTATAAAAATTACTATTTTTCAACGGATTTCTCTGAATTTTGGTATACACGATCTTTGCATCCCAGGCCAGGTCACCGGGTGATTCTTTCGGCCACGCCTACTTTTACGCCCACTTTTTGTACACAATTCGTTTTCTGTTTTTTGGTATATTTGTTTGCTATAGAAATTTTTATTTTTCTAGGGATGTCTAAAATTTGGTCACACGATTTCTATACTACAGGGAAGGTCACCATATGCTTCTTACAGGCAACGCCTACTTTGCGCCAACTTCTATGTATATAAAACTTATTTTTTTTCCTTTTATTTGTTGCTTTATTTGATTGCTATACAAACTTTTATTTTTCAATGGCTTTCTCCGAAATTTAGTACATATTCCAGGGAAGGTCGCCATATGATTTTTACCGACCACGCCTACTTTTACGCCCAATTTTGATATAAAATTCACATTTTGTTGTGTGGTAAATTTCTTCCCTATACAAATTTGTACTTTTCAACGGATTTCTCTGATATATGGTTTACACGCAAATAACTACACGGTGAACAAATTCCCCAAACTTAGAGAAAGGTACCCAAAAGAAATGAACAAATTCCCCTTTTTTTTTAATCGGAAGAAAGAATGAACTTACTCCCCAAATTCGTTCTTAAATTTTTACATATTTTTATTTCATGAATTTTGTTAAATATTTATTTTAGTAAACATTTGCATTTTGCTCTCAATATATGTCCTACAATAAATGCATTTAAAATGAGTATTCTTTTCAATAGCGTCATTTCGTTGCGCGGAAGCTACGCGCACGGGGAATACGGCTTAGCTAGAATATCGGAATGATCTGAAAAATATATTTTGACAATTAAAAAAATGTTGGAAACAGCTGCGCGGCAACACTGGTGTGGTTGCCAAATGCACGGAAGCTGCGCGCGGCGCGCGACCGCGGATTCGGACGCGACGGATACGGACGCGACGCGCTCTCGGAACACAGCTCAGCTAAAATATCGCAATGCTCTAAAAAATATGTTTTAGGAATTAAAATAAGTTAACGAGAACTAAGCGGCAGAACGGGTAGTAGCTGCGAGGAAACGGCGCGAGGCCCGTGGACGCGGATGCGACGGATGCGGACGCGACACGCTCGCGGAACACAGCTCAGCTAAAATATCGCAATGATCTGAAAAATATATTTTGGCGATTAAAATAAGTTGACAACAACTGCGCGGCAGCACGGGTGTGGCTGCCAAACGTGCGGAAGCGGCGCGCGGTGCGCGACCACGGACACGACGGATGCGGACGCGACGCGCTCGCGGAACACAGCTCAGCAAAAATATCGCAATGATCTGAAAAATGTATTTTGGCGATTAAAATAATTTGACAACAACTGCACGGCAGCATGGGTCTAGCTGCCAAACGCGCGGAATCGTGCGCGACTCGCTCGCGGAACACAGCTTAGTGAAATGTCGTATGATAAATTTTATCTACGTATATCAAAATAGGCCACACATATACTATAAGCAGTTGCTTAAAGAAACCTTGCGACACAATATTAAACGTCGCATTAGTCTTTCATTTCTGAAACTTGAATTTGATGTCTCTGCTCAATGATGATCACTTATTGAATGAAGTAATTCAATTTTTAAAAGTTGTGATTCCTTTAATTTGCGAACCATTCCGTTATATTTGATGTTTATAAATAAACTGAAAAAAAAAAACTTAAAGCGGTTTCGCAACTTATTTTTGAAGCATTTTTGCTGCAGCATCTTAAAAAACTTCTAAATTAAAAAATTTTTAATTGAAATAAAAAATGAATTTACTGCCCATACAAATTTTTGGGGAGAAAGTTCATTTTATTGAGGAATTTGTTAATTGGGGACTAAGTACTCAGCGCCTGGTAAGCATAGTGAACCATTTTTTAAGTCAAAGGCCTTTGTATCCCGGGCAAGACCGGGTAAAAACAGCTAGTTTCTTATAAAGTTTTACTTAAAACTATTGACACTGCAAAAACGTAAGTATGACAAGCCACCACATCCGCAGCAAACAAAATAATTCTTTGGAATTTTGTCTGCTTCGAATACTGCAAACAAGTAGTTTTTTTTTATTCAGTTGACAACGAATTTGTTGTTAACTTATATACATATATATGTTTTTGGACATTTATTTGTGGCTAAACGGAAAAGGAAAAAAATTTAAGAGTGTATGTGTACATTAGGGTGTCCCAAGAAAAAACAATTTTTCGATTTTCATGGGTGCCCAATAAACTACTGCACAATTCAACATTTTCTGCAAAAATGTCATTCTCAAAAATTTCATGCATTGCTATGTCATGTCAACTCAAACAAGGTGTTATGCCATGTCATGCCAACTCAAACATACTGTCTTAGCATGTTATTGCAACTTAGCTAAGCTGTTGTAACTTGTTGTGGTCAATACCATGTCTTTTAATGTTTTTTTTGCAGCATGTTTTTCACTGCCTCGTATGAAAATATTTATTATTCTTTAAAATTTTTCAATAAAGATCCTAAATCAAATCAAATAAGTAATTGATTAAAAAATTTTCAAATTGAAAAAAAACTTTTATTTCGAAATTAAACTTTATTTTTATAATCCATATAAAACAAACAAAACATTTTAAATCCAACTAATGACATATAAAGAAAAATATTTTTCAGTTTTTAATTTTTTCTAATAAAAGGTTTACGGTTATTTTTCTGCTCTATTCATCATTTGAATTCATAAAGTCACATATATTTTGAAAAATATATACAAACCAAATTTGAGAAAAAAAACTTTGCAACATTTTGTATATTGATAGATTTAAGTGAAAATCGGGAAGCAGCTTTATATGGGGGCTATGACAAAGAATTGCCATATGGGCATTATTTTTAGAAAATGATAAATGGAAGTAATAAACACACACAGCCCAATTTGACCGAGATCTATATGATAATTTGGATCTTATGTCAATTTAAGCCGATTTCATAGGGGTCATTTGGATGGGGACAACGTCTGAACATAGACCGAATTTCACCAGTTTCAATAGCTCTCATTCTATGGCCGACAAAAGCTTATATACCAAATTTCACTAAAATATTTTCATATTTGCGACCTGTACTTTGATTAAAAGATTTACATGGACACACAGACGGACAGTAAGGAAATGTCGCATGTGTCACATGTGTCGCACGTGTTGACATGTTAATTTTCCATGTTCATGTGTGCAAAATCACTGTAAAAATTATGCATAGATTTGATTTGAATTTATTCGACAGCGTCTATATATGTCATTGTCAAACATGTATGAGCGGCATCGCATGAATTAACACTTGCATGATGTGACACATGTCGCATGTTGTATAGTTCAACAATTGCAGGTCTTTAGTGCCCAAGCATTTTTTGAAAGCTTATAGGGTAAACTATTTTTGTGATTTTTTTGAAATTTCTCAGAAGAGGTTTAGAGGTCGCTATAGTCGAATTTTTCCCAAAAATCGGGATTCCCGGACATTTTTTGTGGTTTACTTATTACTTGGCCCATAACCACGATTTTCTTTGTTACAAAGTCAATATTTTAAAAGAAGAATGTTCAAGCTTTACTTTTTTGTGTAGAAATCGTAAGTATCGGTAATTTTTTTGCTCATTTGGGTCCCCTTAATTAAATTTTTTCGTAAATTTTGCATAAATTTTGAAAGTAATGCTTTGTAACATTAAAAATTTCTATCAAAGTTAAAAAACTAATGACGCAGTTTAAAATGTGGATAAAGGCTGAGTCATTTAAAAAATTAATTATTGAATTTGCTCTTACCGTTCCAAAGTTATACCCTTTTTACGCTTTGTACCCATTTTGTAAAATTAAAGATATTTAAAGGTGTTTTTGCCAGATATGCATCGGATTTGTTTTAATGTTAGTTTTTAGTTTTCTTTTCAAATATTAAATATGGGTGGTTCCGTTGCAATGAGAGTATATGGTTGATTTTGAAATTTTTTGCAACTCCCCCCAAACTTTAGGTAGCTTACTTCTCATACCCAAAATAAATTAAAAAAATATTTTTTTGCTTTGCAATTATTTATTAAGAGCTTTTGCGATGTAGTCCTATGCCTTGCAATAAATTCTGAAAGTCTATTTCAGAAGTTGGTACATTTATATATAAATGAGCCATGGCCACGCCGCGTTCTGCGACATCATTTACCACGTGCAATTGCTGAACTTTATTCTTTGCTTCACTAAAGGATTTGTTGTTATGCCATTTTCCGGATGTGTTTGTAAAAAATCAACAGATATGTTGCAGGCTTCAAAAAAGGCTAGGCTGGCTTCGGATATTAAATCTTGAATTTGTTTATTTTTAAGCATGTTTTCGGATAAAACTGCTTTTACTAATTCTTTGCCGTTACTTGGTACGTGTAGATTTCGGACCATTAAACGCAAGTGCGGCTTTGCGGCAACTAATTCCAGTTCTGTGCAGACCTGCACAAATCTGTTGCTTATTTGAGGAAGTAGCAAATTCTTTTTGGAGTAGTTTTATTGCTGGCTCATATTCTGAATCATTATCATCTTCATCATCATCGCTATTAACGCTGCAGCTATCTATGTTTGCAACAGATTTCAATTTTATCTTCCGGACCTGCTTTGAACTTGGAGATTTTGCGGAAGGTTGAACTATTGTGCTGAATACGCACCTTAAGTTGTGCATGAAGCAATAAAATTATTGGAAATTTACAATGATTTTCTTAATATTATATAAAAAACTACCTGCGTCTTCAGTCCTAAAGTGGGAAATCCCAATAACATTTTAAGGAGCAAATCAGTTCAATAAAATATACCTGATCCATTCCGCATGTGGTTACTACACCAATAAAACCTCTTTTTTTTGTTTAGTGTACCAGTTAAACATGAACTGTTACCTAAAACCATATCATAAAATTTATTGTTCACTTGTGTACCTTTCTAATTTTTTCCAGGAGGAACGCTAAGACAATTGAACAACATTATGTGACGGTGATCTGAAACCACATATAAATAAAACCTTACATACACTTAAAAGAAAAATCTTTTGTCAAATCAAAATTATTAAAATAAAAAGGAAAAAATATATATTTATTTAAAATTACAATGAAATGAAAAATTTATAAAAATATACATTGAATTGAAAATTGCATTCAAAATTAAAATTTTTTTATAAAATTATATTAAAAAAAAAAAAAATAAGAAATTACAGATAAATCGAAAAGTGATCACAATTACTTTCAAACTAAAAGATTTCTAAAATTTAATTTAAAAACAAATTTTCGGAAATTAAATTTTTATAAATTAACATTTCTTTTCCTAAACTTTTAAATGCCACACCTAATTTGTGTTGCTAAGGGCTTAAGTTAATGGTAATAAATTTACCACAATATTTTTGAAACAAATAATTATGAAGATTAAATAAATTTTATAAAACCCAATGTAGACACATAACCAAACCAAATCTTTTTATTGAAGTGGGTTACCTCCAAGTAAGATGGAGTCGAGGTAACATGGTAGGGAGGGCAAAAGGGGCAGAACACCTCGTCCCCAATCCCAAGGTAAGTATGGCCATCCATCCATTTAGCATCCGTGTAAATTGACAGTTTTTTTTAAATCGCACGTGAAAATCTGTAGTGCGGTTTCCCTGGGCCTGAGCAAGACCCCACCCATCCGGCGAGCTAGGCCCCTACGCCAGCACGTGCGACCAGCAAAGGCTCAGGGAAACGGAAGCGGATCTTCCATCAACGCCGCACCATTACAGAAATGGCGCCCAACGTGGGGCCTGAACGACAATAGCCCAGTTTTTACTTCAATTTTTTTTTTGCCTAAATAGGAACTTATTATTTATTTTAATTTTTTTAGCATCTGTGCACCGGGGAGGCACCAATTGTTCCTAATTCCTAATTTTTTTATATATGTGTTCTAAAATTCATGCCTCCTTTCAATTTCTGGAATTTTGATTAAATATGCGTATATCGCTATTTATATTAACCGAAATTGGGATGGGTTTTGAATTTTAGTTCACCCTACAAAAATTTAATTTTATTTTTGGATTTTCTAATTTGCTATGGTACTTAAAGGTTGTTCCCGGAATACAAGAACTTCGTTCTAAATGAACCGGTTACTTGTCCGAAACAATTTTTATAGCACGAAATATCAGCAAACTCTCGGAAAAAAATATTAAAGTCTCAAACTTAAAATTTTTTATTTTTTTGATGGATGGTCATACTTACTTACGGATTTTTTTTAAATGATTGGTTTGGTTTGGGATAACTACATTGGGTTGACAATTTATTGAAATTTTTTTTTTGAAATATATTGAAAAGTATATTGATAATTTTGAAATTTTCTGAAAGTTATTTTTATTAACTTATAATTGAACTAAGTTTTAAATTTTGGAAAATTTTATTAAAAAAAAAAAAAGAAATATTTGAACTAATTTTGAAAATTTATATTAACATAGATTGAATACTATATTGAAAATTTTTGTGGAAATCTTTATGAAATTTATATGGAAAATTATGTTTGAAATTTTGTTGAAATCTTTTGAAAATTTTTATATTGAAAATTAAATTTTGAAAACTATAGTGAAAAGCTATATTGAAAATTAAAATATTGAAATACTACATGGAATTATATTAAATTTATATTGAAAACCATACATGATAAATTTACTAACATTTATTGAACTATATATTAGATTTATATTGAAAAGTATATTACAAATTATATTCAAGCTTCTTTTTGAAACTTTATTGAATTTTTTTTGAAAATTTAAATTTTGAAACCTATTGAAAATTAATTTTGTACATTTTTGCGTGGGTTCGATTGGAACTCAAATATTTTGTTCAACTGTACTTAACTTACAAAACTTCACACACTCCTCAGCCTTACATTCTTTCGATTGGAATTTTTTTTAATCAATTTGAACTAATTGAATTTTAAACGCTTTCCATTTAACTTCATTCCATTAATACTGGAACTCAAAATTTTAATTCATATAAATTCACTTAAGTCGACAAGACTTGTCATATTATGCTCTTGCATTTGTTCAATTGGAACTAAATTTTATCAATTTAAATTAACGTAAATTATAAAAATTCCTTTTTGGAATTCATAAAATTCACATTTGTGGGCCGTACAACCTTTGTTCACTTAGAACTAAAATTTTAATCAATTTGACCGCGTGTCACTCTGTTAATGCCCATTAACTTCTTTTGAACTTTACCTAGCTCAGCCCAACTCAACGTTAACCTGCTCATTTTTTACAGCCTATATTTGTTCTATGAGAACACATTGAATTTCATTTATATTATTAAATTGTGTAACATCTCATTACCTTTGCAATCATTGTCGTTATACCAACACTCGTTCATTCATTATATTGTCCGAATATACTTTCGTTAAAAGTTTTATAGATAGTCCGAAATCATGGCGGTACGACATAGTCCAGGAAGTTTAGCTTCGGCTTTGGCTGAGAACGTTTGTTTGATATGCCAAGAAAGTTACGATCATACCAGTAACTTAGTTTCTACCAGGTGTAGGCACATCTTTCACCAGGACTGCATGTTTAATTTTCTACACGTTTCCACTTGTTGTCCGCAATGTAACAAAACTGTCACTAAAAACAGTTTATTAAAATATTCCGTCCGAATTAATGATGAAAGTTTACCAGTTAATACTGGAACGATTCCGAAATCCGCGGAAAGAATTTTATCAGGCAGAAAGCAGAGAAACGAAGAGTTCAATGCCAATCGAAATATTTCCCCCGGTCAAGCTAGTGTAGAACAAAGGGATAGCTTGGAAGATCGAATTAGATCTAAAATTGAAAATAGTTTTCAGGGCGAGATCAATAAGCTTCACGCCGTAGTTGAAAGATTGTCCCAGCAATTCTCCAGCGTAAACCTTAGCGCGAATAGAGAGCCTGAATGGCCCAGAGAGATCTTTCCGAATGCGTCCGTCCCTCGTAATTTTTCAGCACCGTCCGTTCATCAGGTTCCCCATGAACCTACTTTTGTCCCTCCGCGTAATATTAGGCCTCCTTCTACTCACCCGTCCGTAACAGCAAGTCGTGAGAGAGCATCATTATCGTCCGTTGCCCTTAACAATAGTGGGAAGATTGCAAGTCTGATTAATAGTTGGAACATAACGTTTAATGGAAATTCCTCAGGGTTACCGGTAGAGAAATTCATTTATATGATAAATTCGTTAACAAAAGATAGTTTAGCGGGAGATTTCAGGTTATTAAGTGACCATTGTCACATTTTGTTTACGTCAAAAGCCAA
Organism: Cordilura impudica; assembly: GCA_963682025.1. NCBI lineage: Eukaryota > Metazoa > Arthropoda > Insecta > Diptera > Scathophagidae > Cordilura > Cordilura impudica. Next base: position 171,128,399 of record OY821519.1, on the reverse strand, counting down.
AGAATGGTATTGGCGATATCGCAGCACCGTCGATAGAATCGAATGGGAAGATTTGTGCAGGGCTCTTAAAAATCATTTTAGCGATCATTTATCTGACTTAGATATCAGAGAAATGATCAGAGACCGAAAGCAAAATGCCAACGAAAGCTTTGACGATTTTCACCATGCCATTCTGCAGCTTTGCGATCGTCTACGATATCCCCTGAGCGAATCCGAATTGACAGAAATTTTGCGTAGAAATTTAAGACCTCATTTGAGGAGAGAACTATTTTACCTCCAAATTGACAATGTCTCCCATTTACGCCATTTGGTTTTGCGACGAGAGGCTCTGAGTTTCGAACTCGATAGAACTCATAAAACTTTTAGGAGACAAGTTAATGAAATTGACATTGAGGATGAATTTTTCGATGAAGACCCACCTGAAGAAGTTTGCGAGGTTCGAAAACCAAAAGAAGACCCGGCCCGAAGACAAAATAATATCTGCTGGAACTGCCGAAAGGAAGGCCACAGATATACGGACTGTCTCGAAGACATGGATGTGGTTCCGTAGGTGTCTACAGACCCCAATGCGAAACGTGTCAGGGAAACTTCAAGGCGAGCGCCAGCAACAACACCAGCTTCCGCTCGAGAACCAAATAAATACGTCTTTAGGCGAAAAACAATTTGAAAATGATGACAACCCCAGCGAAATTTTAAAGACCAGCTCTGACGGTAGCTCACAAACCGATTTCACCAATTTTAACAATTTTCCAATTTTGAAAAATGACAAGGAAAAATCTAAACCAATTCTATTTCCCATCAAGCCATACCATGAGAGAGTTAGATTATATGAGTTAGCTAGAAAACTAATTTTCTGCGAATCGATTAACACCCCAGCGAAATTTAACACGCAAATTCATAAAGTAAAAAGAAGTACTCTGCGAATTAGAATTTTTTATAAAATGTTAAAATTAAACAAGTTTAAAGTCCGAAGTTGTATTGAATCTATTGAGAAGTCAAAATCTGACATAAGACCCTATATCCAAATTGATATCTTTGGAATGAAATTATTAGGCCTTTTAGATTCAGGCGCCTCTTTATCCTGCATAAATGGTTCCGCTGCAAAAACTTTTCTTGGTAAAAATTTACCTTTTAAAAAATTTTCTAATTTCGTAGAAGCAGCTGGCGGTCAGCAATATAAAATTTTAGGTTTCGTAGAAACAAATGTCACCTACCGAAATATTACCAAATTAGTACGTTTTTATATAATACCCGATCTAACACATGATGTATACTTAGGTATCGATTTTTGGCATTCGTTCGGACTTATGTCTATGATTTTTGGGAACAGCCCATTAAAAATTGAAGAGCTTAATCAAGTTTGCGAAGAGAATATTCTAACCAACGAACAGCGAAATAGATTAGATCAAATTATAAAGATTTTTCCAGATTTTGACAAAGAAGGTTTAGGTAAGACCACCATTTTAGAGCATTCGATTGAAATAGAGCCAGGAGTTAAGCCTATCAAGCAGAGGTATTTTTCTGTGTCTCCAGCCGTAGAAAAGAAAATACATGACGAAGTTGATCGCATGTTAGAGCTGGGAGTGATAGAAAAAGCCCCTCCTACTTGTTCTTGGAGTAGTCCTGTAGCTTGCGTCCAGAGAGAAGGAAAATTCAGACTATGTCTGGACTCTCGAAAATTAAATAGTGTAACTATTCGCGATGCCTACCCTCAACCCAAAATCAACGGAATTTTATCTAGACTACCTAAAGCAGAATTCATTTCATCTTTGGATTTAAAACACGCTTTTTGGCAAGTTGGGTTAGAAGAAAAATCTCGTGATATGACAGCCTTCACCATTCCTAATCGACCCTTATATCGATTTAAAGTGATGCCTCTTGGTTTAACCAATGCACCCCAGACTCTTTGCCGATTAATGGATGTTATTATTCCACCGCATCTTAAAAATCGAGTCTCCGTTTATTTAGACGATTTGCTCTTAGTAAGCGATGATTTCGAAGAACATATTTCTTTATTGCTCGAAGTAGCACAATTAATTCGCAAAGCCGGTCTGACGTTAAATATTGCAAAATGCAAATGGTGCATGAAAGAAGTCCGATATTTAGGCTATATAATTGGTTCTGGGTGTATAAAACCTGATCCCAGTAAAGTTTCCGCGATTAAAGGGTTAACTGAACCAAAATCAGCTAAAGAGGTTCGTCAATTTTTAGGTCTTGTAGGTTGGTACAGACGATTTCTAGAAAATTTTGCTTCGTTAACTAGTCCGTTAACTGACCTCACGAAAAAATGTAAAACTTTTGTCTGGAACCCTGAAGCGCAAAAGTCATTTGATTTGATTAAAGAAAAACTGACATCCGCTCCGTTATTAATAACACCAAATTTCGAACGACCGTTCATAATTTCTTGCGATGCATGCAAAACTGGAGTTGGTGGAGTTCTGGCTCAAGAAGATGACAATGGTGTCGAAAGGCCCATTGCATTTTTCTCGCATAAATTAAATAGAGCCCAACAGAACTATTCTATCACCGAACTCGAATGCCTTGCTGCTGTTTTAAGCATAGAAAAATTTAGAGAATACGTTGAAGGTCACGAGTTTTGTGTAATAACGGACCACGCTTCATTAAAATGGTTAATGCGTCAACCAGACCTAAATGGCCGGCTAGCTCGTTGGTCCATAAAGCTCCAAGGTTTTAATTTTTCTATTTTTCACCGTAAAGGAAGTGAACACGTTGTACCCGATGCTCTATCGAGGCTACCAACTGAAAATGAAAACCCCCTAAATTTTGAAAACATTGACAGCTTAGATTCTGTAGAACCAGAGATAGATTTATCTTCTCCTTATTTTACATCGGAACAATATTCTAAATTAATCATTGAGGTCGAAAACAATAAAAATCGTTTGCCCGATATAAAGGTCGTAGATGGTTTCATCTACAAACGCGTAGAGTTTTCACGCGATGAATTTTCAGAGGCTCGATCATGGAAGTTGTGGGTTCCACAGGAACTTACCTCTTGTGTGATCGAACGCGCTCATAATCCACACATGTTTGCACATGGAGGTGTGGGAAAAACCCTCGAACGATTGAGGCGAAATTTTTATTGGCCCAATATGGCTACTCAGGTTAGATCCTTTGTATTAAGTTGCGACATTTGCAAACAAAGCAAAGCGCCAAATTTTATTTTAAAACCACCAATGGGTGTTCAAGCCAAATCGTTTAGACCTTTCCAACGATTATATTTAGATTTTATTGGACCTTATCCACGGTCAAAAGCTGGCAATGTAGCAATTTTTTTGGTATTAGACCATTTCACCAAATATCCCCTATTTAAAGCCTTACGTAAAATGTCAACCAATTCGGTAATAGATTTTCTTGAAAAAAATGTCTTTCATTTATTCGGCGTGCCTGAAGTCGTTATTACAGACAACGGTTCTCAATTTAGATCGTCACTTTTTGAAAGCTTTTTAACTAAATACGGCGTACAACATATTTTCACCGCCGTTTATTCACCCCAATCTAACAATTCTGAACGTGTCAACCGATCCATTATAGCTGGAATACGATCATATCTAGGAAAAGACCAGCGTATGTGGGATATGAATTTAAGCCAAATAGGCGTAGCCTTGAGAAGTTCGTATCATATCTCTGTAGGCTTTTCCCCTTACTATGTTCTTTTTGGACAACAAATGTTCACTCACGGTCAATCCTATGAGGTTTCAAAAAATTTAGATATGTTAGAAGAAGGGTTAGATGTGGTGGAAAATACGGACAAATTACATTTTATTAGGCAGAAGGTTCGCGAAAATTTAGAAAAAGCTTACGAAGTGAACCAAAGAACCTATGACTTGAGAACTAGGGCGATAAATTTTTCAAAAGGTGAAGTTGTTTACCGACGAAATTTTTCGCAGAGCAATAAAGCTGCTGCATATAATTCTAAACTTGCCCCTAAATTTTTGAAGGCCAAAATTTTAAAGAAAATTGGTTATTGTAATTATAAATTGGTGGATTTAGCCGGAAAAGACCTTGGCATGTATCACGCGAAAGATTTGCAAAAAGCCAATGCGTAAATACCCTACATATCCGTTTTCAGTTGATTTTTCCTTTCATGGAAATCAAAACCATCTGTTTTGTGACGGTGATCTGTTTTGCGCTTTACTGTAACAAAAGAATTTCTGTTACAAGCAAAATAAGAATGCAGAAAAAAAATATAACCTTGATCTTGAAATTATTTTCAAGTTCACCTTATATGGTAACATAGTAATGGAAAATTTTTTTTGTTCTATTTTTGCAAACTGATTAATGGAGCGATTTGTTTGTCTCTTCGTTGTTTATATGAATTCATGATTGTTCATGTATGTATGGGTCAACTACAGCTTGCAATCCTTCTCGTTCTCCCACCTGGTTTTCAGCTATTGGTATTAGCTTGCCCCTTCATTCACTAAATAATCTCACTTACTCTCTCTCCTTTTAATATGAGTTGATATTTTTTTTATGAAAAGAGTGAGATTATGAACGAGTGTATTGTATATCTATGTGTATTAGGGATAAAGAGATAAAAAGTTACATAATGACATACATAGGCTATTCTATGAGTGGGTGAGCGTAGGTAATAAAAAAAAAATAACAGGTTTATTTTTTGGGTTGTGCTGGTGAGACAAAAGAAAGAATATAATTGGTGTTATGAAGATGACGCCAGAATTTAAAATTCTTTGTAGTTTTGGGTGTCGAAAGGAGCGGTCATAAAAAGTTTAAAAGGCAACAGGCTCATTTATTGAAATCGGTCGAACTAGGAAATATTGATTGGCTGTACTTAGAATGGAAAAAAAAAATTAAAGAAGTGAAAAGTGTAGACAGTGAAAATCAATGGCATTCTTAAATAATGCCGTTAACAGAAATAAAAACGTAGAGAAAACCAAAAGACATTAAAAGACTAAAGTTGTGTTAATGTAGTAGTAGTTTAATGAAAACGTGTAAAACTAAAATAAAACATTTAGTATCGGAAAAAGCTGAAGCGAAACAATAGTGTAAATTTCGAAAATTTGGAAAACTAAAAATCATTGTAAATTTGTAAAGAAAAAGACCTCTAGTGAATACAAGATTTACATCGCCAAACTCCAAAACCAGAAATCTACTGAAGGTACAACAGCCTGCCTGGAGCAGCCACCGCAACCCAGCAACAGCTGAAAATTTAAAGTGACATTGGGTTGCAACTAAATTCAACTAAAAATTAATTATTTTCAATTACCTTAAACGTAAAGTATTTGTAAAACTAAATTGGACTAAAATTAATGGTTACTGAAATTAAAATATTTCTAGGACTAAAATTAACTACCATTTTACGATTATATTGAAACTAAAATATTTTTAAAACTAAAATTTCACTAAAATTATTTTTTTTTCCAACTAGATGGAAATTAAGAGATTTCTAAAACACATTTAATTAGCAAATAAAAACTACTTTGACATGAAAATTTTCTAAAATAATTTAAATTAAATTTTTTATGACATTGAAATTAAAATATTTCAAAATTTAAATTTAACTAAAAATATTATTATTCTGAAACTAAAATTTTTTCTAAAACCACATATAAATAAAACCTTACATACACTTAAAAGAAAAATCTTTTGTCAAATCAAAATTATTAAAATAAAAAGGAAAAAATATATATTTATTTAAAATTACAATGAAATGAAAAATTTATAAAAATATACATTGAATTGAAAATTGCATTCAAAATTAAAATTTTTTTATAAAATTATATTAAAAAAAAAAAAAATAAGAAATTACAGATAAATCGAAAAGTGATCACAATTACTTTCAAACTAAAAGATTTCTAAAATTTAATTTAAAAACAAATTTTCGGAAATTAAATTTTTATAAATTAACATTTCTTTTCCTAAACTTTTAAATGCCACACCTAATTTGTGTTGCTAAGGGCTTAAGTTAATGGTAATAAATTTACCACAATATTTTTGAAACAAATAATTATGAAGATTAAATAAATTTTATAAAACCCAATGTAGACACATAACCAAACCAAATCTTTTTATTGAAGTGGGTTACCTCCAAGTAAGATGGAGTCGAGGTAACATGGTAGGGAGGGCATAAGGGGCATAACATCCAGTCCCCAATCCCAAGGTAAGTATGGGCATCCGTCCCATTTAGCGTCCGATTTTTTGACAGTTGTTTTTTAATCGCACGTGAAAATCTGTAGTGCGGTTTCCCTGGGCCTGAGCAAGACCCCACCCATCCGGCGAGCTAGGCCCCTACGCCAGCACGTGCGACCAGCAAAGGCTCAGGGAAACGGAAGCGGATCTTCCACCCCAACCGTACCATTACAATTATCATTATTTTTCCAGGAGGAACGCTAAAACAATTAAACAACATTATCAAATCACCTCGTAAAAAGTTGTTTCAGAGTCTATAAAGGACAAAAAAACATTTTTTGTATTTTATATATATAGATTTATAAATATTCGCGCGATTTGTTATAAATCTTAGAAAAACTTTTTGCACACAGAAAATGTTTTTACTTTTCTTTTTTTTTTAACGAAAGAACTACTTTACGCAAAGCATGCTTGCACAATATTTTTCCGATGCATAACTGCCAAAAACACCTTAGAATATTTTTAATTTCACAAAATGGGTACAAAGCGTAAAAAGGGTATAACTTTGGAACGGTAACAGCAAATTCAATAATTTATTTTTTAAATGACTCAGCCTTTACCCACATTTTAAACTGCGTCATTAGTTTTTTTTAACTTTGATAGAAATTTTAAAAGTTACGAAGCATTACTTTCAAAATTTATGCAAAATTTACGAAAAAATGTAACTAAAGGGACCCAAATGAGCCAAAAAAAAGTTACCGAAACTTACGATTCCTACAGAGAAAAGTAAAGCTTGAACATTCTTCTCTTAAAATATTGACCTTGTAACAAATAAAATCGTGGTTATGGGCCAAGTAATAAGTAAAACTCAAAAAATGTCCGGGAATCCCGATTTTTGGGTCAAAATCGACTTTAGCGACCTGTAAACCTCTTCCGAAAAATCTGAAAAAAATCACAAAAATACTTTACCTTTCAAAAGCTTTCAAAAAATGCTTGGGCACCCAATTTTTTTTTTTTTTTTTTTTTGGACACCCTAGTTTAGTTTAGTTTATTTATTTAGTAGTATTTATAATACTTTAAAATATTTCAAATTGATTATTTTACAGATTTTTCTTTACAAAATATTATAAAATATTATTGAATTCACTGTTTTTTACAAATTGTACCATATTTCTCTTACATATACTGATATTTCTTTCTGTTTTAACATTATCTGGTAAGTGATTGTAATTAATAATACAATAGAAAATGTGCAATATATAAACAACATACCTGTGATAATAAATAGATTTAGATTCCGTGCAATAACAATCCAAGAAATTCAAAATATTTGTAAGAATATGAAAAATAAACCAGATTTCAACAATGTTACAATTAAGCTCATTATGGATAACTGGAATATTAAAGGAAAATTAATGCGTGATATAATAAATAAATCACTTGAAACAGGAGTTTTCCCGGATAGTTGGAAATACTCAATGGTAACACCAATAGAAAAAATCGCAAAAACAAATAAATGTGATGAATTTCGTCCAATAAACACTCTGAAAACTTGTGAAAAAATTATTGAAAAAATTGTTAAGGAACAACTGGAAACATATATGGAACAACATAATTTATTTTCAAAATATCAATCGGGATTTAGAAAAAAATTCTCATGCGAAACAACAGTTAATTATGTAATAAATAGATGGAAATATATAAATAGAAAGAAAAAAATAATGGCAATATTTTTGGATTTCAAAAGAGCATTTGAGACCATTGATAGAGATATACTTATTCAAAAACTATATATGTACGGCATCAGAGAAATTGAATTAAATTGGTTTAAATCATATCTTACAAATAGAAAGCAAACAACAAAAGTTAATGGTACAAAATCAAACGAAGTAAACAATGAATTCGGAGTACCTCAAGGTTCTATTCTAGGCGCACTATTATTTATAATATACATAAATGATATGCCAAATATACTAAAGAAATGCGAAATAATTCTTTATTTCGATGACACCCTAGTGTACATTTGTTTCTACATTTATTTGTGGTGTAATGAAACAAAACATTTTTTTTTTGCTAATCATGCATAATTATTAACACAGAAAATAAGAAATTAAAAAATTAAAAATTAATAATAATATAATTTCATAAACTTGATATTCCAAAATTGGTCTTACAAGCTGTAACGTAATGTAAAACAAAAATTCAATCTTTTTATTTATTTCCATTTTGCATGTAAGGGTGTAGCATTGAATGTATGAATACTTTTTTTGTAGGAGAGGGTGTGCTTTGCGCCGCGTTTGTACTGGAAAAATTGATCTCGTAACCCACTGTGAGTTTTAAAAAATTTTAATTTTTTGGAAGACCACCCCGGACATTTTTGATGGATAAGGTTTTGGGATGTGTCTAGAGTAAATATATGCAAACCCAAAAATCGCTAAACCTGCACTTTTTTTTGCCATTTAAATTTTTTTTTGCATTTTAAGCATTCATACATTCAAATCTGTGTTCTCTTGTTGAGCTCACTTCAAAAACTAAATTCAGTTTTGAAAAATAGATGATAATAATGTTAAAAAATAGTTGAGCTATAAAAAAAAAATACACACTCTGCATATACACCTTTTCGCCAAGGCATAATATTAAATGCCACCAATATGAAGTATTTTACGAAAATAGTGGACAAAAATTCATCGTAAGGGGTGATTTTAAAGCCAAACACCCTTGGTGGGGATAACGATTAGCAAATCCAAAAGGAAAAGAGCTGTACAAATGCATCTTGAAAAATCATTGCTCTTCTTTAACAACTGGTAGACCAACATATTGGCCAAGTGACTTAAGTAGAATATCATATCTTTTGGATTTTGCTATTTTTAATGGTGATTTAAGTTCTGACCACAGGCCACTAATTGTAACCTATAATAGTGTATTGAAACTGTCACCAAAAAATTGTTAATAAAAATACTGACATACAATTTGGATTGGATACAAAATTGGATTGAAAGCAATCTTATCTTAGATATATCTTTAAAACCAGGAACTGATTTCGAAGATGCTTTTGAATCTTTCACAAACCTAATACATGAGGCAGCATATTTATCTACACCACAATAATAACAAATTACTGGGAACTACATAAGTGTATCTTTTGAAATAAGACATCTAATTCGAAACAAGAGAGAGTTATGAAGAATTTGTATGAAGAATTTACAAAAACACTAAAAGCCCTTCAGATAAATCTAACTTGAATGGAGCAACCAATCTTCTAAAGAAAATTTTAAAAGAATTTAAAAATCAAAATACAAAAGGCTTTCTAATAAGTCCAGATGTTACAAGATATTATGATTACAGCCTTTGGAAAGCTACAAAGTATATAAAGCGTCCCATTAAAAGAAATGTACCAATTAAAAGTTCAAAAGTACAGTGAGTTTTGAAATCATCTAGTCAAAATCAAATTGATGAAATTTTACACTTTCTTGATGTACCCTGTCAAATGGATTTATCAATAGAACAAGTGACTCCATCCGAAGTAAAAACGTCTATAAATAAACAAAATGTAACAAAGTCTCCTGGATATGATGGCATTAATGCTAGAGTGTTATGATTGTTGTCCAAATAAGGGTATTGTTTTTCTAACAGCAATATTTAATTCAATTTTAAGGCTCAGCCATTTCCCAGCGCAATGGAAATATGCCAAAATCATACTCAACCCAAACCTTAATAAATGTGCAAATGAAGTAACATCCTATAGGCCAATAAGTTTACTGCCATTACTTGCTTAAATTTTTGAAAAATTATTGTTAAATAGACTGCTTCCCTTACTAGAAAAGCAAGAAATAATTCCCGATCGTCAGTTTGGTTTCAGACATCAACAAACTCATAAATTTTTATACGGCAAGCCGAACACATTGATTTAGGTACTCTAACGTCTCTATCATTATAATTCGAAACTAGTTTTATATTTTGTTTCATTTTATCGCCGATATTTTTAACGCATTTCTTTTTTTCTTTGCAACACAAACAAATCTTGGCTCTATTCTCTACATGAGTAGCTGCATGATTACGTTTTGACATTATACCAAAATTTTTCAAATTTTAGACTAAATAAAAATAAAACAAGTAAGAGTGTTAAATTCGGCTGTGCCGAATCTTTGATACCCTCCACCTCGGTTTGAGTAAACAATTTTTTAAACTTAATACCAAATTATTTCAGCAAATTCTTTGGGTTGGTTTTCGTCTTTTCTATTATTTCGGATTTATTTCGGTGTTTGCTTTTTGGTCATTGTGGTTGCTGATCGGCATGCATTTAGATTATATACCTATATGCATGCGTTTCCGGTTATATGATATAACTTCTCGTTTAATTTAGTTTTTGCTAATTAAATAGCTCGCCCTAACCTCCACTGCAAAGTTAATGGTTGTGTAGGGTGGCTACATGCATTAAATCGTGCTAATTGGAGATGGCTGTATAGTTTCTTTTAACTGGCCAAATATTTCTTCATTGCGGCCATATAGGTCGGATGGAGTAACAAAATAACCGAAAAAAACTCTCTTAACTTTTTTATTAATATATTGCCATATTTGGAAAACATAGAGAATAAATTTATAATAATAATAAATAATTAAATTAGGGATGCCAAACGCAAAAAACCAAATGGCCCAAACATTTTAAATAAAATAATTTGTTATCTTTATTTTCTGGAAAACTTCAAATTTTCATCAAAAAAAAATTGTGAAAAATAATATATAAATATCATTCTCATCAAATTGCGTTTATTTATGTAACAATTTTTGTATTCGCAATTCTTAAATATCATTTGAGGTTTTCTAAAATTCATTGAATTTAAATCAATGTTTTCTATTTATTTAAATTGTAAAAGAGTGGCATCTCTGTCAAAATAAGCGAAAAACACAAAGAAGAATAGAAAAAAACAAATTACTTCGTGTTTGACAGGATGATTTTATCTTTGTTTAATATCTTTAATTTTTTTACTAATATTTCTGTTTATTTATTTGAAAATGAAATAATGAATTGAATATGCTATTTAATTTTTTAATTTATATAAAAAAGTTTTTTAATAGAAGCAAAATATTTTCACTATTTTATAATTTTTATTTATGTATGACGACATTTCAACCTAAAAATTTAAGTTTTTATCGATTGAATAAACAACACAAAAATGGTTGTCGTTTAGATAACAACAGCTGACTTTAACAATAGCGAATGAATATCGTTTAAAAATTTTACTGATAATTTTGCTATTTTCTTTTTTTAACGATTCGACTATCGTTAAAATTTGAATGGAAAATTTAAAAAGTGCAATTTTGTATTTATGTGAATAATAATGCTTTAGTAATTATAAACAATTTTTAAAAATTAGATGTAATCGCAATCAGATATTTTGTAGGTAAAGCAGAATAATTCATATTTGTTCATATTTGTAAAAGAATACTGAAAAAACATATGAAATAAAAGACCAGTCCGTGTATACTCTTAACATTGTGCTGTATGATATCTATTTGAAAATATTGACATTCATGTTAAAATAGAAATAACTATGTATTGCAAAGCTAATTAGAACAAAAATTGTGGTGCCATCTACTGTGGCATAGTCACGCTGAGCAAAATGAAGTGACACTCTGTTAATGCAAAAGAAATGTATTTTCCCCACAACAAAATATTGCAGAAATAAAATAATGGATATACATATATAGAATATAGGTATATTATTTGTATTATTTAATGTGTATGTATGTATATGTAAATATTACACATCAAAAATACAACATCAAACGTTATTTTTGAGTTTTTCTCTTTAAATAAATTAATACATTTAAAATTTTTTGCTAAAATTTACATTGTCTTTTTTTTTATTGACAACTAGGTATTTTAGCATTATTTGCTTTAGATGCTGGTGAATTTTTACTCCCTTTATATTAAGGGAAAAAATTTTGGATCGATTTTAACCCCTTTCCCGTGACCCAATCGATCTGAAAGTTTGCAGGCATGCTCGTGGCAATGACAGAAATTATCTAATAATTTTTTTTAGTGATGCCAAAACAATGGAAACTGTTAAATTTTTCTACCAGAGTTGATAAAAAAATGTACAAAGGGTTAGTATTTATTATATTATTACCACAATGACCACCAAAACAACTAGTCCAGCTATGACAACAATACAACATTTAGAATAACAACAAGAACAATATAGAAACATCATATTTTTCATTTTTTTTTTTTTTTTATTTTTCAGAGATTTCCCTGGACCTGTTCCACCGATTTTAATGATTTTTGAAATAGAAATCTTCCCATGAATTTGGTGAATCATTCTCACTGAAAATGATCACCTAAGCTATCCTATTGAGTGCGTGATCGTGACAAGAACAACATAGAAAATTATATTTTTTCAAGACTTTTTTTAGTTCTTCATTCAAATCTCGGGCCCTAATTGATCGATTTGGATGATTTTAAATAGCAAAATTCTCAGGATGTTAATGAATCATTTTTTATGTCAACGAGCGCCCTAGCTGCCCGATTGATGCCGTCATCGTGATTTCCACAGACGGACAGACGGACATCGCTATATCAACTCCGGTTGTTATAAGGATCACAAATATATATATTTTATGGGGTCCAAAATTTTTTTTCTAATTATTACAAACGGAATGACAAACTTATATATACCCTCTGCACACTGGAGTGGAGGTATAAAAATAAATAAAAACAAGTAAGAGTGCTAAATTCGGCTGTACCGAATTTTGATACCCTCCACCTCGATTTTAGTATAGATAGTAAATGTAAACAAAATATTTGAAAAAATAAATAATTTGTTAAATTTAATACCAAATTATTTCAGCAAATACACAAATTTTTTTAAATTTAAGAGGTATCTCCATATTTTATATCATATCTTGACACTGTGATGCCCAATTTAACCCATTTCAAATACCAACCTGCTCGTAGTAACGACAAACAATATTATTTTAACTTAACCCAGGTAAATGGTTCATTTTGTCGACTGACCGTAATTTCAAAAGACAGACAGACAGACGCATGTACGGACATTATATGGACTCGAGTTGTTATAGGGATTAAGAATATCAATACTTTATGGGGTCGCAATTCATAGTTAAATGCGTTACAACAGAATACCAATAGTCACAATAAGGAACAATACTTTTCAATGTTGTGAGAGCTAAAAATTATGCGGTATTTCAAAATAAAAGTTTCTAAAAATCTTGCCAATTTCTTAGTCATAGGCTATGCCGAATCTTTGATACCCTCCACCTAGGTTTTTCGTTTACATTAATATCTGGACTTCTTGCACTATTTGTAACAAATGTAAATAAAATATTTGAATATGTAAACAATTTGATAAACCTATTACTGAATTATTACAACAAATGCGCCGAATTTTCAGCATCTTATAGAGGTGTCTACATATTTTAGGTCATAAATTGGCACAATGACACCCGATTTATCCCATTTTAAATACTAACCTGATCCAGATAATTACAAACAATATTAAGTTTAACCAGGTAAATGGTTTATTTTGCAATTTTCTTTTTAATTAAAATTTTTTAATATAAAGATGCATTTTATTTTTTACAATCCTTTTCAATTTTCCAGAACTATTAGTATAGGGCACATTTGTGAGTCCGCATAGATCAACTTTCAACTCTTACTTGTTTTTATTGTATTAAATATATCTTTGTGTCTTTAAAATAATTAATATAATTAAGATGAAAATATTTAACAAAAATTTCAGTCAAAACTATTTTGAATGTATTTGTTAAATATCGCATAATTTTTTTTCAATTTTAAACTTTAAATCTTTCTTAAGTCTAGTAATAACTCTATAATATGAAGGAAGTAAATATGTGGCTTCTTTAATAGCAATGACAAGTATAAAACACTTTTTTGTGCATTACATTAAAATATTATAAATTTGAACATAATTAATTTTAGAAACATAATTAATTTTAGAAAAATGTCCGATTCGTTTTTCGATGATGCTGAAAACACATCAAAGAAATACAGAAAACAAAGATTTTGCTTCAGTTAGTTGAGAGACGAGAAGCTAATGGATGGCTGGATGGTCAAATGTGACGACTATAAATGCAGATGCAAGGCTTGTGAAAAAATATTAAAATGCGATAAATCAGATCTAAGTATACATGCTAATAACCACTGTTATAAAAAATCTTTTAAAACCAAGAACAAATATTCTGTTTGAGTTATAACATCTCATTTGCAAGTCATTTTAATTAATTGTGTAAATTTTAAATGCACATATAGCCATATCAAAAAGATGAATTATACAGAATTGTAAAAATAATTTTTTTATAATATCTGATAGTTTTTTATATTATTCTTATGTAATTCTCATGATATTCTTATCCTATTTTTTATATTTTTTTCTTCGTTTTTATGTTATTTTTACATTATTGCAATTGAAAATGTACAAATTAAAAATAAATTTTGAAAAAAGTAGTGTAGGGGAAAACAGTGGGTGTAGGGAAAAAAGGGAATTTTTTTCATAAGCGCAGAGATTTCTGAAAAAATCTCCTGGCATCACTAGTACCTATTAAAAAAAATGTAAAAATTTCACAGGACAACGCGACATAGACTTGCTTCGTTCAAAAGATTCCATAAGACTGAATGAAATTGTTGCTTACTTTACTCTTTGGTGAGTATTTTCGTTTTTGTTCGGCTGTATACATATAAGAAGCAGATTAGAGTTCGGTTTACTGGTGCCGCTATGCATATGTGTGTGTGTTAACAAAAATATACGATATCCCAGTCATCAGTTCGAAGATTGATTTAACAAAAACCACTGTGTCCTCTTCGAGCACTTTTGATGATTAAAAACTGATTAATCACATGCGCTATTAGAAAAAGACTAGAAAATGATTTTTGCTTACGCTTAAAAAGTGATTTATAGAAAAATGACATTAAATACGACCCAAAAATGAGTCGAAACTGATCAGAAAAGCGGATAAAAAGGACTCTCAAAAAGATTCGCGGGTAAGGTAATATTTTCTCCCGACAAAAGTATATTGTGTGACCACCAAAAGAGCGCATTTATGAATGTTTTAATAGGACAGATGAGTCAAAAAAGACTCTACATGATCATTTATTGCATAAAATGCTTACTGGGATTTTATGCACTATCTGTAGGAACAGGTTTTTTAAGTAAAACAAATCTGCACACAATTTCAATTCTATTTCGTTCACAATGATACGATCACTTTGTTTACTAGCTACCAGTAAAATAAGAAAATAGTATTATAATACAGCGTAATGCTGAATTGTACTTCTCAATTAGTTTATTTTTAATGTGCCATAAGAAGTTCGGTTTGTGCTAAGAAAAGCATGAATATATGTTTCCCAGGGCGAAGCTTGATCATTGCACTTTGATTGAGTTGAGCTCCGCGACTATTCATAATGTGAATAGCTCGTGCCTAAAATTTTTGGGAATGGCGTTTGTGTTAAGAAAAGCATGAATGCATGTTTCACAGGGCAAGGCTTGATCATTGCACATTGATTGAGCTGAGCTCCGCGGTTATTCTTAATGGGGATAATTAATGCAAACAACTTTTGGGAATGGCGTTTGCCTCCGTCCATTAAATAATAAATTTTAAAAATTTATTATAATTAACATATTTTTTTAACATCTGACAAATAATAGTATTTTTTTAAACACCAATTTTTTTACAGGGTAAATATTTTATGGTTTACCTACTACTTCTGAATGCAAGTATGGAGAGTTTATATATGTACTAAAAATACAACCCTTAAAACCACACTATTTTTGCAACTCTAAAAATTTCAGAATTTTGTATAAATAAAATAAAATAAAATACCGATTTATTTTAATATGCGCTTATTATGGATATACATATACAGAATATATGAATATTATTTATAGTATTTTGATATTGGCAACAGTAGTATGTATCAATTTGTACCATTTTGTGATGTTATACAAATCGCAGAATATTGATATTGATTTTATATAGTTTCTTTTATTAATTAATTAACTTAAATATTACACCAAAAAATATTGATATTGGTGAATTTTTATATTGTTAACACAACGACCATAAAAACAACAAGCACAGCTATGACAAAATACAAAATTTAGGAAAACAATATAGGAAAACGTCTTATTTTTTTACCTTTTCAGGTCTTTTACCTTTTCTCAGGACTTTTTTTACTTCTTCGTTCAATTCTCGGGACCAGATTAACCAATTTGGACGATTTTAAATAACAAACTTCTCAGGATGTTAGCGAATCATTTTTTATACCAACGAGCATCCTAGCTACCCGATTGAAGCCGTCATCGTGATTTCCACAGACGGACAGACGGACAGGCAGAAAGACGGACAGCCGGACAGACGGACATCGCTATATCAACTCCGCTTGTTATAAGGATCACAAATATATATATTACAAACGGAATGACAAACTTATATATACCCTCTGCACACTGGAGTGGAGGGTATAATTATAGCATGGATGTCAAAATTAACGGTAGTTAGAACGAAGTTATATTTATAGTTCAATTATTTTTTAACATTATTGCATAATTTTTTTCAAAACTCAATTTAGTTTCTGAGAGAACACAGATTTGAATGTAGGAATGCTTAAAATGCAAAAAAAAAATCGAAAGGTGAAAAAAGTGCAGGTTCAGCGATTTTGGGGTAAGTGATGGGGTCTAACTAATAAAAATTTACTAATTTTTGGAAAAAGTACTTTAATCTTTGTGCTAAACCGAAACATTTTGAAAATTTTAAATAAATCGTTATCGTTAGATTTTTTCATGGCAAAAATTTCAGCACTTGTATGAAATTGTTCAATTTGAATTTAATTATTTTTCAATCGATACTCAAATTTTTTCTTTGTTTTCGAGATATTAAATTTTGAATTTTTTCCTAACCATTAGTGTTTTGGAGTAGAACGATTTTTTTCTTTTTAATTGGAAAATTTCAGACTAACTTACGAAAATTATGCATCAGTTGAAAGCCCACAAAAAAATTCATCGATGACGCTTTACTTAAATTTTATGACAGGTTCGGTTAAGCACAATAAATTCAAACATTTACGTAGATTTTCCAAAACATGGTTAATGTTGGACCGCGCCTACTTCGCCCACTAGTCTTTAACGGTTAACTTTTGTGAACACATAATTCAAAGCGTAAATAACTGCAATTTTTTTGCTATTATTTTAAATTATTAAATATAGATCAGACAGTGTCGGTTACTACTCTTTTTTATTTAGTATAATCATAAATCGAAGACAAAATTATATAGCCTTCTTTTTTATTTATTTGATTTGGAAGTTCTAATTTCGTATATTGTATACGACAAAGTATCCAAGAGTAATTATGATTCATTTTCTATAAAGCTTTTGAAATTTCGTTCACTCTTGGCCACTCAGTTGATCAACTCTTATACATGTCGAAAATTGGAATTAAGTGCAGTTCAACATCAATAGAAGAACCCAAATGTTGTCAGTTAATGGTCATTTAACTGCATATTATCTCACTAGAAATAGATAACGTATCTCAAAAACATGTGTTATTTGAACAAATACAGACGTACATTTTTGTTTGACAAGAGGGTGCAATTGCGGCCATTAATTCAATGTTATTTTTATATATTTAGAATGAATATCTTTTTTCGTTGCCTTTTAAAGTGTTATGTAATGAATAATTGATTTAGTTTTATTTCTAAAATGAAGATTCTTAAACTAAATGAAAAACGCAGTGGATCGGCCTCCTATAATTTTCTATATCATTATCTTCTCTGATAGTTGCTATTATCAAAATAAAAATCTATTATCAAATGCATTAGTTCCTTGTAAGGAAAAAAATTTCCGTTAACTCCACACACTCTCATGGAAATGAAAATAAACAAAATAATTTATTTATTATAGTGTGTACGTAGGGCTTTTTTGGTCAATTTTATTAAATGTAAAATAAAAATTCTTTATTTCATTATTTCCCGACGTTTCGTTGAGTTTTTGTCAACATCTTCAGGGGCATTTTATTTTGAATATGAATTTTTAACTTATAACATTAATAAAAAATTATTGGTGTATTTTGACATCACAAATTGATTGATTTTAAAAACACAGTATATATAAATAAACAAATAAGTAAACTATTGAAAAACTAAAACATTTATATCACAGAATTTAACTCTAGTATCACAGTGCAAACGAATTCACATATTTAATTTAACTCTAGTATCACAGTGCAAACGAATTCACATATTCGTTTGCACTGTGATACTAGAGTTAAATGTTTTAGTTTTTCAATAGTTTACTTATTTGTTTATTTATATATAATTTTTATTAATGTTAATTTTTTATTAATGTTATAAGTTAAAAATTCATATTCAAAATAAAATGCCCCTGAAGATGTTGACAAAAACTCAACGAAACGTCGGGAAATAATGAAATAAAGAATTTTTATTTTACATTTAATAAAATTGACCAAATAGCCCTACGTACACTCTATAATACATAAAACAAATAAGTTTGGTCTAAAATCAATAAAATAATTTATTTCTCAGATTTAGTATAAAATGCTAGAAGAAAGCCTTTTCCATATAAAGCTCATCATTTAAAACATAAATACTTGCATTTAAAATTTGTGGCTGTATTCATATATTCGACCAGATAAGATATTGTTCGGTGTTTTTAGTTATACATAAACTTCTATATTTTAATACACAAATAAGTTGGAGAACCTACTATCAATATGATCCACATCTAAGAATATTTTTTAAAGCGAAAGAGTCGAAACCAATTCGGCAAAGAATTGGGAACAAATTCAATTTGACTTTTCTTAACTTTTACATAATTTTTTCATAAAAAAATAAATAAATAAATATTATCATTAATCATTGTAGTTGTCTTTTCGTTTCAGAAACAATTATTTCAAAATAACGTAACTAACACAACTCAAAAAAAGAAATAGATAGTCGATCAGTTTTAAGCAAAATCTGGATATATGTGTACAATTTCTGACCCTTTTACAATAATTTTTGTCTCTCCTGCATAAAACTTTAAGCTGACGATATGTAGGTTCTTAACTTATCAAAAATATAAGGAATGTACATACATAACTTACCCTTATCATTTACCGAAAATACACCCAGTCCGTCACCACTATGAATAAAGTATGACATTTCAGAATCTGGTCCTTTTGTGTCTAGATCTCTTGCAGTAAGATTCATTACAATCGTTCCTTTAGGTTTATTTTCCCGTATCTTTCCAATGTAAACAAAGTCATCGAATTCAGGAGCATAGCGATTTTCATTAACATCTATGATTTCAATCGCAACTGGCATATTGGATGTAAGTGGAGGTGTACCGCGATCTATTGCAGTTACTTCTAAATTATACACTTGCTGAGTTTCATAATCCAAATAGCCCTGTGTTCGAATAACACCAGTATGTTTATCAATTTGAAATAGAGAACCGTTTAGAATATCTTCCTTTAAGTAGAACGAAATCTGGCTATTTAAACCGTAGTCAAAATCACTTGCTTCGATTATAGCTACTACCGTTCCTCTAGGAAGATCTTCGCGAATTTTAAATACCATTTCCTGTACTCCAAATATGGGAGCATTATCATTTACATCGTCCACAACAACAGAAATAAAAGCTTCAGCCGAAAGTGGTGGATGACCCATATCTTTCGCAATTATTTGAAGTTCATGTTCATCTTGTTCCTCCCTATCTAGGCTTTCTTTTACAAATAAACAACCTGTTGTAGAATTTAACATGAAATTTTTACTTTCTATTTTCATTCGGTACTCTATATGTGCATTGTATCCAAAATCAGCATCTGTGGCATTGAGGCAAAATATTAAAGATTGATTTTCAATATCTTCTCGAAGATGAAATCGAGCAAGTGATTTTTGAAATATGGGAGGGTTATCGTTAACATCTAAAATTGTAACAGTAAGCATTTTAGATTCACATTTACAAGGTTGACCCAAGTCACAAACTGTTATGTTTAATACATACTCCTCTTGTCTTTCTCTGTCTAAATATCCAATTAATTCTAGCTCACCACTGTCAGGATCGATCCGAAAAACAGAATCGAAATCACCATCAGATATTCCATATATTAGTTTCCCATTATAACCCAAATCTCTATCTTTAGCTTTACACCATAAAATTGTTTCGCCTAATGCTAGACTTTCGTTTATTTTCAGTTCGAGTGGAAAATTAACGAATTCGGGATTGTGTTGGTTTTGACCATACCTACTTGGCATTAAAATGTATTTATCCGTATCTACTTCGTTGTCATTCCTCATATTATTTCGCTCCGAAGCTGCTAACGTATCTGCCAGTTTTTTAGCTACCCCTGTTTCATGGCACTCAAAACTGCTGTAACCATTTATATCAATATTTTTAAGCTTCCCGTACTGTGTGGTACTAAGGAGATCTATAAATATTGTCATCTCATCTGAAAAGTGTGTTCCGTCTGTAGAAGACACATTCAGTGAGCGATGTGATAAAACTACGTCACTTAGATCACAACCAATAGTTATAACGCCAGTCATTGGATCAAGATTAAAACAGCCATCTTCATTGCCAGCCAATAGGCGATAAGTTATGTAATCGTCTACATCAAAATCTATCGCCGATAATGTAAACACATCCGTTCCGACGGGAGCATGTCGAAATATTTTACCTATGCAATTAACACGTTCAAACTGTGGTCTATTATCATTGATATCATTTATGTTGATTAGAACTTCAATTTCTGTTTGTCTTCGAAAAGGTAAACCCCAATCTGATGCTCGTACACGTAATTTGTAAAATCGACGCATAACTTCGTAGTCTATTACTGTTGTTGTTCTTATGACACCACTAAAATGATCAATATCGAATGGTACATAATTAAGATTCGCAATGCTATATGATATATAGGAGTTTTCTCCAGAATCCTTATCTCTGGCAAAAACCTTTGTGACAAAGGTTCCCGGTAGTTCGTTTTCATTTAAATATACTGTTGAGTTATTGTCATCAAAAATAGGATCATTGTCATTTATATCTAAAATGTTAATTTTAACTTTTGCAGATGATTGTTTTCGTGCACTTAAATTGGCCTGATCAATAGCTGATACCGTTAGCGTATAAAAAGAAGTTTTTTCTGCATCTAAACTCTTTTGTGTATATAGCATTCCCGAATCTGGATTAATTTTGAATTCTCCGCCTTCATTTCCCCCAACTATTTCAAGAAAAACTAAAGCGTTTTTATCATAATCAGGATCCGTCACCTTTAGTCGAAGAACTGGCATATTTGGCGGCGATGTTTCAGGTATAGATACTTCATAGAATAGCTTTGTAAAAACTGGAGCATTGTTCTTCTGAACGTTTATTTCAATTTGTACATCTTTATAGCCGCTTTTTTTTGGAATTCCATTATCTTCCACTTTCAGCGTTAAGTTAAACGTATTCATTGAATTATTTAGTGTCACTAATTTGTTCAAATGAATATAATATTCTCCTTTTGTTTCTGTTTCTTGAAGGCAAAAATTTCCGTCAGCATCTCCAGAAATAATTTTTACTTCTTTGATTTCACCATGACGTCCGATATCTCCATCGGAAGCTCGAATAATACCATATATTTTATTGTTCAAATTGATGTCTTCGTGTACAATTGTATTTGTGACAGTAGTAACATGTAACTCTGGAGTATGTAAATTAGTCTGAAATAGTAAAGTGAAATAGATTTCTTTTTAATTTTATTTTATTTAGGCTTTTTATTTTATTTAGACTTTTTTGTCACATTACGATCTTTCTATCGAAAAAATGCGGCTAGATGACATTTACATAAAAGCATTATGCATGTCAATAATAAAATCTTATTGTTCATTCTGTAAAGTTTGTATACTAATAGAAAACTAAAGGTTAAAATAGGCATGATGACCTTTACATTTAATTTCAATTAATAATTTTTCAAATTTAGCTGAAGTTTCAAATTTATCTCATACAATTATGGTTGAAATGGACTAGATACCATTGGAGGAATGGTTTATTTTACATAAATTAGTACTCCAACTCCGGAGATAATTTTATATACATATGTAAGAGAGATATGCCTCCAGCTCCTACATTGTTCGTACATTAAAAAAAAAAAATCATGTGAGTCCGATCACATCTAATAATTAAAGAAAACGTCAACATCATATTTTCCAGTGCATAAAAAATAAGTCGATTATGCTGTTTTCTGAAATTCAATTGATATTTTCTGAAATGCAATTGATGTTTTCTGACATTCAATTGATGTTTTCTGAAATACAGTTAATGTTTTCAGCAATTCAAATGATGCTTTTTGAAATTCTATTGATGTTTTCTGAAATACAATTAATGTTCTCAGCAATTCAAATAATGCTTTTTGAAATTCAATTGATGTTTTCTGAAATTCTATTTATGTTTTCTGAAATTCTATTTATGTTTTCTGAAATTCAAATAATGTTTTCTGAAATTATATTGATGTTTTCTGAAATTCTATTTATGTTTTCTGAAATTCAATTGATGTTTTCTAAAATACAATTGATGTTTTCTGAAATACAATTGATGTTTTCTGAAATTCTATTGATGTTTTCTGAAATTCTATTTATGTTTTCTGAAATTTAAATGATGTTTTCTGAAACACAATTGATGTTTTCTGAAATACAATTAAAGATTTCTGAAATTCTATTGATGTTTTCTGAAATTCAATTGATGTTTTCTGAAATTCGAATGATGTTTTCTGAAATTATATTGATGTTTTCTAAAATCCTATTTATGTTTTCTGAAATTCAAATGATGTTTTCTGAAACTCGAATGATGTTTTCTGAAATTATATTGATGTTTTCTGAAATTCTATTGATGTTTTCTGAAATTCAATTGATGTTTTCTGAAACTCGAATGATGTTTTCTGAAATTATATTGATGTTTTCTGAAATTCTATTTATGTTTTCTGAAATTCAAATGATGTTTTCTGAAATTATATTGATGGTTTCTGAAATACAATTGATGTTTTCTGAAATTCTATTTATGTTTTCTGAAATTCAAATGATGTTTTCTGAAATACAATTGATGTTTTCTGAAATACAATTGATGTTTTCTGAAATTATATTGATGTTTTCTGAAACTCAATTGATGTTTTCTGAAATTTTATTGATGTTTTCTGAAATACAGTTTATGTTTTCTGAAATTCTATTGCTGTTTTCTGAAATACAATTGATGTTTTCTGAAATTATATTGATGGTTTCTGAAATACAATTGATGTTTCCTGAAATTATATTGATGTTTTCTGAAATTCTATTTATGTTTTCTGAAATTCAAATGATGTTTTTTGAAATCATATTGATGGTTTCTGAAATACAATTGATGTTTTCTGAAATTATATTGATGTTTTGTGAAATTCTATTTATGTTTTCTGAAATTCAAATGATGTTTTCTGAAATTATATTGATGGTTTCTGAAATACAATTGATGTTTTCTGAAATTCTATTGATGCTTATGTTTTCTGAAACTCGAATGATGTTTTCTGAAATTATATTGATGTTTTCTGAAATTCTATTTATGTTTTTTGAAATTCAAATGATGTTTTCTGAAATTATATTGATGGTTTCTGAAATACAATTGATGTTTTCTGAAATTCTATTGATGATTTCTGAAATTCAATTGATGTTTTCTGAAACTCGAATGATGTTTTCTGAAAATATATTGATGTTTTCTGAAATTCTATTTATGTTTTCTGAAATTCAAATGATGTTTTCTGAAATTATATTGATGTTTTCTGAAATTCTATTTATGTTTTCTGAAATTCAAATGATGTTTTCTGAAATTATATTGATGATTTCTGAAATTCAATTGATGTTTTCTGAAACTCGAATGATGTTTTCTGAAATTATATTGATGTTTTCTCAAATTCTATTTATGTTTTCTGAAATTCAAATGATGTTTTCTGAAATTATATTGATGTTTTCTGAAATTCTATTTATGTTTTCTGAAATTCAAATGATGTTTTCTGAAATTATATTGATGGTTTCTGAAATACAATTGATGTTTTCTGAAATTCTATTGATGCTTTCTGAAATTCAATTGATGTTTTCTGAAACTCGAATGATGTTTCCTGAAATTATATTGATGTTTTCTGAAATCCTATTTATGTTTTTTGAAATTCAAATGATGTTTTCTGAAATTATATTGATGGTTTCTGAAATACAATTTATGTTTTCTGAAATTCTATTGATGTTTTCTGAAATTCAATTGATGTTTTCTGAAACTCGAATGATGTTTTCTGAAATTATATTGATGTTTTCTGAAATTCTATTTATGTTTTCTGAAATTCAAGTGATGTTTTCTGAAATTCTATTGATGTTTTCTGAAATTCAATTAATGTTTTCTGAAACTCGAATGATGTTTTCTGAAATTATATTGATGTTTTCTGAAATTCTATTTATGTTTTCTGAAATTCAAATGATGTTTTCTGAAATTATATTGATGGTTTCTGAAATACAAATTGATGTTTTCTGAAATAAAATTGATGTTTTTGAAAGACAATTGGAAAATGTTTAGAAAAGAACATATCATAATTTTTTCACAAATACAATCAGATAAAGTCACACCGATTTACACTTCAGCTCACACCGATGTGTTACGCTGTTTTTGCGATTGTATTGTGAAATAGAAATTTACCCCCCTGCGCGTATAGATGTTTACACATCAAAAAGCTTAAGTTCGTAGGATAATTGCTTGTTTCTTGATTAGACTTTTCTTGAATATATTGAATGAAAAAAACTATATGTGAATGGTTTTTTTCTTTTTTTTTTTTTGAATATAAAATGTGAACAAAGAAACATAGCATACTTTCTTCTCCCAAAAACTTTTAAAAAATTACTAAAGACAAGTAGGAGTGTTAAATTCGGTTATGCTAAATCTTTGATACTATCGACCTGGGTTTTTATGTTGACATTAACATCAGGTCTTATTTCACAACTTATTTTTAACAAAAGCTATAGTAAACTTAATATTTAACGACGATTTTCTAATTATATAGAAGATAACGACAGTCAATAGTATGTATATAGTTTAAGACCATACATAATCCACTTCTGGTTTTTAAATAGAAAAACTTTTAAATTATAGCATTTTGAAAATTTCAACCAAAAAAATACTAGTAAAGGTCAAACTTTACTGAGTTTGTACTATTTTTAAAAGCATGTTATTATATCTTCTTATATATTAAAAAAAATTATGAAAACTAAAGTCAGTCCGTCTAGCCGTTCTATCCGGCCGATTTCCTTCATAATTTTTTTTAATGAAAGGTATTTAGACACAGATATGTCATCAATCATTGAAATTTACTCAACTCCCACCTTACTCAAGTTATACTCAAACGCGATTTTTCCCTGTACTTTTCTTATGGGACACATTCACTCAAGCAATTCGAATTATCATAGCTCCTCTTCTAATGAATGGATCTTGATCGTTTCACTCTCAAAACACTCAGTGGAACAAGCTCTCTCTTTTGCTTAAATTCGTTGAGTTTGAGGAGAGTTATGCGTGCACAATCAACTTTACATTATGCAACACGAAAGTTAACGTACAGATTGAAAAATCTTTAAGACGACGCTGTAAAAAAATCTGTCCTAAAAATATATTAAATTAAATAAAATAAAATATTTATAATAATTCGTTACACCCTGTTAATGCGAATGATTTAAATTATATATCAGACGCTCTGTGTTGGATTTAAATATTCATACATTTTTTATACATACGTATAGATTAAAAAACATTGGAAGACAAAAATTTAATGAAAAAGATTTCCTAGAATTTGCACTCGAATTTCGAGTACTGGGCTATACGGAGTATATTAATGTCTGCGGGGCCTTAACGAAAGGGGACTTGATTCCAAACGTTGGGTTAGCCACTATGCGGTGGGAGTCTCTTACCTAAAGTTGACATACGAAGTACAAAATATTCGAAGGACTAGGAATTGGGTTGGGACTTGATTTCGATCACATACGATGAGTTATCCACTATGCGATCGAAATCTCGTGTCCTCCAAATTAGCACACCTCAACGCTTAACTCTACCTTGGACGCTTATCGTTCGTTTTTTTTTTTTATTATTTAATTAATTTATTAACAAAAAATTTCAAATACAATTTTTGATTTTGCCTCAGCATCGTATGGCATTGTTGAGGAGAGTTGGCATATAATGTTAATCAAATAATTAACTAACTTTAAACTTTGTGTATAGCATTGAAATTTTAACCGTCAAGTATAAATAAAACTGAGTTTTCGTATTATAACGTGTAAATACGAGTGTTTCTTTTCTGTTAACAACCCCGGAATCTCGCTGACGCTATACCGGCTAAGTGTGGAAAAACACGTCGTTACAAAGTGTTCAGGAGAAGATCAATACTCTCGTGGAGTACTTGAGTCTGGTTACTTCATTCGTTGTTTGTTTATGTGATGACTGCCTCCAATATATTCATAACGTAGATATGGCGATTGGAGATGTACAAGAAAGTGTAAAAAAATAGAGATCACTTAGCTGAATACAAAGGGGAATTTAATGCAACCTTAAAACAAAATGAAAACGAAATGAAAAAACTTCCTGAAGCTATAGAAAAAAGATATAATCATTAAATAAGTTAGTTGAAGTTCAAAAATATAGCTATTTAAATTTAAAAGATATAAAAAAATTTATACGGGGCAATAAATGAACACCAGAATAAAAATAAAGAAATGTGTAAATTGAAGAAAACAACAAAACAATGTGTAACGAAATAAAAAAAAAACAATTGCAGAAACAACAAACAAACAACAAAAATGAAATATCATGTGCTCAGTCTGTACGAAGCAATAGTAAACAAATACCTTTAATTATAAAACCAAAAGAAAAAAAAGAAAATAGAAAAAACGGAACTGTAGTAATTCAAACAGATACTATTGAAGAAAGAAGCTATTCAAAATGAGATAGAAATTGCAATTACAATAACGGACACGACTTTCGATTTTTAAAAATCAATTCCAACTCCCATTAAACGCCGATACTTCGATAATCTCAGTGTCCCACTGAGCATGCGTGACTTTTACCCATCGCGGTCTTATTCCTAGCTAGTACGTATGCGCGATTTTCATCTCTAGAGCCACCAAAGTACCTAGTTATTAATAAAAAATTAACAATGTAAATTTACCAAAGTAATATGTAATATCTGTATATGACTTAAAAATTGTTATCTATAATATTAATAGGCTAGGCGATTTTTTGTGACCGATGTTTT
This sequence comes from Cordilura impudica, assembly GCA_963682025.1. Classification (NCBI taxonomy): domain Eukaryota; kingdom Metazoa; phylum Arthropoda; class Insecta; order Diptera; family Scathophagidae; genus Cordilura; species Cordilura impudica. The sequence goes on along the minus strand of OY821519.1, from coordinate 171,100,976 downwards.
GTTCTACCGTTTTATCTCGATTTCGACCAAACGAATATTATTTGAAAGGTATTTCATTTTAGCGTTTTGCAGATTTACAGATTTTTAAATTTTTTCCTTTATTTTGAGTAAATTGCATTTAAATTTGCTACTAACACATACATAGAATTATACAATGCTCTGTGTGTGTTTATTAAATTTGTTAATGTGTTTGTAATAAAAATGAATTGATGAGCATACCTTAGGGTCTTTATTTAATGAAAAAATATAATTTCCTGGAATTTGCGCTCGAATTTCGAGGGCGGGAATCTGCTAGTATTTATTATTAAAAAAAGTAAAGAAGAATCAATGAGTTATTTGCTTACAGTTCAACATAGTAGATAGTTATATAAAACTATTATTCTACTTTACCTACAAAATAGTTGATTGCGATGACATATAATTTTTAAAAATCGTTTACAATTACTAAATCATTACTATTCATAAAAATACAACATTGCTCCTTTTGCAAATATAACTAAATTAAAATTAAAAATTTTCATTTGAAATTAAGGAAATATCAGTTCTAAAAATTGGAATATTGCACAATGAAGGTTTTCTACTAAAACTTCATCTGCTATGTCAATTTTATGCAATATAAAAATTTTTTAAAAGTGATATAATTTTTTATGTTCAGATTTCTTAAATCAGATTTAATAATTGGATTCTTTTAAAATATTAAAGATAAGAGCAAATAGCTCTTCTTTCATCCCAAAATTTGAAATAACAAAATATTATTTAAAATTTACGGCATATGGGTTTTTCCGTTTGGCATCCCTAATTGAACTAGCATTAATAATAACTACAGCTTGACTTGGTAGCATAAACAGTAATGAACGCATTAAATGTACAGAATATTCAAGTGTTTTTATACGCTTCTACGTATTTGAAAAATAATCAAACCGAAAAGTCTGACAATAATTGCCCAGAATTCAGTTTATATATATGGGGGATTTCATGTCAAGTGCACCAACTTTTGAAACCGATGTCTTCCGATCGGGATGAAATTTGCACCAAGGTTAGTCCTATTGGATAGTAGTTTAGACACAATTTTTCAACCAGATCGGTCCAGATCTCTCTGAGTTAGAGGGGATCAAAATTTGACATTTTGGCCAAACAGGTGTTTTTTCTCGTCCATGTAACTTATTACCTATTGTTCTTAGAAAATTTTCTCCCAAAGAGTTTAGATAGCTATTTCTTCAATATTTCGGAAAAAAATACTTTAAAAAAAAAAAAATTTTAGACTTTTTTTTGCTAAATTAAAGCATTTTTTGCCTTTTTGTCAAAAAGGGCATTTTTTTTTTTTTTTTTCAGAAGAAAGCTTAGGATTTTTCCTTTAAGAGCTTTTTGGTCGCTTAGTGGGATGGGAGTGGGATATCTATCAAAATAAATGTTTTGTAACTCAAGACAACGGTTTTTCAATTTTTCACATATGCACTATTTTGAATTTTTTCCTATTTGTGTCTAAAACCTTACAAATAAAACTTATACTGAGAAACTAGACAAATTAACCTATCCGAAGGTATGTAACATACCTTCATAGCATAACAGAAGAGAATGGTTATCTGTAACCTGAGAGAGTTATTTGCAACATTTCCATCTGAACACGAGGATGTTAAAATTGGCTTCACGAAATTAACCCAAATGAGGCCAAAACATTGCGTTTTGGCAGAAAGCAGCGGAACTCACACAGTATGCGTTTGCATTTACCATGAAAATGTTAAACTGATGTTGAAGGAAATCAACTTAAAGTATTTAACAGATGATTCGCCAGAAGATTTACACGATTACCGCGATTGCCTTAAATTGACTATGTGTCCTAATGCAACAACTTCTTGCCACTTAGGTGAATGTACCAATTGCCCGAAAACCACATTCATCAAAGAAAATTTAATCAACTCTTTAGATCGAGAATATATAGAGGAGGTCAAATTTGATTCTTGGATTCAGACTGACAGATGCACATTGAAAACAATCATTTTAAATGTGGATGATTTTGTGGAAGAAATGTGTACAGGATTGCTAAACTTGAGAAACCATGACTTTTTAGTCAAAGAGCAATGGTCATTCTTCAAGGACTTGAAGATACATTTGAAGTCTGGTGAATTCGTTATTTCATATGATTTCGTAGAAAACTATAAATATGTCCTTCAGGATGCCATACAAGCATTCCACTTCAATAACGACCAAGCAACTATATTCACAGTTGTTATTTACTACATGAAAGATGAAAAACTGTAACACAAAAGTATGGCAATCATATCCGACGATCTAAAACATGATACCGTTGCAGTTTATGAGTACCAGAAGATAATAATAAAATTTCTAAAATCTAAATTTACAGTAAAGAAGGTATACTACGTTTCGGACGGAGCTCGTCAACATTTTAAAAACAAAAGTAGCTTGGCAAATCTTATGGCCCATGAAAAAGATTTTGGAATGCCAGCTGAGGGCATTTTCATCCTACTGCTCATGGTAAAGGAGCATGTGTTGGTATTGGAGCAAACCTTAAAAGAAATGCAGCGAAGTATAGCCTCCAGTGCTCTCATCAAGACCGCATCTTAGATGCGACTGCTTTATTCCATTGGGCAAAGAATTATTGTAAAGAAACTAAAATAGTTTTTAGTAGCAAAGAGGATCATCAGGAAGCATTGAAATCATTGAAGAGCAGATTCGATGCTGCGGTAACAATCGATGGCACCGCTCAATACCATCCTTTTATACCGCTTGTCGATGGAAGACTCAAGTTGAAAAAGCTTTCTGCCTCTATTCAATGCGATTTCTTTCCAAAGACAACAAATAAACCAGCAGCGAAATCAACAGCTGAACCTAGTAACGCCAAGAAAGGATTGACAAAAAAACGCAGTAAATAAAGGCGACAAAAATGCTGGATAAAAGATTGGGTATTTAAAAATTGACAAGACTTAAATACTTCATCAGCTACAATAAATTAAGTATAAAAATAGTTATGATATAAATGGATCTAATGCAATTAAGATTAAATTTTAATAAATTATTTATCTTTTTATTTTTAATATTATTATTATTATACATTAATTTAATTATTATTAAAAATAAATAAAAAATAATAATTTTTCAACATTTCTATAGAAAAAAAGCGATTTTTTCCTGAGGTTAACATATTCTGGGTATTACAGTATCGAGGGTATAAAATTTTAGTTAGGTATGTTATATACCTTCGGAAAGTTTAGTTTGTCTAGTTTCTCAGTATAAGTTTTATTTGTAAGGTTTTAGACACAAATAGGAAAAAATTCAAAATAGTGCATTTGTGAAAAATTGAAAAACCGTTGTCTTGAGTTACAAAACATTTATTTTGATAGATATCCCACTCCCACTAAGCGACCAAAAAGCTCTTAAAGGAAAAATCCTAAGCTTTCTTATGAAAAAAAAAAAAATGCCCTTTTTGAAAAAAAAGGCAAAAAATGCCTTAATTTAGCAAAAAAAAAAAAAAAAAAGTCTAAAAAATTTTTTTTTTAAAGTATTTTTTTCCGAAATATTGAAGAAATAGCTATCTAAACTCTTTGGGAGAAATTTTCTAAGAACAATAGGTAATAAGTTACATGGATGAGAAAAAACACCTGTTTGACCAAAATGTCAAATTTTGATCCCCTCTAACTCAGAGAGATCTGGACCGATCTGGTTGAAAAATTGTGTCTAAGCTACTATCCAATAGGAATAACCTTGGTGCAAATTTCATCCCGATCGGAAGACATCGGTTTCAAAAGTTGGTGCACTTGACATGAAATCCCCCATATATATATTTATTTAACATAATATAGTTTAAAATTACAATGTTACTTCTGATTTTTCTTCTTTCAAAAGTTGGCATCACTAATTTTGTTAATATTGCATGTCCTTTAAAAGATTTTACATATCGTCGCATCAGAATTGGTTTAGCACATATGCCAAAAAGTATGTAAGGAGAAAAACGTGAAAGAAGGTTTAAGTTAATTTTTCTCAAAATATGCACTGTTGCCGTCACTGGCAAAATCTGCTGACATATGCTATGTTTATTTAGTTAGTTATGTTTATTTTATATAACTATGTCTATTATTTAACCAAACTTGTATAATTATTTAACGAAACATACGAAATGTCAAGTAGCGTCAAGACTACTCCATTTTGTTTTCTAATTTCATCATTACAAGTTGGCTCACACGCGGTGCTAAGGAAGCTATCAACTTATAAACTTTAAATATAATTAATATATTTTTATAAAAAAGTAGGTCCACTTATTAATATATTTTCATTTATAAATTCCTAATTTTTATTTTTGTTACTTAGGAATTTTAATACAAATATACTTTGTTAAATAAATTAAATATTTTATTAAACTAGTGTGTTTTATTCAAAATCCCGTGGAAATCACTATTGAGGCGGATTCCTCTCCCAACATATTAAAATTCTTTTTGTGGTTTAAACGTTTCCTATAACGTCAACGTTTCTACAAGGATTAACAATAGAAGCACCTAACAGCGTCCTATTTTGCCAACCACAGTAAGTACATTTGGAATTTCAGGGTCAACAAAACAGTCCAAACTGTCCACTTTGTTCCAATCCCCGTGACAAAAACATGATAACTTGCACGAAATGCCAAAAAAGTTATCACAAAACATGCACAAATACCACTTCAGAAGAAATATCAGACCTAACCTACAAATGCCAAACTTGCATTTTAAACCAGGTAGATACTGAATCTGTTAAAAGTACCTCAACGCACCCCTCGAATCGTTCAAACAATTCGCAATCGCGTCATCTTCGGTTGGAGCTGCAACGCTTGAAAGAAGAACGAGGCCTCTCTTTAGCAAGTCATGACGCCCTAAACCGCGAATATTTAGCAAAAACATATAGGCTCTTAGAATATCAAGAAGAAGAAGAACGCCATAGCGATGCATCGTCACATCGTTCAAGTTCCGTCCGAGATTGGTTAAATGAACTTCCAAATCAAATTAACCCTTCAGAGCAATTCCTATCCGATCCTAAAGCACCATCTGAAAACAGAAATTTAAATAAAACAACCGAACAACAAGCATACCGCTTGCTTACTGAAAATGTTTATTTAAACACTCAAAATCACACAAATGTCGTAAGTACAAAAAATGCTTATTTAATTAATCAGCCGGTAAGAACTACAGCTGTCGCAACATCACTTTCTGCGCCTGCATTACCCATATTTACTCCAGGCATCCCAGCCCGCAATGGCTATCAGCTAAGACAGCAACTCCAAAATAATTTCGCTTTATTTCCACCACACGTGGCTACAACCGTCACCACGACATCCATTAATCCACCGATTACTTTTAATTTAAATGCGTATCAAAACCGTACTGCTCCTGTCAGTCAATCGGCACAACAAACTTTCAGTTTAAATCTGCCAAATTATTCAGATTTAACCTCTACACAAAATTGTACATATAATGTGGCACAAAATGTGTCAACTAATGGCACCCAAAATTATTTGCAGACACGACCATTAAATCAAAATCAACTCCAAGCCCGAAAATCGTTGCCAAAAGAACTGCCAACTTTCTCCGGCCAACCAGAAGAATGGCCTCTATTTTCGTCCACTTATGACTAGTCTAACAACATATGCGGATTTACCGATGCCGAAAATCTCATCCGGCTGCAGAAATCTCTAACGGGAGACGCATTAAAAAGTGTCCAGTATATATTGATTCATTCATCAAATGTGTCCTGGGTAATGTCAATATTACAGATGTTGAATGGCCAACCTGAAAAAATTGTGAATTCTATTAAAAAGCGTATAAAAGCCACACCTACCATTAATGAAAACAACTTACCTTCCTTTACCACGTTTGCAATAAACGTTAAAAGTTTAATTGCCACAATTGAAGCGTCTAATTTATTAGATGAAATAAATAATTCTTCACTTCTTCAAGAACTGTTGCAAAATTACCACCATCATATCAATTACAATGGGGTACACAAAAGACAGCTGATAAGCCAAAACAAAAAACCAAATTTGTATGAATTTTCTAATTGGATATTTAACATAGGAATGTCAGCTAGCTGTATAACAGTTGAAAGAGAAAAAGCATACCAAATATCAATGTTAAAAAAGGTTACATACATACACACAGCGAAGATCGAAAATGTTTTGTGTGTAACAACAGCAACTGCCAGACAATTGCAAAAATACACCTCTCTTAATTGTTTAAGCATACTGGTGAGTGCAAGAAAAAAATACAGTGCGGGATAGGATGTCAATATTATCATCACCCTTCATTACATCGTTATTCTCATACAGAAAATAATAACAACACTAGTATTATTAATATTAACAAAAACAAAGACACACATGTGGAGAAAATTGAAATCATCAATACACACAGTGGCATGTTCAAACAAGTGTTATTTAAAATAATACCGATTACAATTTTCTGAAAAAATCAAAAAAAAAAAAAAAAAAATACGCATTTATTGACGAGGGATCATCCATAAGTTTAATGTATCAAACTTTGATGGATGACTTGTTAATGTCGGGCACCGCCAACCATTTGTGTCTGAAGTGGACTGGAGGTATTGAAAGGTGTGAAAATAGTTCCAAAAAACTAACTATTTATATTGCAGGTACAAAAAATAAACGTGTACCGTTGAATGTGCTATAACAAACATTAATTATGAATCGCCATGTAACAAACAAGATAAGTTAATTTGTTATTTTATTTGTTTATTTATTTCTTCAGCTCTATCTGGAAGCTGAGTCTTTTAATACTAAATTATTAAATGATTAATTTATTATAGAATGTTCTTCTTTATATACATATTTTCAACCTATATTAACAACAATGTGTTACCTGCACTTGGGTCAGCATAAAGATAAATGTGCCAGCGTATCAACAACATACAACAACAATATACGCAGTCATACAATGTTTTGTAAATGCAGTGGTCAACAAGATGTTTGTTATTTCCGCATTTGAAAATATTGTACGCTATGCAGTGTGGGTATTATACAGCACACTACGAAAGTCGTGTTACGCTACACCTTCCTTTTTTATAAGAATGTTCATATAACATTTTTGTTCTATGGACATTCTTTTATTAATTGAACTGTTTTTTTTTTTCTGGTTGTATCAAGTGCAAGTTTCACATTTTACAATAAATAAATTAATTTTATTTTATTTACAAATATAGATTCAAAGAAAAGAATGCATATTGTTTATTTAATATTGTATAACTTAAGTCTATTCTTATGAACTATTTGTTCTTTATTTGTTTTCTTATCAACTAAGGTTACATTATTTCTGAAGTCTATTTTCTTAATTTTATATGGCCCTTTATATGCCATCTCTAACTTATGTCCAGCATCATTTCTTATTAAGACTAAATCTCCTATTTTAAAATTGTAATCTAATTTTGTTTTATCATAATTAATTTTTTGTTTCATTTTATTTATATCTAATCTAAATTTAATTTCCTTAGCATAATTATCTATATTATAAAGTGGTGCAACTCTATCTACTTCACTAAATTGTCTAAAATTGTTTTGAATTTTTCCAAAAATAAGTTCATAAGGGCAATAATCATGTACTGTAGGTGGTGTAGTGTTAAAACAGTACATGATATATTTGAGCCATTCATCCCAGTCGTCTTTATCTACTGATATGTAGTTTCGTACGTATTCGTTAAAAGTCCGGTGACTTCTTTCTATCGTACCTAGTGTCTGGTGATGATGTGCTGTCGATGTGCGTTTATCTATCTTCACTAGGTTGCAAAGTTCTGTCAGTATAGAGTTCTTGTATTCTGTGCCCATATCCAAAATGAACGTCTTCATTGGACCGTATATAAGCACAAAATTTTCAAATATCGCTTTTGCGATCGTCTTAGCTGATTTATCTTTTATTGGTATTATTACCAAGTATTTAGTTAAGTCACATATCATTGTGACTGCATATTCATTTCCATAAATTGACTTTGGAAATGGTCCAATTGTATCTACGTACACCGTATCAAAAGCCCTATTTGGTGTCTCCGTTATTGTCATTGGACTTTTTATATGTTTCTCCGATTTAGCCAATTGACATTTATGGCATGTTTTTACATATTTGGCAATGTCTTTTGTCATATTTTTCCAGTAATAGTATCTCCTGATCTTCTCAGTGGTTCTATATATCCCACAATGTCCTCCTTCTATAGGATCATCATGGTATTTCAGCATTATCTCGCGTATTGCCTTTGCATTCGTGTTATCAATTTGAGTTACTTGGTTTAATAGCGCTATTCTGATTTTATTCAGTGTTTTATTGCCCATATTCTCAAATTCACTTGTCGAGACAAATTCGAAAATCTTCTCATGTGGCGAAATTTGAATCTTATTAATATTTAGTTTACAGGCTATTCGTTCTAGCCTAGGGAAAAATTGTCCTAAGTCAATATTCCCTTTAGTAAACAAATCATCTATTCTTATGCTAGCATATATGGATTTTCCCTTTTTGATGTAACATCTGTTGGGTAAAATCTTTAATTTATAATATCTTTTGACGTCTATATTATTCAATGGTATATATACATTGGGCTTATTATTGTTATTGATATTTTGCTGATTTACTACTGGTTTACTAATTTTCTCTTCCTTAGTCATCGATCTTGTCGTGACCCTTAACACGGATGAAATCTTGTCGTTAATATCCTTTAAGTCATTTATTGTAATGCGCGACAGTGCGTCGGCAACATAATTATCTTTTCCCCTGAGATATTCTACTGTGAAATCATATTCCTCCAGATCGAGTCTCATTCTCGTTAGCTTAGAACTTGGATTTTTCATGGAGAACAGGTATGAAAGTGGTCTATGGTCTGTTCAGACCAAAAATTTTTTTCCATATATATATGGTCTGAAATATGTGACAGCCCAGTGTATGGCAGTTAATTCCTGTTCAATGGTCGATTTGTTGCTTTCGCCTTTAGTGAAAGTTTTAGATGCATAGGCCACAGGTAGGTGTCTACCTTCATGTTCCTGTGTTAACTAAAACAGCACCGCAAGCATGCTTACTCGCATCTATTGTTATGCAAAATTCCTTCGTAAAGTCTGGGTACTGAGGCAATGTTGGGCTCATTAATGCCTTCTTTAGGTATTTAAACGCGCACTCACATGCTTTTGTCCACTCAAATGGTACTCCCTTTTTGGATAGCCTTGTATGGTGTCTGGAATATTCAGAGAAGTTTCTAATAAATCGTCGGTAATAGTTGCAAAACGCGACAAACCTTCGTGCGCTATCGGCGTCCGTAGGCGTCGGGTAATTTTCTATCACCGAATATTTACTATCATCCGGTAATATTCCTCTATCAGTACATTTGTTGCCAAGGTAGGTTACCTCTCTCACAAAGAATGAACATTTTTGGGGTGTAGTTTAAGATTGTGTTTACGGCAAAGATCGAATACATCCTTCAAATTTTAAAGCGTATGTTTTTCAGAACATCCCAATACAACCAAGTCATCCATATATAGGAATGCTTGATTCGGCTTCAGACCACTGAAGGCTAATGTCATCATTCTTTGGAATGAATTCGGTGCTATTTTTAAGCCATATGGTAGTCTAGTAAATCTGTATGAACCACTGTTTGTTGAAAATGACGTCAAGTCTCTAGAGTTCTTTTCCAAACCAATTTGATGAAACCCGGACATCAAGGCCAAACAAGAAAAATATTTTGCTCTACCTAGTTGGTCTAGAATATCGTCTATTCTAGGCAATGGGAACTTATCTGATATTAGTTTTTTTATTTATCTGCTTATAATCTATCACCAAGCGCCATTTTTTTCATCTGATCCGGGAAGTGATTTCTTTGGTACCAACAGAATTGGGCTATTGTATACCGAAAATGATGGTTCGATTATCTTGTCATCTATTAGTTTTTCAACCTGTTTGTTTATTTCCTCCTTATGAGATTCTGGTATGCGATAATTTTTAATATACGTTGGTTGATTATCTTTTACTCTCAGTTTTTGTTCATAGAAATTGTTGGTAGTAATTGTTTCAGTCCCTAAGCCAAAAATATCATTATATTCCAAACAAAGCGTAGTTAAAATTGTTCTGAACTGTTCAGGAAAGTTTCCCTTCAAAAGGTTCAAAACTTCAGATTTTCTTTGGCTATTTTTATGTGGTTTTTGTTTTACTATTTCATAGTCAGACATTTTCTCGGTTTTTATGTTATTTTGCCTAATTGTTACTATTTTATGTGTGGTATTTAAAAAACGAACCAATGCGTTACTTGATTTTACCAGTGTATTTGGTACAAAGACACCTGGTACGATTTCTTGATTTGGTATTAGTACATCGTCCTCAAGCTCCGGAAACCTGATTTGACGAATCACTTCTGACCTTGGTGGGAGTGTTATTCCATTGAAGCCGTTCGTAAGTGGAATTTCTATTACATGCGACAGATTGGGTGGTCGTAGTACGAGGTAATCATGGTTCCCATTGAAATCTAGTATACATTTATACTTCTTAAAAAAATCCATTCCAAGGATACCGTCGCAAGGTATTGGAAAATTATTTTGCACTACTTGGAAATCATGTGGTATCAAGAAACCTCTAAATTTTAGATCAATAAATACATTACCTATTGAACGAATTTTACCCTGTCCTATTCCACTCAATGTGGTTGTTCTGTTTCTGTTAATTTGTGTTTGATAAAAATGTTTAGTTTTTATAACCGAAATGTCTGCTCCTGTATCTACCAACAGTGTTACCGTGTTGTTCGTGTCGTTAATTTATATATTAACATAAAAACTTAAGCTGAGGGTAAGGTTGTATATGTAGTTGGTATTGTTATTATGATATATCTCAGAGGATTTTAGCAGTTTTCCGAATCATTTTCATGTGACTCTGCTGCTCTAACGTAATTTCTGTTACGTCTGTGGTTCTGATTTTGTTGACCTCTGTTATGAATAGGTTTTTGTTGGGGTCTGCCGTTGTTACTGTTATTACTATTATTGCGTGGGTAATTGTACCTTCCACGATATTGTATGTAGTTATTATTTCGGTTAAACTTCTGCCCGAAATATAATATGGCATTTTGTTGCCCTGTTGCTTCAGTGCAACTGTTTATGAATTTGCCAACGGCCTCATTCATGTTACTGAATTGGCCTGCTTCCATGATAAGTCTAACTTTATCAATGGTGCAATTTTTGGTTAGTGCCTTTACTGCAACCTGTGTTGAATATTTACATGCCAATTCGCATGGCATGTTCTAATGACTTCGTTAAATTCTCTATTTCACTGCAATAATTATTGGCAGTTTTATTGTTTTGTCGGGTATTCATTATTTTTGCTGTCAATACCTCAACTGACTAGCCCTTTACCGAGTTTTTTAATTTATGTATTATCTCAGTAATGGTTTGTTCATTACCTATTAAATTTCTTGCACTTCCCTTTAACTTTGTTTTTATTAAAGACACTGCGATAGATTCGTGGTTACCTTTGATGGATTCTATTAACTATAATGAGTCTATAAAGGAACGTAAATTTTCTGGTTTTCCATCAAATTCTATGATCAGCTTTGAAGCTGTGTTGAGAAAGTCAACGACTGTTTGTGTCATTTTTACTTCTGTACTTTCCAAAGAGGTTCCAATATTCTCTGAATTTTCAGTTTCTACTAAGAATTTTACCTCTTCGTGTAGTGTATCTGGTAATTTTACCTTAACACCCTTCTTAGACGATATAATCAGGATTCTAGTCTTAACATCTAAGAAAAAACTTTCAGCAGCTGTCCTATGTGGTGTCGTTAGTCTGTTATAATTTGCATTTAGCAAAACCCTGATTTGTTCTAACTTTTCGCATAAGATTCTAATATGTTTTATTATTGTTTCCTCTTTTGTGCTTCTATCTATATTTAAACATTTATAAGATTTGTCGAACTCCTCTTTGATTAGTCTCACCTTCTGAATTATTTCTTGCCAATCCATGGGAAAATTATTTAATTTTTGTTTAAGTCATTGGCCCTGCTCAAATATTTCTTTTTGAGTTTCTTGGCTAATCAGTACGGTAATTATTAGTAAACAGCACTCAATTAATTTTAAGTCGATTGAGTCTTCTTTTATTTCTACCTCGTTAATAACATTTGCATTGGGATTCTCTATTTTTGATTGACGACCTCCCATTTTCCTTCGCTATTTATTTTGTATATTTTTTCTATTTTTTATTTCTTTAAATATTTTTCTGACTGCCTCAATAATCTAACCGAATCTTATATCTTGCTAATTATATATCTTCCCTAGTAATTCATTATTTTTATCAATAGCTTATACTATTTTACATGCATCAGTTTTATTTATGTATATATTTAATTTATAAAATATTTCATTTTAATTTAATTTGTTTTTTTCTTTTATTTTATTTTTTTTTTTACATATAATTGTATCAAACAGAACAAATCAGATTTTTTCCTTTTTTTTTTTTTTTTTTTTTTTTGTTTAAATTTAGTTATTTATTTATTTGTCAAGAGCGGTTAACGCTTTCTGACCTACGGGTGCATAACGGGATGCTCCACTTTTTGAACTAAAACTATGGTAAACTACCTGTACGTTGTTTAATTAGATGATCAATATCATCAATTTTCGCCCAGAGTCTCGTGGCCTGGTCCCACGGTGGTGGTGTTTCGTTCAGGATTCTTAATAGAGTTGCCTTTTCTCTTCTAAGTCTGGCGACGTAGCCGCCTCTGCTCTTTTTTTCCCTCACCAGTGGTATTTTGATTTGTTCTTCCTTTGTCTTCTGCTGACCCATCCTTTTTCTGTATTCTTCTATAGTGATCGGTTTTGGCCCTTCCGCCATTGATTTTTAAGCCACTGCCTTTAGGCCAGACAGTACCTTCCTTCAGCGCAGCTGATGGATCGTTGTGGCTGATCCACCAGTACAATATTATTATTATTATTTTTTCTTTTTTCAATGCTCATCCAAGGAGCACTGGTAGGATCGCCATATAACAAACATTAGCTATGAATCACCATATAACAAACAAGATAAGTTAATTTGTTATTTTATTTGTTTATTTAGTTCTTCAGCTCTATCTAGGAGCTGAGTCTTTTAATGCTAAATTATTAAATGATTAATTTATTATAGAATGTTGTTCTTTATATACATATTTTCAACCTATATTAACAACAATGTGTAACCTGCACTTGGGTCAGCATAAACATAAGTGTGCCAGCGTAACAACAACATACAACAACAATATACGTAGTCATACAATGTTTTGTAAATGCAGTGGTCAACAATATTGATATTTGTTATTTCCGCATTTGCAAATATTGTACGCTATGCAGTGTGGGTATTATACAGCACACTACGAAAGTCTTGTTACGCTACAGTGCGAACAGTGAGTGAAATTAATTTACCAACACAATCACTAAATTATGAAAGCTTATCAACAACATTCCCCCACTTAAGGAATTTGCCAATAAAAAGTTATTATGAGGCTGCACCAAAAATATTAATTGGCCTCAATCATTTTAATTTGGGGATATCATATAAAATAAGACAGGGTGCTCCCCATGAGCCTGTTGCCGTATGCACACAAATTGGATGGCTGATTTATGGAACTGTAGTTGAAAACAATGAACCAAGTAAGCATTCTAATTACCATATTTGTGACTGTAGTAAGAGAGAGCAAGGTTTAGAGAATTTAGTGAAAAGTTTTTACTCCCTGGATAGTGTAGGGATTTGTTGTAAAGATTCACTATTAAGTAAATATGACGAGCGAGCCCTTAGTCTTTTGAAAGATTTTACAAAACAAAGAGAAGATGGTCACTTTGAAGCTTCTTAACTGTGGAAATTTGATATTATAAATTTGCCTGATAGCTATGACATGGCAATGAAACTTTGTCTTGAGCGCAAATTAAAGCAAAATTGCGAGCTTTTACATGTTTTCAAAACTACTATTGAAAAATATGCCTCCAAGGGCTACATTCGGAAATTAACGCGTGAGGAAATCACTTTAAGTGGTAAAGTTTGGTACCTCCCAATATTTGCTATTTTTAACAAAAACAAACCCGGTAAATCATGTGTCGTTTGGGATGCTGCAGCAAAATCCAGTGGGGTCTCACTGAACTTGTTTTTTTAAAGGGGCCTGATATGTTGGCATCATTACCAGTTGTCTTATTTTCATTTCGGCAAAAATCTATTGCTATTTGTGGTGACATTGAAGAAATGTTTCACCAAATTTTTATAAGGCCTGAGGACCGTGATGTGCAACGTTTTTTATGGCGCGATTGCAATCAAAATAAAGAACCTGAAGTCTACGTAATTGATGTGATGATTTTTGGCGCTACATCTGCTCCTAGCATTTCACAATATATCAAAAATTTTAATGCGACAAAATTTGAAAAGGATTACCCTGTGGCCGTAAAAACAATAATAGAAAATCATTATGTGGACGACCTGTTGGATTCAGTCGACACTTCCCAAGAGGCCATAAATTTGATTTCTGATGTAAAATATATTCATCGGCAAGGTGGGTTCAATATACGAAATTGGATTTCCAATAGTAAGGAGGTTTTGAATTCCATTTCTAATAAGTGCGCTAATGATCAAAAATGTTTAAACCTCAATGAAGAAAAACAAATAAAAAAAGTTCTCGGAGTCTTTTGGGAACATCAGGAAGATGTAATAACATTTAAAATTTCACAATGGCTTCTAGAAACCGATATATTTTCTTGCAGGAAAACACCAACGAAACGCGAAATGCTCCGTTTAGTAATGTCGATTTATGACCCCCTCGGTCTTATCGGCAACATTATTATGTACGTTAAAATATTGCTACAAGAAGTATGGAGATCCAAAGTTGATTGGGACTAAGAAATATCTGAAGACCTGATGACTAAATGGACCCAGTTGGTCAATGTGTTGCCGAATATTCAACAAATACAAATTCCTCGATGTTATTTACAAGGTTTAGTCAATTATGATGGTGTTGATGTTCAGCTTCATACCTTTGTGGATGCCAGCAAAGATGGCTATGCTGCCGTGAGTTATTTTCGGTTGGCGAAATGCGGAGCAATAATTTGCTCCCTTATTTTAGAATTGAGTTCGATGAAGGACTGACGATGGACTTCTACCAAACAAAATGTAGCAGATGAAGGTACTAAATGGGCTAGAATGCCTCAAATTTCTGATTCGAGTAGGTGGTTTAAAGGTCCGGAATTTCTATACTAGGAAGAGGATAACTGGCCTAGTGCATATGTACATGAAGAAACAGCTACTAAAGAAAGGATTCATCATTCACTCAATATTACATTCTCTGAAAAATTGTTCGATGAAAACCGATTTTCAAAATGGAGTCGCTTGTTACGAGCTGCTGCTTATTTTTTCCGCTTTATAAATAATAGAAAAAAAAGCAACAAAAAATGGCGAACTAACTCAAGAGGAGTTAATAAGAGCAGAAAATTATTTATACCGACAGGCTCAAATTGAAAAATATTCTACAGAAATTTCGTGTTTAGAATCTAATATTGCGATACCGAAATCGAGCGAAATTTATACCAAATCACCCCACATGGATGAATATGGAGTTTTAAGGGTCGATGGTAGAATCGATTATGCAAATGTCCCTGAAGAAAGAAAACATCCTATAATTTTATCCAAATCTAGTTATATAACGAATTTGATTATACTTCATTATCAATCAAAATATTACCACATGAATCATGAAACGGTAATCAACGAGCTTCGTCAAAAATATTCGATTTCGAGACTTCGTGTTACATTTAAATCTGTTATTCGAAAATGTCAATGGTGTAAAGTATACAAAGCAGTTCCTCGAGTTCCTCAAATGGCTAAATTGCCTAGTGCTCGTCTAGCTTCGTTTAAAGCTCCATTTACCTATACTGGCTTAGATTTTTTTGGCCCTATTATGGTTACCGTGAATCGCCATAAAGAAAAAAGATATGGCTGCCTATTTACATGCTTGACAGTGAGAGCCGTCCATACCGAGGTAACACATTCGCTTACAACCAGCTCAAGCATATTGGCTATTCGCAATTTTATGGCACGAAGAGGTATTCCACGAGAATTTTTTAGCGACAATGGCACAAATTTTGTTGGGGCGGAAAGAGAACTTCGTAAGTCACTTGCAGATGTAGATCAGAATGAGTTTGTTAAAACATTTACCAGCACTACAACAAAATGGAATTTTAATCCGCCATCAGCCCCTCATATGGGAGGCGCGTGGGAGCGACTTGTACGTTCAGTAAAAACCATTTTATATAGAATTATGCCATCAAGAATATCAAGTGATGAGGTGCTCCTGAGTATGTTGCTCGAGGTTGAAAATATTGTCAATTCTAGGCCCCTTGCCTATATTCCTGTCGATGATGAAACAAATGAAGCAGTGACCCCTAATCACTTTCTAGTTGGCAGCTCTAGTGGACTTAAACCAACTGTAATGATGGTGGTGTGGATTTAAAACAAAATTGGCTAATCTCGCAACAGTATGCGAACATTTTTTGGCAAAAGTGGTTGGCAGAGTATCTGCCCACGTTAACGTGCAGGTCTAAGTGGTTCGAAAAACAAAAACCTTTATGTCAGGGGAACTTAGTGATAGTTGTTGACCCTTCTCTTCCTCGTAATGTTTGGCCTCGAGGAAAAGTACTCGAAACAAGATTGGCAAAAGATGGACAAGTCCGAAGTGCAAAGGTACTAACTCAATATGCAATACTGGATAGGCCTGTAGCAAAGTTAGCAGTTTTGGAAGTGGCTTCCCAAATAGAGTGTTCTGGCGAAGGCCCTTCTTGTCACACTGTGGGGGGGAATATTGCCACCACTGGCAAAATCTGCTGACATAAGCTATGTTTATTTATTTAGTTATGTTTATTTCATATAACTATGTCTACTATTTAACCAAACTTGAATAATTATTTAATGAAACATACGAAATGTCAAGTAGCGTCCTCAAGACTACTCCATTTTGTTTTCTAATTTCATCATTACAAGTTGGCTCTCACGCGGTGCTAAGGAAGCTATCAACTTATAAACTTTAAATATAATTAATATATTTTTATAAAGTTCCTAGTGGTTTTCATACCAAAAAGTAGGTCCAATTATTAATATATTTTCATTTATAAATTCCTAATTTTTATTTTTGTTACTTAGGAATTTTAATACAAATACACTTTGTTAAATAAATCAAATATTTCATTAAACTAGTGTGTTTTATTCAAAATCCCGTGGAAAACACTAGCGAGGCGGATTCCTCTCCCAACATGCACGTTAAAAATTTTTTTTATGTTGTCAATGAATAGTTTCATATATTTTAAACAAACGTAAAAGTTTTCACGCCTTTATATACAATAAGTCACAAGTTATTAAGTTTTCCCGAAAATTAAAATTATTGTTTTGTGCTCCATATCAAACTTTTTTATGAAATTGACTTTCTGTGCTCTACATATACATATATTTTTAAATATTAAAAGAAAAAACGTTACATTTTTATTTTTTCTTGTTTATTTGAAAAATTAACACAAAATAAACAGTTCTACTGTTATGATTAAGTATTTAATACATTTTAAAAAATTTATAAGGAACATTTTCTTAAAAATAACAGCCTTTTTTAATATAAAGCTAAGAAAAACTTAAAAATTTTTATTTTTACTTAAATTTGTAAAAATCACAAAAATAAACAGTCCTATTGTTATGTTTTATTGTTTGATAATTTTATATTATATAAATAACCCTTTTTTTAAAAGAGACAGCCTTCACAATACTACATAAAATAAAAATAAGTAATATAAAATTTTAAAATATGGGTTGGCCTAAAATTTTAAGCAAATTTTGTAAGTTACTCTATCTATATTTGGAAGGAATATAAGTAAATCTTTGATATCCTTTTTCTTGTCATTTTATATTTTGCGGTGTTTTAAAGCAATTTCTGGAAGCTGATTTTCTAAAAAGAACGGCTTGAAATTCTTTATCCCTGGCAGATTTCTTAAAAATAATGTTGAATTCATCAGACTTCTTATACACCATTACTTTTATTTTTGAAAATGGTGTGGAAATAATTTGGAAACATTTCCAAAATTATTAATTTTGTTTTTTTGTTGTCATATTTTTAAGCAAATTTATTATTAATTAATCTCAATATTTTTTAAATATCTATCTATAACACCATGTACGCAGTCCACTTCTTAAATTAGTGAATGTCCAGTAGGGTGACTCAAAAAAAAATTATTTTTCGATTTTCATGGGTGCCCAAGCATTTTTTGAAAGCTTATAGGTTAAAGTATTTTTGTGATTTTTTTCAGATTTTTCGGAAGAGGTTTAGAGGTCGCTAAAGTCAAATTTTACCCAAAAAATCGGGATTCCCGGACATTTTTTGAGTTTTACTTATTACTTGGCCCATAACCACGATTTTCTTTGCTACAAAGTCAATATTTATTATATTTATATTTTATATTATATTTTTTGTAAATGTCGCGTCGGTGTTGCGATTAAGAGCTAAAATAAAATATATAAATCAAACTGATAATTTAAACAACGTGTTTATTATTAAGAGCTGATTTCTCAGTTTTTCTAACAAAATTAATTAAAATTAAGCTATAAAATTTTCTAAAAAGTGTATAATTGGCTAACTAAAAATTTGTCTAATTAAAATCTTAAAAAAAAATTTGGCTAACTTAAAACTATTCCTACATTCAAAAACACGAATTAAATTGTGAATCTATATCACAGAAATTATTGTCAATATAAAATCCCTTGTTCTACGTAATTCTTCGAGATGGGGTGAAGATGAATCAAACGAAAAACTGATACGCCAAAAGTAATACTATAAATAAAACTTTGTTTAATAACCATCCAGAAATCCACCAAACGTAAATTCTCGTCAATCGAAATATTTCCGCTCTAGCTCTTCATCATAAAATTAAAAAAAAAAAAGGAAGAAATGAATTGTTAAATGTATTCAGTGTTATTTTTTTTTTTTTTTTTTTTTTTTTTGATTTTTCCTTCTTGTTAAAGTTATACTTATCACCAGTGTAATCTCCAGTATATCTTTTGGTTTTAATCAACACTATAATTTTCATTTTCAAAGTGCAGAAATCAACATAAAAACGCGTTTTTCTACATAAAAATACATATAAAAACAGCGATTTCTTTAGTGATATTGTGCAATTTGATAAAAAAAAAAAAATAGAATATTGATTAAAACTAAAATTAAATTAAACATACATATGGCAAAATGAAAGAATAAACAGTATCTAAAAATAACGAGGATAAGTGCCATATCGTTAAAACCCGGTTTTTTGAGTACAGCGGTTGTTTTTTATTAAATCATAAACACAAAAATCATATAATTAACCAAAAATTACAAAAATTATGAACAATTATTAGGAAAAAAAATTGTCCAGAAAGATCTTTCATCGTGGGATTAATTCGATCAATGTAAGTCATATATTGCCTTTTACAACATTTATTTTAGTTAACATACTTGTTATCATTTTTATGGTCTGTTAATAATAGCGAACAAGTGTGTTGCAGAAAATATTAATTTACACAACCGTTTGCCTAATTAAAATATCTTAAAACAAAATTTATTGTAACGCAGTTATATTATAATTATTATAAATTTATTAATTTTAACTTATTATAATTAATATTTCCTATTTTATTTGTATTTACATTATTTTTAATGTATTGTAATACTTATCTATATTATTAATAATATCATGTATTGCATTACATTATATTATTAATAATTATTTTATAACACATAAACGCTACCCTAATTATTAAATTTTTAAAGATTATTATCATAGTTAATAATTATCATTTACTAAAACCATCATTAACCACAATCATCATTAACAAGAACATTATAATTTTTCTTAATAGTCGTTGTAGGGTTAATAACTGAGATTTTGTTAATTTTGTCTTATGCTCTTCGCTTCATTAGCTCACTATGTTCATTAATAACGACTTAATAGCAACCTAATGCAACGCTAGTAAGATGCGACAACAAATTAACTGTATCCCAATTATTCTCACTTGCCAAACAACTTATTTTTATTATTGTAATTTGCATTACTTTTGTTCTTTTTTTTTAATGATTAGTGGTTTGTACATTTAAAATTTTCATAATATCGTTCAATTCTATTTTGGACATCAAACGGAGTTAAGCTATTCTTTCTTAAAAAATATAATAAACAGAGCCGTACAACGCAAAATCAAAAAGGTAACTTTCATTTTAACCCTCCGATGAGTGACAGTTCTGAACTTCACGGCCGTGTGAAAAGGTCTCTACGGACCTTTTTATACCCTATACCACTATGTGGTTTGGGTATAATGACTTTGTGCTGCTGTTTGTAACAACCAAAAATATTTGACCTAGACCCATCTTTAATTATACCGATCGAATCAGAATCACTTTCTGAGTTGATTTAACAATGTCCGTCCGTCCGTCCGTCCGTCCGTCCGTCCGTCCGTCCGTCCGTCTGTGTGTCCATGTAAAGCTTGTAATCAAACTGCAGGTCGCAAATATGAATATATTTTGATGAAATTTGGTATATAAGCTTTTATCGGCCATGGGATGAACGCTATTGAAATTGGTGAGAATCGGTCCATGTTCAGACCTAGCCCCCATACAAATTACCCATATGAAATCGACATAAATTGCCATAAGATCCAAATTGTCATATAGATCTTACTCAAATTGGGTTTGTATGCATTCATTACGTCCACTAATGAGTAGTCCAAAAATGATCCCTTTGACCCCATATAGAGCTGCTTCCCGATATTCAGTTAAATCTATTAAAAAACAAAAATATTGCACTGATTCTTCTCAAATTTTGTTTGTACATATTTTTGCAAAATACAAGAGACTTTACCAAACATGATCAGGATCGGTCCATTTTTGGACCTAGTCCCTTTATAGATATAGCATCCGATATGAACTTTTTCATATCTGCAGCCAAAAAAATTAATAAAAATACCACTCAAATTTGGTTTTTGCTTATTTTCAATGTCCAGTTAGTTGGGCCTAAGAGATAGGGTTTCTAACCGCATGGTATAGGGTATCGTATAGTCGGTCTAGACCGACTATAATTTTCTTACTTGTTTGTAAATCATGTTTTTCATATAAAAAATTTTTTTATTTTTTTTTTTTGTTTTTATTGTTTATAACTAAATTCTACATACAAAAATATTTTTTTTCAATTTTTTTTATTTTTTTTGCTTGAATTTTCTTAAGACTATTATAAAAAAGTTTAAAAATTATTGTTGTTGAGCGTGTACTTCTTGTCCCCCGCCCTGTGCGCAAGTGTTGCAGCGATGTAAAAGTGTGCTATGTTCTCCGCAAACAGCGTTGCCGCAGCCGAAGCAGTATGCCCGCGTTTTCCGCTGCCGCCCGTACTCAGAACGGCAAAGGCGACATGACGGTCTACTTGAACTAGCCGCAAACGACGGTGCATTGCCTTCCATCGGTCTTGGTAATACCTGAAATGAAAAGAAAAATAAAAAACAAATAAATATATATTCTATTCTTGAATTTGAAGATGTTTTTCTTACCCTGACATCGAATGCTTCCATCGCATTGCGTATCCTTGGATATGAGGTTATATGGTTGTTCAGGGCACGTTCTTCGATATTTGGTGTGGCCAATTGTTTCGTTAGCAGTAACAAGAACGACCGCCGTCTGGCACTCCTTTTTATAGGCTTCATTTCGTTGTAAATCGTAAAAGCAGCCAATGCAGCGACGTCCAGCATATTATAAAACATGGCCAACGGCCATCGGGGGGGTTGTAGTGGCCGAAGTAGGAGTAATTTCAGTTTGAAAAGGCAAAAAGGTCCCTAGGGACCTTCTCACTCATCGGAGGGTTAATATTGGTAATATTAATGGTAATATAAAATAAAAATATAATTTTCAAGAGATATAATTTTTAAATTCTAAAATCATAAATATTGGTGCCGAAGCCCGGGAATTTCGTTCCCCTTTAGATATTTTTTTTTAATATAAAATTCCGTCAAATTTAAATAAACCAAAAAAAAAAAGGAAGTAAAAGCTATTGAAAGTTACATAAATTATTTGAATACATATATTGTGGTGTGATTTTTATTTCAATAAAGAACGAGTGTGGGTGTGTATAAAAGTTTATTGAAAATCAGAAAATGTGAATTGTAATTAAATATAAATTAAATTATCATAAACATTTTGTACAAATCTTCGCAAGTTTTTCTTGAAATTATAATTATTAAAAAATTACTCGTGGGTTTTACTCGTGCTTTTAAGTTAGCTCAGAAAAACGTGCTCGTGAAAATTGTATATATCTGCCATTGAAATTACGTAAGCCTTTTTGCAATTGTACAATAGGGCTTAATGTTTGTGTCCAATTAAAATATTGAACAAATTATTTTCATTCCTTTATTGAAAAAATTAATTCAATTAACTCAATTGAATAATTGACTAATTCAATATTTTAAATTTAATTATAATAATAATTACTTATTACTTTTCTATTCAATTTTAATTGAAGTATTTCTATGTACGTCTGTACTTTCAATACGTTTTTTGGTCAAAACGATATACATTTCAATTAAAAATTCGTTTTTTCTTTAATCTAGTACATCTGTACAACTAACCGGTTAATTCAGGTGATATTTTCACCAATCTAAAAACGTCATATTTCAGTTTTAGTACTTCTGTACATTGAAATCGTAATCTAACAACAGATTCGTTTTCTAAATTTCTTTTATATATCAAAGCTTTGTAAGTTTGCACATAATCACGTGTGTGTAAACATTTTTACACTCGAAAAACATTCGGCACACTCGAAAACATTCTCAGTACATCTGTACAATTTGTAACATAACTTAAATTGTTAAAATTTTAATTTATATACGAAATCTAGTACATCTGTATTACGGAAATTCTCAGGGCTGTGTGCATCTGTACAAAATTTAACGCTGCTGTTTCTAAGCATTTGAAATTTCCATTTTTTTTTTTGCAATTTTTAACAATATTTATTCGCTATCTTTGGAGCGCTTTACCATAATCGTTAAATCGTTTTTTAATCTCCTCAATAAATTTGAGGTTTTGTACTTCTGTACAATCGAAAAACTAAATTCTTTTTCGTCTTTTTTATATATATATAAAAACACACTTTTTATAAATAAACCTAAATTTTTTATAATCTTGTGACCCTTAACTACAAATCATGAGTGAATTGCAATCATTAATTGCTATACAACGCAATTTGTTGTGTAAGTTAAATATTTGTTGTTCTATATATGGGCTTTGTTAAAGAACTAAACTTTTATTTATTTTTTTATAACACAAAAGACATATATAAATATTTGCATGCTAATTGTGTCATAGCCTATTTGTACAGAACTACTTGCTCACAGTATTGTTAGAGTGGGACAATCGAGATCGTGTTAACTCCTCCCTCACTTAAGTTTGGACCGTCTTCGGGCCTCTTGAATCTATCAATGGCGTCATCGAGACAGTGACGACTTATTGACTTCCATATTGTGAGTACACGATTTTCACAAGTAACAATCGTTGTTGTCCCTGGCGAGGTGCAAAATAGTTCCGTCGTGTTGGACAGGAAAAAGTGTAATTTTCTTACATTCTACAGGTGTAATAAACCATTATT
This sequence comes from Cordilura impudica, assembly GCA_963682025.1. Classification (NCBI taxonomy): domain Eukaryota; kingdom Metazoa; phylum Arthropoda; class Insecta; order Diptera; family Scathophagidae; genus Cordilura; species Cordilura impudica. The sequence continues at coordinate 171,077,341 of OY821519.1, read as the reverse complement.
TAATCAAAAATAAACGAAAGATACTTTCCAAAAGTCTGTGTTTTACGATCAATATTTTTGTACATGTGTTTGGCATCAAATAATGTTAATTATTTTTTTTAAAAGTGAAATTTTCCTACATTCTAAAAGTGTAATAAACTATTATTAAATCAAATATAAACAAACGATACTTTCCAAAAATCTGTGTTTTATGATCAATATTTTTGCACGTGTGGTGGGCATCAGAAAATGTTAGTTTTTTAATTAGTACAGGTAGTATCTTACATAAATTACCAATACTGATCTGTTCGATATTTGAGCTTTTGACAGTTTATTGACAAAATCTGCCAATTTATCTTTAACACCATAAAGAAAACATAAAGAAGCTATCAAATTTAAAGCAAAATTAAATAAATTAAAAAAAATGTAAATTTTCTCATCTTAAGTTGTCCTTGTGAACCACCCTCCCTTTAATAAGAACCGTTGTTCCCAAATCTGCCTCTACGACTTCTTCTGAATACAAAGGCGTAAGTTTATTTCCAAGTCTTTTATTATTCCTGACGAGCACAGACTCTCCCACATGAAATGTTCTATCCTGCCTAGAAATATTGTTTTTTTTAACGATGTTTGCTGTGCTTTTACTATTTTTTCTTTTATATGTTCCCTAATATCGGGTGAAGGTGAGTGAATAACATCTATTGGTCTTGTTTTCGTCACGGAATGGACTGTCCTATTATATTTTACGGTTGCTAGCAAAATAAGATCAATAGTGTCGCTTATTTTTCCTTCTAATTTGAGACATCTTGCAATTTCTGAAATAGTGCTGTGGAAACGCTCGACTTGCCCGTTTGAAGTGCTGTGAAGCGGCGGTGCATTCGCGACATTCACACCAAATTGGTCTCTTAACAGAGATTTAATTGTTTCGGATTTCAATGACGGTTCATTGTCATAATAGATATCCTTCGTGTCTGGAAAAAGGTTCATTAATTGTATGATTGGACCTTTCAAATCTAAAATAGTCCGAGATGGTATTGGCTGAACGACTGCAAATTTAGAAAATTTATCAACACATGTGAGAAAGTATTTTCTGTCTGTAGAAAATATGTCAATATGCAGCATCTCACCTACAAAAGATGGAATCGGTGTTGCTCCAAGTTTATGTTTTTTGGGATGTCTATTATATTTGGCTCTTGTGCAGATCTTACAATTGGCAACTACTTCGTTCGTCAACCTGACCATCTTTGGGAAATAGTAATCAGCAAGAATCTGCTTGACATTCTCCTGACTCGCTCTATGAGCACGGTTGTGTTCAGTGACGACTATCTCTTTTTGTTCGCTCTTGTTAATAATGTCTTGGACCATGGTCTTACAATAACAAAATTTAGTGGAAGGAAAACACTTGACTAATTCGTCTTGGACACGTGCTAGTGTTGGAAGGTTACAATGAATTGCGTTCACGGTACTAGGGTTTACCGCTAGTTTAACTTCGTCGATCAGAGAATAATTGTCACTAAAGTCAATAATATGACGAATTTTCTCCGAAAAAACAATAAATTTACGGTGCGAAGGAACATTCGCTTCTCGTAGGATTATTTGGTTCCTAAAACAATTTACTGGTTTTTCATTGGTGTCAGTTGTATGTGTCAAAGATAATTCGCTATGCACTGTAGCAATATCTGAGAAGACTTCTTGCTCTAGCAAATGGCGTGAAAGCTCATCGGCAACATAATTTTCTCGGCCTGGCTTGCGAAAAATTTTTGCATTGTGTTCGTCCACAAATGCCATCCAACGTTTGATTTTAGCATTTGAGTTTCTATCCGAAACGGAAAAAGTAAGCGGTTGGTGATCAGTATAAATATTTAAATTTCTCACGCCATATAGATAATTTCTTAACTTTTGAGGGGCCCAAACAATAGCCAATAATTCGCGCTCGTTCGTCGCATAGTTAAACTCTCTATCCTTTAAGGTCCTGGATATCATGGTTATCGGTCTACCGTTTTCGGAGAGTACTGCTCCTAAGCCCAGTGCGGACGCGTCTGTTGTCAAGTCAAATGATTTCTTAAAGTCCGGATAAAGCAACATTACATCTTCAGAAGCAAGAATCTCCCTTAACTTTTCAAACGCTTGGAGCTGTTCCTCATTCAACTGTATTGTTATCTTTTTCGATTGAGAAGCACTGACTTTACCGTTTTCGCCTTTCAAAATATCAGTTAACGGCTTTGCTATTATTGCAAAATCTTTAATGAAGCATCTATAGTAACTTGCAAGACCTAAAAATGACCTGACATTAAAAAGTGTTGACGGTTGTTCAAAGTTACGTATCGCTTCAACTTTCTCTGGGCTCGTTTTGATCCCGCCTCTAGAGACAATGAAGCCGAGATATTCCACACTTTCCTTAAAAAAGTGTGTTTTTTCCTTAGCAACTCTCATGTTGGCCTCGTACAATTTTTTTAAAACCCACGATATATGCTTAACATGGTCCTCTAAATTCTCTGAAAAAATTATGACGTCATCAACATAAACATAACATGTTTTTCCAATTTGTTCTCTCAAAACGTCATCTATTGCTCTTTGGAATATGCTGGGGGCATTTTTTTGACCGAAGGGTAGTCGACAAAATTCATACTTCCCATTCCCAATTGAGAGAGCTGTCTTCTCCCTGTCCTGTTCGGCGAGTAAAATCTGGTGAAAGCCTGATTTAAGATCAATCGCCGTGAAAAATTTTGCTTTATAAAGATTTGAAAGAATCACCCTAACTTCCGGAATGGGGTATTTGTCATCAATGGTTATACTATTTAGTTTCCTAAAATCTATTACAAGACGCTTTTTCGTATTTCCATGCTCATCTTTCCCTTTCTTGTCTACAACCCAAATTGGGTTGTTGTATGGTGATCTTGACGGTCTTATCACACCTTAGAATAAACTGGATCACTACTGCTGGTACGAATAGTGGCAACAATATTAGTGTTGGAGGGGAGTGATTCGTTAGGATTTGCAAAAACTTGCGACAAACTTTTGAGAGCTTCCCTAAATTTCTCTGTTATTACCGGCGGCACTTCTATATCCTCGATATTCGTGAAACTCACGTTTGAGCTTTTTAAAAATAGCATATTTTCTATTCCTATCCTAGTTCTAATCTCTTTTTTTTGTGAAGTCTAATGTGGCACTCGTCTGTGTTAACAAATCGAGGCCGAGAATGCCATCAAACGTCGAGAGTTAAGGGAGAATGAAAAATATGGTATTAGTGTCGAAAATATTAGCGACACATTTTTCTTTAATGGTAGTAGACCCGTGAATAGATTTCATTACAAATGGATAATCTACTGGAACCACATGTTTCAAAGTTTTTATAGGTTTAATATAATTTTTTGAGGCGCCAGTATCTATTAATAGTTTGATTGTTTTCCCCGCTACAGATCGCTCTATGTATGGTAGCAGGGAGTTATTCCTAAAAAATTAATATGGTCATATTCTGATGCTTCAATGTCAATATTGTCTGTTTCAGAATGTGCTAGTGCAGAATACTCCGACTCCGGCTGAGGGGCTTCCAGGGAAAGCATATTAACTCTCTGTTGTTTTGGCCCAGTGAATCTAGCCGTACCGCTGTTCGGTCTTTTCTGTGCATTTCTCTGATTATTAAATTGCTGCATTGAAGTGTAGTTCTTGTATTGACCTTGAGGAGGGCCGAAGTTATTTGATTGGAATCGTGTTGACTGCCTAAAGCGTGTTGATTCATCTACGTCCATTGGTTCGTTTGCGTCACGTCTTTGTGAATTTTTACTGCCAAGTCCTTGTCGGTTAATAAAATGGGGATTTTTGTTTGATATACCGGCTAGAGATTGTGATTCACCTCGTTGTTTCTCTTTATCCTCGCGGGATTTGGAGTAATTTGTAGCAACCAGGTACATATTACGATTAGATTGAACTTCTTGAGCCAATGCTAGAGCTGACGGCAAATCGCTTGGCTGTGCTGAAAAAAGTACATTACTTAATTCCCTATTTGTACCTGAAACGAACACCCGTAGTGCATCCCATCTGTATTTTGCATTAATCGATGCAGCAATAGGTCCGTCATATGTCATAATTGTCTTGTTTGTAAGAAGAGTTAATTTCTTCTCTACTTCATCATAAAACTGTAAAAGTGTCAAGTTCCCTTGTCGGAGCGTGGAAAGCTCTTGTTCTATAAGATAGATCGGACGCTTGTCTGAATACGTGAAATCAAGGCGAGCGATAATGGCTTTAAAATTAAGGACTGTGTTAAAAAAGGAGAGCACCATGTCAGCTGGTCCTTTTACTTTATTCCTAATAATGGCTACCGCCTGATAATGTCTGGAGCTTCCATCGTAACTCTCAAATATCTTATAGGCAGTATGTGCCGCTTGTCGCCACGATACATAAGTTTCATGCCTACCCTCAAACTCAGGTTACGACTTTATAATGTCCAGGAGTTCGTCACAGTTACGTCCAGTAATAATCTCGATCTCTTTGTAAGATTCTATTTCAGGAATCGGGCACGCAATTGTCTCAACTCGATTTTTTAATTCATTTAATTGCGCTTCAAATATACTTCTTTGTGTATTTAAAGCTACCGCAATAGCAGCCTCAACGACAGCACGTATGTCATCTGTAGTTGTCATGTTTATACTATTCCCTGCTCTTCTATTAACAGGAATTCTACTTAAATTTTCTGCCAAAAGTTCGATCTCTTGATCTAAGTATTGGTCGTTCATAAAAAAATGTTACAATTTACAACCGCAAAATGTGAAATTCTTCCGAAAAAAGATTAATTTTCAGTTTTTCTAATTAGATGCAAACCACAGCACAGAAATTTACAATTTCTTTTAAATTAGTCCCGTTTAAAATTATTTCGATTATTAAATCACTTAAAAGTTACCTAAAATCTTACAAATTATCTTATCTGCTTTGGTTCTTTCCTATCTTGCGATTCAAGCTATTCTACAGCGTTGGTGTAATTTCTTCAGCTATCCTCCTTCTTTGACAGCAATCTTCTTTTTATTTGCGTTTCAGGCTATTTCGCAGCTCTAGTGACCTCTTGTGAAGTTTACACTTCGTATATATGATAAAGCAACTTGTTGTAATATTTTCTAATCTTGCGATTCAGGCTATTTTACAGCGCTGATGAAATTTCTTCAGTAATCTTCTTTCTTTGGCATGAATCTTCTTTTTATTTGCGTGTCAGGCTATTTCGCAGCTCTAGTGACCTCTTGTGGAGTTTACACTTCGTATTTTTGATAAAGCAAATTGTTGTACTGTTTTCTAATCTGGCGCTTCAGGCTATTTTACAACGTTGATGAAATTTCTTCAGTAATCTTCCTTCTTTGACATCAATCTTCTTTTTATTTGCAGGCCAGGCTATTTCGAACCTCTGGCAAATTGTTGTAATATTTTCTTTTTGCCGTTTGAGAAAAAATTTTTTCTTAATTTGACAAAATTTCAAAATACCAATTTTTCAATTATATATTTTTTACGTCTTTTTTTTAAACCATAGGTTTTTGACGTTGGGCGCCAGTTGTTCTATATATGTTTGTTGTTCTATATATGGGCTCTGTTAAAGAACTAAACTTTTATTTATTTTTTTATAACACAAACGACATATATAAATATTTGTATGCTAATTGTGTCATAGCCTATTTGTACAGAACTACTTGCTCACAGTATTGTTAGAGTGGGACAATCGAGATCGTGTTAACTTGTACATTAAAGAAACTAGACTATAAATTCATGCAAAACAGTGACTCCAATAAGACCCCGGTTACATCGAGAGTCATAGACTGGAACTTGATTTATTGTTTCAACAATTCAAGTTTCAACACGAGGATATTTTAAAAATCATTCGTGACAGCTCTTTAAATGAGGAGGATGTTCCATATATGGATGAGGATATCTTTTTTGAGTTCTCTGATAGATATTTCACGTTTAAAGGGAAATTACTTGACAGTGTACATAGGGATGATAATACACGTTCACCTCTTTGTAGTACCTTTGCTAGGACGAGTAATCGCTCAGAAATGAACACAAATTCTCTGGTTTGTATTTAGATTGGATCCCATTTCGAGACATTTATGTATCCATGGTACACTCCAACAATTCTCTGTCCAAAATTCAAAAATTTTATTATTTGAAGGGAACCCTGTTGGGAGAAGCAGCTTCTCTCATTAAATCTATATCAGTCTCAGAAGCTAACTACGATTCGACTTGGCGAATGTTAGAGGCAAGATACCACAATAGGCGCAAAATAGTGGATAATCTTGCAATTAAGCTGTATAATGTTCCAAAATCAGATGGATCTTTTCAGAGTATAAAAACACTACTGCACATTACACAAGAATGTCTAAACTCTTTTGAGAATTTGGGTATTAAAACTTCTGAATGGGATCCATTGCTTATTCCGATACTTTGTCAAAAGCTTGATCAGCAAACCCGAAGAGAATGGGAGCAATCTCTAAAATCCTCAACGGATGTTCCAAATAGATCTGATTGGTTCTCTTTTCTCGAAAATACATTCAGAACTTTAGAATTATTAAATGAGTTTGTTCCCACAACAATTAAATCAACTCCGAACAATAATTTCAAAAACAGAAAACAGACACATGTGCACAATAGCAATATCGCTAAATCAAAATCGATTTCCTGTTTGTTTTGTGAAAGAAATCACTACTTGTCACAATGTTATAAATTTTTAGCACGCCCTCTTAAAGCTAAAGATGACTTTTTAAATAATAGAAAAATTTGTAGAAATTGTTTCTCGGTTGGTCATAAACATTACAACTGCAAATCTCTGCATAGATGTGGGACTTGCAAGCAACCCCATCACACTGTTTTGCATGCAGAAAATGCAGTTTCAGTTCAAAATACTAACATTGCTTACCCGTCTGACTCTCGGGTCACGATTCAAAATTTCCATGCATTTCATGACGTGTTGTTGTATACAATTAGACTTTTTGTAAATACTGGTCACGGTCAGTTTCCTCTTAGAGCTCTATTAGATCCAGCGGCTCAAGGGAGCTTAATCGCCGAAGCTGCAGTTCAGCTGCTACGTCTACCTAAACAAAAGTCGAAAACTCAGGTATCTGGTGTAGGTAATAGTGACCAGCTATCAAAAGGTACAGTCAGTGTTGAACTGATATCAATGGACTTAGAAAAGAGTTTGTCATGCACAGCTCTTGTTCTACGTAATATTTCGTCATATAGACCAAGTTCTAGTGCAGCACGTTTGTCTTTACCAAAATTAGATCATGGTTATTTAGCAGACCCATTCTATTACAAAAAAGACCCTATTGACATACTTCTTGGCTCGGATATATGCCCTAAAATTAAAATACCTGCAGAATCTTTTCTACACAACAATTTGTTCTTCCAGAACACCATTTTTGGGTGGGTATTTTCGGGTTCATCTGAATCAGCTGATTCAAATACTATACATTTTCATAATGTTAACATTGAAAATCTTTTGCGTTCCTTTTGGGAACAGGAGGAAGTCACTGTGAAGCGTGACCTTACTAATGAAGAACTCGCATGCGAGAACTTTTTTAAATCCACTACTATGCGTTCGCCATCTGGCCGTTACGTAGTTAATCTGCCCTTCAAATCACTTATAATTGATAATACTTTTCCAAATTTTCACAATAACATGATTGGGGCTTTAAAACGGTTCAAAAATTTGGAAAACTCATTTTTAAATCGTCCATCTTCTTCTAACACATATAAAGAATTTATGCGAGAATACGAGTCATTGGGTCATAATATGACCAGGATCGGCACATATCCGGCAGATGTGCAGAAAAATTCCTATTTTTTGCCACATCATGGCGTCCTAAAGGAAGATAGTACAACCACCAAATTAAGGGTTGTTTTTGACGGAAGTAGTCATGCAAATGGTCAAAATTCTCTGAATGAAGAGCTTTCTCCTGGCCCTGCATTGCAAAATGATTTGCCCCAAATTATAACAAGATGGCTTACTCATAAAATTGCCTTCAGTGCTGACATTCAAAAAATGTTCAGACAAATTGAAGTCGTTTCTCAGCATCGCCCGTTTCAACAAATTTTATGGCGATATAATCCTCTTCATGAAATTTCTGTTTACCAGTTAAACACCGTAACTTATTTATCCATACGTGTCCTTCAACAAATGGCAGAAGATTACAGAAATGAGTTTCCCAATGAGTCCAAAATTTTGATATCAGGTTCATATGTCGACGACATTATTTCTGGCACTGAAACAATTGAAAAAGCACTAATTTTGCAAAAAATCTGTGTAGTCTTTTAGAAAAAGGTGGGTGTAATCTGCGAAAGTGGATCTCCAATTCACCTGAATTACTTAACGAAACTCCCGAAGAATTTAGAGAAAAATCTTTGACCTCAAATTTTGAAGGTGACAGTGTCGTGAAAACACTTGGTATCCAGTGGAATACCACTGATGACACATTTTCCTATAAGATAAATATAGATGAGTCTCGCCCTGTTTCTAAAAGGACTATTTTGTCTGATACAGCACGGATATACGACCCATTGGGGTGGCTAACTCCGTGTACAGTTATTGCCAAATCCCTTTTCAAGAAATTATGGGAACACGGCGTTGATTGGGATAATCCAATTCCGTCTGAGATAAACGAAAAATGGTTGGAATATAAATCCACACTTTCTAAATTTTCTAATATTAAAATTCCACGATGGATTAACTTTTCTAATAATACTAGACTTGAATTACATTGTTTTTGCGATGCCTCTACTGTAGCCTATGCTGCAGCAGTTTACTCTAGAATTATTACCGATGACGGAGTTTTCGTCAATTTATTACAAGCTAAATCCAAAATTTCACCAATGAAAACGGTTTCAATACCGCGACTTGAGCTCTGCGCTGCAACATTATTAGTAAAATTGGCTAAAAAAGTTCAAAATTCCTTTATAAACATAAATATCGAAAACATTTTCTATTGGAGTGATAGCTCCACAGTATTGAGCTGGATCCGCAAACCACCTTCAAGATGGACGGTCTATGTCGCTAATAGAGTAGCTGAAATTCAGCGACATAGCAATCCACTTCAATGGAAATATGTACAGTCTTTACTTAATCCCGCTGATTGTGCTTCCAGGGGAATTTTCCCTCATCAGCTTATAGGGTGTGATATAGGTTGGAATGGACCAGCATTTTCATACGAACCAGAATCTTTATGGCCAAAGCCTCTTTTAAATTTGGAGACCTCTGAGGAAAAATCGAAAAAATGTTCTTCTACAGAATCTGTCTCAGAAGCAAACATTTATATAAATATTTTATCTGGGACTTTAGTACCCAAAGACTCTTTTGAAATTGAAAAAGATTCTTCATACCCGTATTTTTGCTAAAATTTTCGAAATTCAACATGCTTTTAAGGGCAATATCGATGTGCTATAGATTTTTCAATAATGTTAAAAATCTCCGTAATGGTGAACATTTTAAAGAAACTGGTCCTCTTAAAATAACCTTTTTGAACCAAACTCTTCTAAAATTAATAAAACTAACCCAATCCATTGATTTTTTCGATGATATAAAATTGCTTGAACGCAAGGGTGAAGTCAAACAAACTTCATTGCAAAAAATTATGCCCTTCTTAGACGACGAAGGTATTATAAGGGTTGGTGGACGTCTTCAAAATTCAAATTTACCGTTTAACGTTAAACATCCCATTCTATTGTCCAATAAGAATCCCCTAGCGAAACTTATAATTCAAGATTCCCATGAAAAAACCCTACATGGTGGTGTAACTTTGACCATGTCATACGTTAACAGAAAATATTGGATAGTTTCTGGGAATCAATTGGCCAAAACTGTTATAAATAATTGCATGAGATGTTTTACTTATTCTGCTAAAGCAGCTGCTCAAATAATGGGTAATTTGCCGTCCGTGCGTTTAAACGTGACGAGGCCATTTAAACACAGCGGCGTCGATTACGCTGGCCCTATAACTATTAAAAATTCTACTTTAAGGTCCGCTGTTGTTTCAAAAGGATATATTTGCCTTTTTGTATGTATGGTTACAAAAGCCATACATTTAGAGGCTGTCTCTGATTTGACTACTAATTCGTTTGTGGCTGCCTTTCGGCGGTTTATTTCTCGCAGAGGTGCGTGCACGGACATTTATTCCGATTGCGGCACAAACTTTGTCGACGCATCGAAAGAACTTCAGGTTCTTCTCAATAAAAATAAAAAATCTTTACCTCAAGATTTAGTTCAAACGTTGACTTAAATTGGTACTGAATGGCACTTCATCCCTCCTGGCTCCCCAAATTTCGGTGGTTTGTGGGAGGCAGGAGTAAAATCTGTGAAGTACCATTTGAAAAGGATAATGCACGACAGAATCTTGAGTTTTGAAGAGTTATCGTCCCTACTCTGTCAAATCGAAAGTGTTTTAAATTCACGTCCTTTGTGCCCGTTGTCTTCAGACCCATCGAATTTAGATGCCTTGACGCCAGCAAATTTTTTAATAGGTGAGCCCACAAACTGCCTGCAAGAAGAAAATCTTTTAGATCTCAACATTAACCATTTAAATCGATGGAAGTCCATCGAAAAGCTTAAGCAACATTTTTGGAAGCGATGGTACTTAGAGTACTTAAATCGATTGCAAGCGCGTCCAAAATGGCTTAAGCCACAATCTGATGCCAAAGTTGGAGATTTGGTGCTGATTGTTGACGACAGATGTGGTCCTGGTCAATGGTTATTAGGTCGTATTCAAGAGGTACACCCTGGATTTGACGGTCGGGTGCGGGTAGTATCCATACTAACTAAAAATAAAATTATAAAAAGGCCAATATCTAAAATATGTTTTTTACCAACAGATTCCACCGAAGAAACTACAACAATAAAGTACAACGCTACAGAACTGGACGAAGGGATGGAGCCTAATTAAAGCGCTGTGAGTCGGAGCATAGCATAGTCAAATGACTAAATTAAATTACTCCCAACGACTGGCCATCCTTTCCAACAACAAAAACTATCGTTCTTCGGGGGGAGCATGTTGCTAATTAATTAATTAAAATATCTTAAAACAAAATTTATTGTAACGCAGTTATATTATAATTATTATAAATTTATTAATTTAAACTTATTATAATTAATATTTCCTATTTTATTTGTATTTACATTATTTTTAATGTATTGTAATACTTATCTATATTATTAATAATATCATGTATTGCATTACATTATATAATTAATAATTATTTTATAACACATAAACGCTACCCTAATTATTAAATTTTTAAAGATAATTATCATAGTTAATAATTATCATTTACTAAAACCATCATTAATCACAATCATCATTAACAAGAACATTATAATTTTTCTTAATAGTCGTTGTAGGGTTAATAACTGAGATTTTGTTAATTTTGTCTTATGCTCTTCGCTTCATTAGCTCACTATGTTCATTAATAACGACTTAATAGCAACCTAATGCAACGCTAGTAAGATGAGACAACAAATTAACTGTATCCCAATTATTCTCACTTGCTAAACAACTTATTTTTATTATTGTAATTTGCATTAGTTTTGTTCTTTTTTTTTAAATGATTAGTGGTTTGTACATTTAAAATTTTCATAATATCGTTCAATTCTATTTTGGACATCAAACGGAGTTAAGCTATTGTTTCTTAAAAAATATAATAAACAGAGCCGTACAACGCAAAATCTAAAAGGGAACTTTCATTTTATTATTGGTAATATTAATGGTAATATAAAATAAAAATATAATTTTCAAGAGATATAATTTTTAAATTCTAAAATCATAAACAAGTGTATTATTTGAACTAATTCAATAATCCAACATTAAAAACATTAAAACCCATCAATCCGAAATAAAAATTAAATTATATTGATACCCAATATGTTGGTGTAATATGTTAAAACACGATTAAATGGCTTTTAATGTGTTTAATTATTATATAAGACGATAACACAACTAAATGGAATCTTTCAATTGTTTCACTTCCACGCGTTCCGCATTTAGATATATAATGTATGCATTTTATAAAAGAATGCATTCCATATTTTTTATTAAATTTTAATTTCGTGGTCACTTTATCGAATTCTGCCGATACCTAGTAAAACTCTTTTTATTTATTTTTTTATTTGTTTATGTTTCAATTTAACTTGATTTTACACCTTGATATCCGAACGGGATATACTTTTTTAGTTTTTTTTCAGCATTGTTTTGTTGATTTCTGAAGAAATATTTGTTCTTTTTGAATTTTTGCTGGTGATAAAAGTATGTTAGTTTTTCAATACAAAAATGTTTAATTTTATATATATAAAGTTCGATATAAAAATTAAAAATTAATGATATATAAATTAAATCTTGGTTTAATGTTAAGTTTTAAGATTTTCTTTCATTTATAATAAAGTAATTAATTAGAATGGATCTATAAAAATCTTTTGTTGTGATTTCTAGCTAGTTGTTGGGATAGGGTAATGTATTTGGGATCATGTAAATTTCCACTGATATTTTGTTATATGATCATGGTTGGGCGGGTAAAAATATGTATAACATCAGCACCAGAGAACTGCATTGGGTATGATTGAACATGTTCAATCACCTTCGATACAAATAAGGTATAAGTCAACGCAACACTCATAAGCTATTTGTTTGATCGAGTTGCACACCCGAACGGAAAAATTCGAGTTTGTGTAGCTTACTCGAAACTTTCGGGTAGGTATTCGAGTGTGAACGAAAATTCTCATACTCTAGTGGGCCACGTGTTTTATACATGTGTGAGCGTAATGAAATTTTTGCTAGCAGTCACATGTATAGTAAACATTGTTTACCCGAAGACGGTTCAGTTAATTGTGTGTGTTTTTTTTAACGTGAAAACAGATATTTCAAGTTTATGTTTTTATCATTATTATTATTATCATAATGACAGACAATGAAATTTGTGAAAATATTTCGATATTTCTAGCCGGCGCAAAGGCCGAAGTTACGTATGGAATGTTTTGTCAGAGATACTAAAGCTGGACGAAACTCTGCTAAAAGGTTTTGGTTACTGCCGCACTTGCTGTAAAGTACTACAATGGACAGACGTCTAATTTAAATCATCACCCGTGCTGCAGAAGCATTAAAGAGACCCAAATTTTAAAAACTGTCACAGCGACAGACAAGAATGAAGCCGTTGAAAAATGCACGTCTTGGATTGTTGAAGACTGCCGGCCAATTCGACAGTAAATGGTTCTGGCTTCTCGAAACTGGTAAAGTTCTTTATCAAGATTGGTGCACAGTATGGCGAGCACGTCGAAGTAGAGGATTTGCTCCCCGATGCAACAACGATTTCCCGCAAAGCCAAAAAATACGCTGATGAAAAAAAAGAACTTAAAGATGAAGTAAATAACATTGTGAGCAACGGTGTAGCTTCAGCTACGATTGACATGTGGACGGATAACTACGTAAAGCGGAACTTTTTAGGCGTCACATTCCACTATCAAAAAGACCTGAAGTTCTTCGATATGGTTCTGGGAATGAAGTCTGTGAATTTCGAAAGGTCTACAGGTGACAATGTTCTTAAAAGTCTTAAGGGTCTGTTTAACGAATGTGGTGTTCAAAATATTGACCAAATTAAATTCATTACTGACAGGGGAAGTAATATGGTTAAAGCTTTAAATCAAAATATACGCTTAAACTGCAGCAGTCATTTATTTTCAAATGTTGTGGAAAAATGGTTCGCTGACACAAAAGAGCTCATAGATGTGTTAGAGTCTTGTAAAAAAATTACAAAATATTTAAAAAAAGCCAATTTACAGCATATTCTACCCACTTCGTTGAAAACACAATATCCAACGCGTTGGAATTCCCACTACGGAATGCTCAAATCTATAATTGACAATTGGTTCGAAATTAACAATGTTCTGGCTGATAATAAACAAAGCCAACGATTGTTGCACATTAATATACCTATTCTTAAGGTCCTGGTTGAAATGTGTAAAGATTTTGAGACTGTGTTCAAGAAATTGCAACTTTGCAGTTCTCCATCGCCGGGCTACGTTATCCCATCTGCAGATATAGCTGCGATATCAGTTTTAAAAGAGAAGATTACAAAAAATATAGACGAAACATGGGTTCCTAATCTAAGTTTGTGGCATAAAGCGGCTTGCTTTTTGTACCCACCTGCTATAAATATGCAGCCAAATGATAAAGATCTTTAAAGAATTTTTGCATTTCCCACATGCAAGACAATGCATATACAGAACCAACTTCTACGCAGCCACCGTGTGTGGCTTTAATAGGACAAGACTCTTTAAGCCCAACTACACCCTTATCCTCTTCGACATCATATTTTCCTTTTAATGAAAGTAACTTATATCAAAGTCATTCAACTGCCCCAGTTTAAATTCCTAGTAATAGCATTCTTTTTTCCCCATTTGCTTATACTAACTGACTCAAATGCCATTGAGTACCCTGAAGACGAAGTAGACAGATATAGCAAATAAATAGTTCACATTACTGAAAATTTATACCCTTATTTATTAAAACTAGCATTACGGATTCATTGAACGCCAGCTAGCAGTGCGGCGGCACAGAGATCCTTTTCTTTGGCTTCATAAAAACGAAATAGACTAGGGCCAGGAACAGTTGACAGCTTGCTCTTCTTAAATTCTTATTATAAAAACTATAATACTTAAAAGTTATAAAACTGTACCTAATATTCGATCTCATGTTTTTTGAATATTATTATCCTTAATAAGACTTTTTACACATGCAAAGTGATAAATGCCATGAAAAAATTTTTTTTTAGTTTTGTACCCTTAAATTTAAAAATGTTTCTAATACCTAAAAGTTATAAAATGTACCTAAAATTTTATCTGATGTTTTTTGAATATTAATATTATTTTTATTCTTATATTTAAGACTTTTTACACATCCAAAGTGATAAATGCCATGAAATGCTTTGTAGTTTTGTATCCTTAAATTTAAAAATTTTTCTAACACCTAAAAGTTAGAAAATGTACCTAATATTTTGCCTGATGCTTTTTGAATATTAATATTATTTTTATCCTTATATTTTAGACTTTTTACACATCCAAAGCGATAAATGCCATGAAATGCTTTTTTAGTTTTGTATCCTTACATTTAAGACTACACATGCAAAGAGGTAAAGGCCATGAAATGATTTTTGTTTAGTTTTGTATCCTTAAATTTATAAAATGTACCTAATACTAGATGTTTTTTTAATATTAATAATTTTTATCCTTGTATTTAAGACTTTTTACACTTGCAAAGTGATAAATGCCATGAAATGTTTTTTTTTTTTTTTACTTTTATATCCTTAATTTTTTTTTTTAATACACACTTAAAACTTATAAAACCGCGACCTCATGTTTTAAAAGTGTATTTTTAGTTTTGTATTTTAATTTACTATTTATTACAAAAAATATAAAACAAATGAAAAAAAAAATTTTTCTCAATTTTTATTCGCTATCACTAGCTCACATATGCACGAACTTGACATCCGACCACGTACTCGAGTTTATTGACTATAAACAAGTTGCAAACTCGAGTGTTTCGAACGTCATGTTCATATTAAGCACATGCGCAAACGATCAATACTTGTATTGATCGAAAGAAAATGGTTGCAACGAAATCCGAGTAGATATTCGAGTGTGAACGAACATTATGTATCCGTTGCAGTTCTCTGATCAGCACATATTCAAGGAACATGGATGCTTGTTTTTCCCCTCTAAATGAAGTTATTTCCTCTCATTTTCTTTTTTCCTTTATTTTCCCCTCTTTCCTTTTAACAATGCACGCATTCTTTAAAATATTTTTCTGTTAGCATAATCGTCGACAGCCGTAAGCATTGTAGTCCAATAATCCCACTCCTATTGCCGACGAGATAGAGGCCGGAACCTAAATGCGTGCTAATGCTACGAACGTTTACTGGAAAATTTGTTCTTTTGCTCCTTATGAGCTAAGTTGCATGTTACACACTCTCGACATGTTGTACATTCAGAAAGAGACTTACAAAAAAAAGGTTTTAAAACCTTACCCCCCTTACTTGGTAGTCGTCTAGGATTTTCATCTTTTAGTACTATTCGCATTTTCACGTTCGTTGTTTTTGATTTCTCCGGTTTGTAGTCATTTATCATTTCAATTACAGCTGCCTTAGCCTCATCACTTGATGTTTCACTAATATCTAAAACTTCGTCGTCTGCTAAGTCAATTTTCATCATTGCGTAAACATCTTCGTTTTTGTTGTATTTAAAAAAAAAAAACACCATGAGTTATTCGTACGTCAGCTAGTGTACATAATGGTTTACCCAAAACTACGTTTATATCGATACAATCGTCTGGTACGACTTGAAATGTCAAGTTAAATTCATCTTCGTCAACGTTTACTAAAAATTCTGTGTTACCAAGTGGATTAATTTTGTTTTCGGCACGATTTTTCCCAAAACCACTTAGATAAAAATCGGATTTCATCAAACTATAGTTTTCAGTCTTTAGATATGTGGCCAAATTTATCGCAATTAAAACATTTGGTACCTTTAGCCTTATTATCACAATCAGCTGATTTTTAATTGTGGTAAAAAAGGTCATACCAAATTAAAGTTCAAACTTTTTATCTTTAACCAAATTTTTTTTAAATTTCTTTGGTTCTACTTTACGTTTACAAGATGATTTACTAATTGGTTCATAACATCGTAATTTATCATTTTGTTTACATCATTATCGCCAATACCGTCAATGACATATTGCATTAATGAATTAAAATCAATACTACCTCTGGCTGCTAATTCTTTCATTTTCAAATAGTACTCATGTACGTTTTCATCTTTCTTCATTTTTCGTTCACATAACATTTTATGCATTTGTATACTGCTTGTACTAGTTTCAAAGTCATCGAGTAAAATCTTTTTAAGTTTATTGTATGTAGTTACTCCTTTTTCACTTGAAATAAAAAGTTTCGCGACGCCCTTCAAACATTTTTTAGCAAAAATATACTTCTGAAAATCATCCCATCCCATAACAACTGCTGATTCCTCAAACTCCTCAATCCGTGTGTGAATTGGAAAACTGTTCGCCTTCGGTGAATCATTACCACCTCGTCCATTATCATTTTGTTGAGTCTGTCGTTTGTTGCCTTCGTTGTATTTTACTACGTTTGTTTCATTGCTACTAGATGAGTCGTCGTTTTGCTTAATTGTGCTTTCTGCATCGCCGTATGCAATTTCACCATCATTGTCGTCGCCTTCTATGTCGTTTTCATCTATATGCCGCGAGCATAACAATTGCCCCTTACGCAGATTTTTAAAAAAAATCTACAAACAAGTTGTCAATGTTGTAGTGTATGTCAAGTAAATTGCAAACAGACACTTAGTCTGCTGCGCTTAAATTCTCCTTCCATAGAGTTTTTATTGTTTACAAATATATTTATTTAAAAACAAAGAATAAAGTAAAATTAATTTGATATTTAATAATATGCGTCTTCATCCGCGTCGTTGGCTCAACTGACTTGCTTGTCAGTTGAAACAATTAAACGTTGTATGTTGCAGCAGCCAAGCTGCTTCTTCTACATATTTGCCCCTACAACAGTGACTTACCATTTTGTGCAGAAAATAAAAAATTGAAACCATGAAACAAACCTAATTAATAACAGACTATAGAAATCTTAAACAAGATATTAAACATGGTCTTATTTTGAAAAAAAATCATAGAATTCTCCAATTTTATCAGTCGGACTGGTTAAAGAAGTATATTGATGTTAATAATCATCATAGAACATTAGCAAAAAATTCATTTGAACAAAATTTTTTCATATTATGAAATAATGCAGTATATGGTAAGACTACACACAGACAACAGATTCGTTGTGGCCACCGAGTTTACTGCCAACTGAATTGCGATGAAGCTACTAACCGAATTTCGAGTTAATTACGAATTAAATTCTGTTATCGTAACAGTAAATGTTTTATCACAATAGAAAATATGTAACTCCTCTTAAATTTCTGTTGATACAATCGAAAATACAGTTATTGAACTTTTGAACAATTCAGTTGGTAAATTTTTTTTGTGTGTATGGAAAATGTTGATAAAAGAAAAAGATGTTAAAATAGTGTGCTAAACCCAATTTTCATAGTTTGTTGAAAATTCATGATGAAATGATTGCAGTTGAAATGAGTAGAGTGCGAACTGATTATAATAAACCTATTTATATTGGTTTTTCAGTTTTAGAAATTTCAAAATGGAAAATTTATGATTTTCATTATGAATATATGAAACTTAACGTTAATATATATTATATGGATACTGATTCCTTTATTTATGATATAAAAACAAATGATTTATATTCGAAATGAAATCAATTCACATTTCTATCTTCATATCCGAAAGACAATGTTTTTAAATTTCCGTTGTTAAATAAAAAAAATTTAGGAATGATGAAAGATGAATGCAATGGCAAATTAATTAAGGAATTCATTGGTTTACGAGCAAAAATTTATTCAACAAAAATAGATAAGGAAGAAACAGAAATTAAAAATATAAAGGGTGTAAAAAAATGTGCAACAAATAGACTTACATTTAATGATTTTAGAAAATGTTAGTTCGAAAAAAAATTGTGTTATCATTCAATGTATGTATGTATTTATATCTAAGGTACATCAAACATATACTAAACATGTTAGCATTAATTTATTTAGATGATAAGAGATATATTAGAGACAATGGTGTTAATACGTTTGCATGGGGCCATTTTTATGTAGATATGTTAAAAGATATAGATTAAAATTTATGTAAATTTTATGATTTTTGAAAAAAAAAAATAAAACATATTAATAATAATACAAAATCAATTTTGTTTTTATTTCAAATTATATTTATTAAAAAAAGGTAATTTAAACATAAATTTGAATTTTTTGATTTTATTATATATTTTGCCATTTTGCATTTTCTTTTTTTTTTTTTCTTTCTAGTTCGAGATGTATAGTTTTAAGGTAATGTTATCTCTGTGAAATTGGCACCCGATTTTTGAAAATCGGTATATTTTTTTGTGATTCTTACAGAATTTTGTATGTAGTTGATTGTAGTAATAAATATTTCGTTTGTAGTTGCTTAAAAAAAACCCATCCCCCGGATTTAAAGGCACTCAAATCCAATGGTTGATTCTTGTAGAGAATCGTTTGTAGTTGATTGTAGGGAAAGAATTTTCGTTTGTAGTAGCAGGAAAAAAAGTTATAGCCGATATATTTTTTTGAATTTTTTTTTTTCAAAATTGTGTTCGTGCTCTATAATAATTTGTAGTTGGTTGTAGTGACTGCTAATTTTTTTTAGTTTCGCGAAATCTAAGCGGAAGTCTGAATATGTCGAGATCTTGATCGGAAATCATTTGTAGTGACCGCTTATTCGTTTGTAGTTTCGCGAAAACTAGGCGGAAGTCAGAATACATCGAAATCTAGCTCGGAAATCGTTTGTAGTAGAATGTAGTGGTCGTTAATTCGTTTGCAGTTCCTCAAAAAGCAACCGGAAATCAGAATACATCGAAATCTAGCTCGGAATTCGTTTGTAGTTGAATGTAGTGGTCGCTTCTTCGTTTGTAGTTCCTCAAAAAGCAACCGGAAATCAGAACACATCGAAATCTAGCTCGGAAATCGTTTGTAGTTGAATGTAGTGGTCGCTAATTCGTTTGTAGTTCCTCACGTCCCACACTAAAGCAAGGGCTGATTTTGCTTTAAAGAGTCCAAATTCTTTGTCTCCTGCCTCTTGCTTTGCCTTATGCGCAACCTCTTCGGAAGGCAAATTAGCCGGTACGACGTTTCCAAAAGTCATTAGCTTGTCGACTTCATCTCGCCGCCAAGTATACGTTAATTTTCCCTGCAGTTGCTAACCGATGCGTAAACATCGGTTACCGCGCAATTGACGCTTCTTGTCGTGAGCTATTCCACGAGAATCGAACGTCGAGCCATCGTCAGTGGGCTCGGTGCAACAATATGTATTAATCTTCGCTTGGCATTCCGGACAACTCCCTTTAACCGTCAAGAACGTCTCACCCGGATCGCGATTGATTTTCACATTCTTGAAAGTGTAAGGGCATGGCAGACGTAGCTCACTCCATCCGAAAACGAGTACTTCGTACGTCACTCTTTATATTGGACGATGTGCGATTTCATTTTATCCCAATCGTTTTTGGACACGCTTATTGTTTTTGTCGGTATTATCGATTATCCGTGAATTCTACCGAAACCACCATTGCCATTCCTTTTAAGGTAAGGGTAAACATGATCCTTTTCATCGGTTTCGCAGGTGGACTGTTGAACAAATCCGAAGCGGTTTGCCAAATTTTGTTGGTATATGGCAAAAGTAAGCTCTCGTCGTCAACAAAACAAAGCCCTTGCAACGTTTCGTATATCAGGTTGGGTGAATTTTTTTGCCGATCGAGGCATTTTAAGTCTTCGAGGCCGAAGCCTCCGAGCTGGGATATTAAATTTTTTAATTCCCCGATACTACAAACGAATTAGCGACCACTACATTCAACTACAAACGAATTCCGAGCTAGATTTCGATGTATTCTGATTTTCGGTTGATTTTTGAGGAACTACAAACGAATAAGCGGTTACTACAATCGACTGCAAATGAGTTCCGAGCTAGATTTCGATGTATTCTGACTTCCGCTTAGTTTTCGCGAAACTACAAACGAATAAGAGGTCACTACAATCGACTACAAATGATTTCCGAGCGAGATCTCGATATATTCAGACTTCCACTTAGATTTCGCGAAACTACAAAAAATTAAGGGTGTGAAGTTAGCGACGAAAGATAACTACGTTTTTCAAAAATGTTAAATACTTAACAGAGACTGTTAAATTAACAGAATTTTTGTGAAGATAACTACGAAAGTTAAATACGTTTTTCAAATAAGTTGAGGGGTTTAGATATATAGTGGCATTAGTAAATTATAAAAAAAAAAATAAAAATAAATTGAATTTTACAAAAAGATAAAAGTCTAAACAAATACAATAAAATTGTTTCTACTATAATATGGGAAAACTAAATGACAAAATTTGACAAAATGGTCCGATTAGGGGCTTAGCCCTATATGGCAGTTTGTACATTAGGACTAGTAGTTTACAAAAACACCTCAAATACGAAAATCGTTAGGAACGTTTTTCAGAAATATCGTTTCAAAAAAAACATATGAAATTTTTTTCTACTACTATAGGGGAAAACTAAATGACAAAATTTGACAAAATGGTCCGATTAGGGGCTTAGCCCTATATGGCAGTTTGTACATTAGGACTAGTAGTTTACAAAAACACCTCAAATACGAAAATCGTTAGGAACGTTTTTCAGAAATATCGTTTCAAAAAAAACATATGAAATTTTTTTCTACTACTATAGGGGAAAACTAAATGACAAAATTTGACAAAATGGTCCGATTAGGGGCTTAGCCCTATATGGCAGTTTGTACATTAGGACTAGTAGTTTACAAAAACACCTCAAATACGAAAATCGTTAGGAACGTTTTTCAGAAATATCGTTTCAAAAAAAACATATGAAATTTTTTTCTACTACTATAGGGGAAAACTAAATGACAAAATTTGACAAAATGGTCCGATTAGGGGCTTAGCCCTATATGGCAGTTTGTACATTAGGACTAGTAGTTTACAAAAACACCTCAAATACGAAAATCGTTAGGAACGTTTTTCAGAAATATCGTTTCAAAAAAAACATATGAAATTTTTTTCTACTACTATAGGGGAAAACTAAATGACAAAATTTGACAAAATGGTCCGATTAGGGGCTTAGCCCTATATGGCAGTTTGTACATTAGGACTAGTAGTTTACAAAAACACCCCAAATACGAAAATCGTTAGGAACGTTTTTCAGAAATATCGTTTCAAAAAAAACATATGAAATTTTTTTCTACTACTATAGGGGAAAACTAAATGACAAAATTTGACAAAATGGTCTGATTAGGGGCTTAGCCCTATATGGCAGTTTGTACATTAGGACTAGTAGTTTACAAAAACACCTCAAATACGAAAATCGTTAGGAACGTTTTTCAGAAATATCGTTTCAAAAAAAACATATGAAATTTTTTTCTACTACTATAGGGGAAAACTAAATGACAAAATTTGACAAAATGGTCCGATTAGGGGCTTAGCCCTATATGGCAGTTTGTACATTAGGACTAGTAGTTTACAAAAACACCTCAAATACGAAAATCGTTAGGAACGTTTTTCAGAAATATCGTTTCAAAAAAAACATATGAAATTTTTTTCTACTACTATAGGGGAAAACTAAATGACAAAATTTGACAAAATGGTCCGATTAGGGGCTTAGCCCTATATGGCAGTTTGTACATTAGGACTAGTAGTTTACAAAAACACCCCAAATACGAAAATCGTTAGGAACGTTTTTCAGAAATATCGTTTCAAAAAAAACATATGAAATTTTTTTCTACTACTATAGGGGAAAACTAAATGACAAAATTTGACAAAATGGTCCGATTAGGGGCTTAGCCCTATACGGCAGTTTGTACATTAGGACTAGTAGTTTACAAAACCACCCCAAATACGAAAATCGTTAGGAACGTTTTTCAGAAATATCGTTTCAAAAAAAACATATGAAATTTTTTTCTACTACTATAGGGGAAAACTAAATGACAAAATTTGACAAAATGGTCCGATTAGGGGCTTAGCCCTATATGGCAGTTTGTACATTAGGGCTAGTAGTTTACAAAAACACCTCAAATACGAAAATCGTTAGGAACGTTTTTCAGAAATATCGTTTCAAAAAAAACATATGAAATTTTTTTCTACTACTATAGGGGAAAACTAAATGACAAAATTTGACAAAATGGTCCGATTAGGGGCTTAGCCCTATATGGCAGTTTGTACATTAGGACTAGTAGTTTACAAAAACACCTCAAATACGAAAATCGTTAGGAACGTTTTTCAGAAATATCGTTTCAAAAAAAACATATGAAATTTTTTTCTACTACTATAGGGGAAAACTAAATGACAAAATTTGACAAAATGGTCCGATTAGCGGCTTAGCCCTATATGGCAGTTTGTACATTAGGACTAGTAGTTTACAAAAACACGCCAAATACGAAAATCGTTAGGAACGTTTTTCAGAAATATCGTTTCAAAAAAAACATATGAAATTTTTTTCTACTACTATAGGGGACAACTAAATGACAAAATTTGACAAAATGGTCCGATTAGGGGCTTAGCCCTATATGGCAGTTTGTACATTAGGACTAGTAGTTTACAAAAACACCTCAAATACGAAAATCGTTAGGAACGTTTTTCAGAAATATCGTTTCAAAAAAAACATATGAAATTTTTTTCTACTACTATAGGGGAAAACTAAATGACAAAATTTGACAAAATGGTCCGATTAGGGGCTTAGCCCTATACGGCAGTTTGTACATTAGGACTAGTAGTTTACAAAACCGCCCCAAATACGAAAATCGTTAGGAACGTTTTTCAGAAATATCGTTTCAAAAAAAACATATGAAATTTTTTTCTACTACTATAGGGGAAAACTAAATGACAAAATTTGACAAAATGGTCCGATTAGGGGCTTAGCCCTATATGGCAGTTTGTACATTAGGACTAGTAGTTTACAAAAACACCTCAAATACGAAAATCGTTAGGAACGTTTTTCAGAAATATCGTTTCAAAAAAAACATATGAAATTTTTTTCTACTACTATAGGGGAAAACTAAATGACAAAATTTGACAAAATGGTCCGATTAGGGGCTTAGCCCTATATGGCAGTTTGTACATTAGGACTAGTAGTTTACAAAAACACCTCAAATACGAAAATCGTTAGGAACGTTTTTCAGAAATATCGTTTCAAAAAAAACATATGAAATTTTTTTCTACTACTATAGGGGAAAACTAAATGACAAAATTTGACAAAATGGTCCGATTAGGGGCTTAGCCCTATATGGCAGTTTGTACATTAGGACTAGTAGTTTACAAAAACACCTCAAATACGAAAATCGTTAGGAACGTTTTTCAGAAATATCGTTTCAAAAAAAACATATGAAATTTTTTTCTACTACTATAGGGGAAAACTAAATGACAAAATTTGACAAAATGGTCCGATTAGGGGCTTAGCCCTATATGGCAGTTTGTACATTAGGACTAGTAGTTTACAAAAACACCTCAAATACGAAAATCGTTAGGAACGTTTTTCAGAAATATCGTTTCAAAAAAAACATATGAAATTTTTTTCTACTACTATAGGGGAAAACTAAATGACAAAATTTGACAAAATGGTCCGATTAGGGGCTTAGCCCTATATGGCAGTTTGTACATTAGGACTAGTAGTTTACAAAAACACCCCAAATACGAAAATCGTTAGGAACGTTTTTCAGAAATATCGTTTCAAAAAAAAACATATGAAATTTTTTTCTACTACTATAGGGGAAAACTAAATGACAAAATTTGACAAAATGGTCTGATTAGGGGCTTAGCCCTATATGGCAGTTTGTACATTAGGACTAGTAGTTTACAAAAACACCTCAAATACGAAAATCGTTAGGAACGTTTTTCAGAAATATCGTTTCAAAAAAAACATATGAAATTTTTTTCTACTACTATAGGGGAAAACTAAATGACAAAATTTGACAAAATGGTCCGATTAGGGGCTTAGCCCTATATGGCAGTTTGTACATTAGGACTAGTAGTTTACAAAAACACCTCAAATACGAAAATCGTTAGGAACGTTTTTCAGAAATATCGTTTCAAAAAAAACATATGAAATTTTTTTCTACTACTATAGGGGAAAACTAAATGACAAAATTTGACAAAATGGTCCGATTAGGGGCTTAGCCCTATATGGCAGTTTGTACATTAGGACTAGTAGTTTACAAAAACACCCCAAATACGAAAATCGTTAGGAACGTTTTTCAGAAATATCGTTTCAAAAAAAACATATGAAATTTTTTTCTACTACTATAGGGGAAAACTAAATGACAAAATTTGACAAAATGGTCCGATTAGGGGCTTAGCCCTATACGGCAGTTTGTACATTAGGACTAGTAGTTTACAAAACCACCCCAAATACGAAAATCGTTAGGAACGTTTTTCAGAAATATCGTTTCAAAAAAAACATGAAATTTTTTTCTACTACTATAGGGGAAAACTAAATGACAAAATTTGACAAAATGGTCCGATTAGGGGCTTAGCCCTATATGGCAGTTTGTACATTAGGACTAGTAGTTTACAAAAACACCTCAAATACGAAAATCGTTAGGAACGTTTTTCAGAAATATCGTTTCAAAAAAAACATATGAAATTTTTTTCTACTACTATAGGGGAAAACTAAATGACAAAATTTGACAAAATGGTCCGATTAGGGGCTTAGCCCTATATGGCAGTTTGTACATTAGGACTAGTAGTTTACAAAAACACCTCAAATACGAAAATCGTTAGGAACGTTTTTCAGAAATATCGTTTCAAAAAAAAACATATGAAATTTTTTTCTACTACTATAGGGGAAAACTAAATGACAAAATTTGACAAAATGGTCCGATTAGGGGCTTAGCCCTATATGGCAGTTTGTACATTAGGACTAGTAGTTTACAAAAACACGCCAAATACGAAAATCGTTAGGAACGTTTTTCAGAAATATCGTTTCAAAAAAAACATATGAAATTTTTTTCTACTACTATAGGGGACAACTAAATGACAAAATTTGACAAAATGGTCCGATTAGGGGCTTAGCCCTATATGGCAGTTTGTACATTAGGACTAGTAGTTTACAAAAACACCTCAAATACGAAAATCGTTAGGAACGTTTTTCAGAAATATCGTTTCAAAAAAAACATATGAAATTTTTTTCTACTACTATAGGGGAAAACTAAATGACAAAATTTGACAAAATGGTCCGATTAGGGGCTTAGCCCTATACGGCAGTTTGTACATTAGGACTAGTAGTTTACAAAACCGCCCCAAATACGAAAATCGTTAGGAACGTTTTTCAGAAATATCGTTTCAAAAAAAACATATGAAATTTTTTTCTACTACTATAGGGGAAAACTAAATGACAAAATTTGACAAAATGGTCCGATTAGGGGCTTAGCCCTATATGGCAGTTTGTACATTAGGACTAGTAGTTTACAAAAACACCTCAAATACGAAAATCGTTAGGAACGTTTTTCAGAAATATCGTTTCAAAAAAAACATATGAAATTTTTTTCTACTACTATAGGGGAAAACTAAATGACAAAATTTGACAAAATGGTCCGATTAGGGGCTTAGCCCTATATGGCAGTTTGTACATTAGGACTAGTAGTTTACAAAAACACCTCAAATACGAAAATCGTTAGGAACGTTTTTCAGAAATATCGTTTCAAAAAAAACATATGAAATTTTTTTCTACTACTATAGGGGAAAACTAAATGACAAAATTTGACAAAATGGTCCGATTAGGGGCTTAGCCCTATATGGCAGTTTGTACATTAGGACTAGTAGTTTACAAAAACACGCCAAATACGAAAATCGTTAGGAACGTTTTTCAGAAATATCGTTTCAAAAAAAACATATGAAATTTTTTTCTACTACTATAGGGGACAACTAAATGACAAAATTTGACAAAACGGTCCGATTAGGGGCTTAGCCCTATATGGCAGTTTGTACATTAGGACTAGTAGTTTACAAAAACACCTCAAATACGAAAATCGTTAGGAACGTTTTTCAGAAATATCGTTTCAAAAAAAACATATGAAATTTTTTTCTACTACTATAGGGGAAAACTAAATGACAAAATTTGACAAAATGGTCCGATTAGGGGCTTAGCCCTATACGGCAGTTTGTACATTAGGACTAGTAGTTTACAAAACCACCCCAAATACGAAAATCGTTAGGAACGTTTTTCAGAAATATCGTTTCAAAAAAAACATATGAAATTTTTTTCTACTACTATAGGGGAAAACTAAATGACAAAATTTGACAAAATGGTCCGATTAGGGGCTTAGCCCTATATGGCAGTTTGTACATTAGGACTAGTAGTTTACAAAAACACCTCAAATACGAAAATCGTTAGGAACGTTTTTCAGAAATATCGTTTCAAAAAAAACATATGAAATTTTTTTCTACTACTATAGGGGAAAACTAAATGACAAAATTTGACAAAATGGTCCGATTAGGGGCTTAGCCCTATATGGCAGTTTGTACATTAGGACTAGTAGTTTACAAAAACACCTCAAATACGAAAATCGTTAGGAACGTTTTTCAGAAATATCGTTTCAAAAAAAACATATGAAATTTTTTTCTACTACTATAGGGGAAAACTAAATGACAAAATTTGACAAAATGGTCCGATTAGGGGCTTAGCCCTATACGGCAGTTTGTACATTAGGACTAGTAGTTTACAAAAACACCCCAAATACGAAAATCGTTAGGAACGTTTTTCAGAAATATCGTTTCAAAAAAAACATATGAAATTTTTTTCTACTACTATAGGGGAAAACTAAATGACAAAATTTGACAAAATGGTCCGATTAGGGGCTTAGCCCTATATGGCAGTTTGTACATTAGGACTAGTAGTTTACAAAAACACCCCAAATACGAAAATCGTTAGGAACGTTTTTCAGAAATATCGTTTCAAAAAAAACATATGAAATTTTTTTCTACTACTATAGGGGAAAACTAAATGACAAAATTTGACAAAATGGTCCGATTAGGGGCTTAGCCCTATATGGCAGTTTGTACATTAGGACTAGTAGCTTACAAAAACACCTCAAATACGAAAATCGTTAGGAACGTTTTTCAGAAATATCGTTTCAAAAAAAACATATGAAATTTTTTTCTACTACTATAGGGGAAAACTAAATGACAAAATTTGACAAAATGGTCCGATTAGGGGCTTAGCCCTATATGGCAGTTTGTACATTAGGACTAGTAGCTTACAAAAACACCTCAAATACGAAAATCGTTAGGAACGTTTTTCAGAAATATCGTTTCAAAAAAAACATATGAAATTTTTTTCTACTACTATAGGAGAAAACTAAATGACAAAATTTGACAAAATGGTCCGATTAGGGGCTTAGCCCTATATGGCAGTTTGTACATTAAGACTAGTAGTTTACAAAAACACCCCAAATACGAAAATCGTTAGGAACGTTTTTCAGAAATATCGTTTCAAAAAAAACATATGAAATTTTTTTCTACTACTATAGGGGAAAACTAAATGACAAAATTTGACAAAATGGTCCGATTAGGGGCTTAGCCCTATACGGCAGTTTGTACATTAGGACTAGTAGTTTACAAAACCACCCCAAATACGAAAATCGTTAGGAACGTTTTTCAGAAATATCGTTTCAAAAAAAACATATGAAATTTTTTTCTACTACTATAGGGGAAAACTAAATGACAAAATTTGACAAAATGGTCCGATTAGGGGCTTAGCCCTATATGGCAGTTTGTACATTAGGACTAGTAGTTTACAAAAACACCCCAAATACGAAAATCGTTAGGAACGTTTTTCAGAAATATCGTTTCAAAAAAAACATATGAAATTTTTTTCTACTACTATAGGGGAAAACTAAATGACAAAATTTGACAAAATGGTCCGATTAGGGGCTTAGCCCTATACGGCAGTTTGTACATTAGGACTAGTAGTTTACAAAACCACCCCAAATACGAAAATCGTTAGGAACGTTTTTCAGAAATATCGTTTCAAAAAAAACATATGAAATTTTTTTCTACTACTATAGGGGAAAACTAAATGACAAAATTTGACAAAATGGTCCGATTAGGGGCTTAGCCCTATACGGCAGTTTGTACATTAGGACTAGTAGTTTACAAAAACACCCCAAATACGAAAATCGTTAGGAACGTTTTTCAGAAATATCGTTTCAAAAAAAACATATGAAATTTTTTTCTACTACTATAGGGGAAAACTAAATGACAAAATTTGACAAAATGGTCCGATTAGGGGCTTAGCCCTATATGGCAGTTTGTACATTAGGACTAGTAGTTTACAAAACCACCCCAAATACGAAAATCGTTAGGAACGTTTTTCAGAAATATCGTTTCAAAAAAAACATATGAAATTTTTTTCTACTACTATAGGGGAAAACTAAATGACAAAATTTGACAAAATGGTCCGATTAGGGGCTTAGCCCTATATGGCAGTTTGTACATTAGGACTAGTAGTTTACAAAAACACCTCAAATACGAAAATCGTTAGGAACGTTTTTCAGAAATATCGTTTCAAAAAAAACATATGAAATTTTTTTCTACTACTATAGGGGAAAACTAAATGACAAAATTTGACAAAATGGTCCGATTAGGGGCTTAGCCCTATATGGCAGTTTGTACATTAGGACTAGTAGTTTACAAAAACACCTCAAATACGAAAATCGTTAGGAACGTTTTTCAGAAATATCGTTTCAAAAAAAACATATGAAATTTTTTTCTACTACTATAGGGGAAAACTAAATGACAAAATTTGACAAAATGGTCCGATTAGGGGCTTAGCCCTATACGGCAGTTTGTACATTAGGACTAGTAGTTTACAAAACCACCCCAAATACGAAAATCGTTAGGAACGTTTTTCAGAAATATCGTTTCAAAAAAAAATATGAAATTTTTTTCTACTACTATAGGGAAAAACTAAATGACAAAATTTGACAAAATGGTCCGATTAGGGGCTTAGCCCTATATGGCAGTTTGTACATTAGGACTAGTAGTTTACAAAAACACCTCAAATACGAAAATCGTTAGGAACGTTTTTCAGAAATATCGTTTCAAAAAAAACATATGAAATTTTTTTCTACTACTATAGGGGAAAACTAAATGACAAAATTTGACAAAATGGTCCGATTAGGGGCTTAGCCCTATATGGCAGTTTGTACATTAGGACTAGTAGCTTACAAAAACACCTCAAATACGAAAATCGTTAGGAACGTTTTTCAGAAATATCGTTTCAAAAAAAAACATATGAAATTTTTTTCTACTACTATAGGAGAAAACTAAATGACAAAATTTGACAAAATGGTCCGATTAGGGGCTTAGCCCTATATGGCAGTTTGTACATTAGGACTAGTAGTTTACAAAAACACCCCAAATACGAAAATCGTTAGGAACGTTTTTCAGAAATATCGTTTCAAAAAAAACATATGAAATTTTTTTCTACTACTATAGGGGAAAACTAAATGACAAAATTTGACAAAATGGTCCGATTAGGGGCTTAGCCCTATACGGCAGTTTGTACATTAGGACTAGTAGTTTACAAAAACACCCCAAATACGAAAATCGTTAGGAACGTTTTTCAGAAATATCGTTTCAAAAAAAACATATGAAATTTTTTTCTACTACTATAGGGGAAAACTAAATGACAAAATTTGACAAAATGGTCCGATTAGGGGCTTAGCCCTATACGGCAGTTTGTACATTAGGACTAGTAGTTTACAAAACCACCCCAAATACGAAAATCGTTAGGAACGTTTTTCAGAAATATCGTTTCAAAAAAAACATATGAAATTTTTTTCTACTACTATAGGGGAAAACTAAATGACAAAATTTGACAAAATGGTCCGATTAGGGGCTTAGCCCTATATGGCAGTTTGTACATTACGACTAGTAGTTTACAAAAACACCTCAAATACGAAAATCGTTAGGAACGTTTTTCAGAAAT
Source organism: Cordilura impudica (assembly GCA_963682025.1). Lineage (NCBI taxonomy): Eukaryota > Metazoa > Arthropoda > Insecta > Diptera > Scathophagidae > Cordilura > Cordilura impudica. The sequence continues at coordinate 171,046,721 of OY821519.1, read as the reverse complement.
ATCGTTTCAAAAAAAACATATGAAATTTTTTTCTACTACTATAGGGGAAAACTAAATGACAAAATTTGACAAAATGGTCCGATTAGGGGCTTAGCCCTATATGGCAGTTTGTACATTAGGACTAGTAGTTTACAAAAACACCTCAAATACGAAAATCGTTAGGAACGTTTTTCAGAAATATCGTTTCAAAAAAAACATATGAAATTTTTTTCTACTACTATAGGGGAAAACTAAATGACAAAATTTGACAAAATGGTCCGATTAGGGGCTTAGCCCTATACGGCAGTTTGTACATTAGGACTAGTAGTTTACAAAACCACCCCAAATACGAAAATCGTTAGGAACGTTTTTCAGAAATATCGTTTCAAAAAAAAATATGAAATTTTTTTCTACTACTATAGGGAAAAACTAAATGACAAAATTTGACAAAATGGTCCGATTAGGGGTTTAGCCCTATATGGCAGTTTGTACATTAGGACTAGTAGTTTACAAAAACACCTCAAATACGAAAATCGTTAGGAACGTTTTTCAGAAATATCGTTTCAAAAAAAACATATGAAATTTTTTTCTACTACTATAGGGGAAAACTAAATGACAAAATTTGACAAAATGGTCCGATTAGGGGCTTAGCCCTATATGGCAGTTTGTACATTAGGACTAGTAGCTTACAAAAACACCTCAAATACGAAAATCGTTAGGAACGTTTTTCAGAAATATCGTTTCAAAAAAAACATATGAAATTTTTTTCTACTACTATAGGAGAAAACTAAATGACAAAATTTGACAAAATGGTCCGATTAGGGGCTTAGCCCTATATGGCAGTTTGTACATTAGGACTAGTAGTTTACAAAAACACCCCAAATACGAAAATCGTTAGGAACGTTTTTCAGAAATATCGTTTCAAAAAAAACATATGAAATTTTTTTCTACTACTATAGGGGAAAACTAAATGACAAAATTTGACAAAATGGTCCGATTAGGGGCTTAGCCCTATACGGCAGTTTGTACATTAGGACTAGTAGTTTACAAAACCACCCCAAATACGAAAATCGTTAGGAACGTTTTTCAGAAATATCGTTTCAAAAAAAACATATGAAATTTTTTTCTACTACTATAGGGGAAAACTAAATGACAAAATTTGACAAAATGGTCCGATTAGGGGCTTAGCCCTATATGGCAGTTTGTACATTAGGACTAGTAGTTTACAAAAACACCCCAAATACGAAAATCGTTAGGAACGTTTTTCAGAAATATCGTTTCAAAAAAAACATATGAAATTTTTTTCTACTACTATAGGGGAAAACTAAATGACAAAATTTGACAAAATGGTCCGATTAGGGGCTTAGCCCTATACGGCAGTTTGTACATTAGGACTAGTAGTTTACAAAACCACCCCAAATACGAAAATCGTTAGGAACGTTTTTCAGAAATATCGTTTCAAAAAAACATATGAAATTTTTTTCTACTACTATAGGGGAAAACTTAATGACAAAATTTGACAAAATGGTCCGATTAGGGGCTTAGCCCTATATGGCAGTTTGTACATTAAGACTAGTAGTTTACAAAAACACCTCAAATACGAAAATCGTTAGGAACGTTTTTCAGAAATATCGTTTCAAAAAAAACATATGAAATTTTTTTCTACTACTATAGGGGAAAACTAAATGACAAAATTTGACAAAATGGTCCGATTAGGGGCTTAGCCCTATATGGCAGTTTGTACATTAGGACTAGTAGTTTACAAAAACACCTCAAATACGAAAATCGTTAGGAACGTTTTTCAGAAATATCGTTTCAAAAAAAACATACGAAATTTTTTTCTACTACTATAGGGGAAAACTAAATGACAAAATTTGACAAAATGGTCCGATTAGGGGCTTAGCCCTATATGGCAGTTTGTAAATTAGGACTAGTAGTTTACAAAAACACGCCAAATACGAAAATCGTTAGGAACGTTTTTCAGAAATATCGTTTCAAAAAAAACATATGAAATTTTTTTCTACTACTATAGGGGACAACTAAATGACAAAATTTGACAAAATGGTCCGATTAGGGGCTTAGCCCTATATGGCAGTTTGTACATTAGGACTAGTAGTTTACAAAAACACCTCAAATACGAAAATCGTTAGGAACGTTTTTCAGAAATATCGTTTCAAAAAAAACATATGAAATTTTTTTCTACTACTATAGGGGAAAACTAAATGACAAAATTTGACAAAATGGTCCGATTAGGGGCTTAGCCCTATACGGCAGTTTGTACATTAGGACTAGTAGTTTACAAAACCACCCCAAATACGAAAATCGTTAGGAACGTTTTTCAGAAATATCGTTTCAAAAAAAACATATGAAATTTTTTTCTACTACTATAGGGGAAAACTAAATGACAAAATTTGACAAAATGGTCCGATTAGGGGCTTAGCCCTATATGGCAGTTTGTACATTAGGACTAGTAGTTTACAAAAACACCTCAAATACGAAAATCGTTAGGAACGTTTTTCAGAAATATCGTTTCAAAAAAAACATATGAAATTTTTTTCTACTACTATAGGGGAAAACTAAATGACAAAATGGTCCGATTAGGGGCTTAGCCCTATATGGCAGTTTGTACATTAGGACTAGTAGTTTACAAAAACACCTCAAATACGAAAATCGTTAGGAACGTTTTTCAGAAATATCGTTTCAAAAAAAACATATGAAATTTTTTTCTACTACTATAGGGGAAAACTAAATGACAAAATTTGACAAAATGGTCCGATTAGGGGCTTAGCCCTATACGGCAGTTTGTACATTAGGACTAGTAGTTTACAAAAACACCCCAAATACGAAAATCGTTAGGAACGTTTTTCAGAAATATCGTTTCAAAAAAACATATGAAATTTTTTTCTACTACTATAGGGGAAAACTAAATGACAAAATTTGACAAAATGGTCCGATTAGGGGCTTAGCCCTATATGGCAGTTTGTACATTAGGACTAGTAGTTTACAAAAACACCCCAAATACGAAAATCGTTAGGAACGTTTTTCAGAAATATCGTTTCAAAAAAAACATATGAAATTTTTTTCTACTACTATAGGGGAAAACTAAATGACAAAATTTGACAAAATGGTCCGATTAGGGGCTTAGCCCTATATGGCAGTTTGTACATTAGGACTAGTAGCTTACAAAAACACCTCAAATACGAAAATCGTTAGGAACGTTTTTCAGAAATATCGTTTCAAAAAAAACATATGAAATTTTTTTCTACTACTATAGGGGAAAACTAAATGACAAAATTTGACAAAATGGTCCGATTAGGGGCTTAGCCCTATATGGCAGTTTGTACATTAGGACTAGTAGCTTACAAAAAAACCTCAAATACGAAAATCGTTAGGAACGTTTTTCAGAAATATCGTTTCAAAAAAAACATATGAAATTTTTTTCTACTACTATAGGGGAAAACTAAATGACAAAATTTGACAAAATGGTCCGATTAGGGGCTTAGCCCTATATGGCAGTTTGTACATTAGGACTAGTAGTTTACAAAAACACCTCAAATACGAAAATCGTTAGGAACGTTTTTCAGAAATATCGTTTCAAAAAAAACATATGAAATTTTTTTCTACTACTATAGGGGAAAACTAAATGACAAAATTTGACAAAATGGTCCGATTAGGGGCTTAGCCCTATATGGCAGTTTGTACATTAGGACTAGTAGTTTACAAAAACACCTCAAATACGAAAATCGTTAGGAACGTTTTTCAGAAATATCGTTTCAAAAAAACATATGAAATTTTTTTCTACTACTATAGGGAAAAACTAAATGACAAAATTTGACAAAATGGTCCGATTAGGGGCTTAGCCCTATATGGCAGTTTGTACATTAGGACTAGTAGTTTACAAAAACACCTCAAATACGAAAATCGTTAGGAACGTTTTTCAGAAATATCGTTTCAAAAAAAACATATGAAATTTTTTTCTACTACTATAGGGGAAAACTAAATGACAAAATTTGACAAAATGGTCCGATTAGGGGCTTAGCCCTATATGGCAGTTTGTACATTAGGACTAGTAGCTTACAAAAACACCTCAAATACGAAAATCGTTAGGAACGTTTTTCAGAAATATCGTTTCAAAAAAAACATATGAAATTTTTTTCTACTACTATAGGAGAAAACTAAATGACAAAATTTGACAAAATGGTCCGATTAGGGGCTTAGCCCTATATGGCAGTTTGTACATTAGGACTAGTAGTTTACAAAAACACCCCAAATACGAAAATCGTTAGGAACGTTTTTCAGAAATATCGTTTCAAAAAAAACATATGAAATTTTTTTCTACTACTATAGGGGAAAACTAAATGACAAAATTTGACAAAATGGTCCGATTAGGGGCTTAGCCCTATACGGCAGTTTGTACATTAGGACTAGTAGTTTACAAAACCACCCCAAATACGAAAATCGTTAGGAACGTTTTTCAGAAATATCGTTTCAAAAAAAACATATGAAATTTTTTTCTACTACTATAGGGGAAAACTAAATGACAAAATTTGACAAAATGGTCCGATTAGGGGCTTAGCCCTATATGGCAGTTTGTACATTAGGACTAGTAGTTTACAAAAACACCCCAAATACGAAAATCGTTAGGAACGTTTTTCAGAAATATCGTTTCAAAAAAAACATATGAAATTTTTTTCTACTACTATAGGGGAAAACTAAATGACAAAATTTGACAAAATGGTCCGATTAGGGGCTTAGCCCTATACGGCAGTTTGTACATTAGGACTAGTAGTTTACAAAACCACCCCAAATACGAAAATCGTTAGGAACGTTTTTCAGAAATATCGTTTCAAAAAAAACATATGAAATTTTTTTCTACTACTATAGGGGAAAACTAAATGACAAAATTTGACAAAATGGTCCGATTAGGGGCTTAGCCCTATATGGCAGTTTGTACATTAGGACTAGTAGTTTACAAAAACACCCCAAATACGAAAATCGTTAGGAACGTTTTTCAGAAATATCGTTTCAAAAAAAACATATGAAATTTTTTTCTACTACTATAGGGGAAAACTAAATGACAAAATTTGACAAAATGGTCCGATTAGGGGCTTAGCCCTATACGGCAGTTTGTACATTAGGACTAGTAGTTTACAAAACCACCCCAAATACGAAAATCGTTAGGAACGTTTTTCAGAAATATCGTTTCAAAAAAAACATATGAAATTTTTTTCTACTACTATAGGGGAAAACTAAATGACAAAATTTGACAAAATGGTCCGATTAGGGGCTTAGCCCTATATGGCAGTTTGTACATTAGGACTAGTAGTTTACAAAAACACCCCAAATACGAAAATCGTTAGGAACGTTTTTCAGAAATATCGTTTCAAAAAAAACATATGAAATTTTTTTCTACTACTATAGGGGAAAACTAAATGACAAAATTTGACAAAATGGTCCGATTAGGGGCTTAGCCCTATACGGCAGTTTGTACATTAGGACTAGTAGTTTACAAAACCACCCCAAATACGAAAATCGTTAGGAACGTTTTTCAGAAATATCGTTTCAAAAAAAACATATGAAATTTTTTTCTACTACTATAGGGGAAAACTAAATGACAAAATTTGACAAAATGGTCCGATTAGGGGCTTAGCCCTTAGCCCTATCGTTAGGAACGTTTTTCAGAAATATCGTTTCAAAAAAAACATATGAAATTTTTTTCTACTACTATAGGGGAAAACTAAATGACAAAATTTGACAAAATGGTCCGATTAGGGGCTTAGCCCTATATGGCAGTTTGTACATTAGGACTAGTAGCTTACAAAAACACCTCAAATACGAAAATCGTTAGGAACGTTTTTCAGAAATATCGTTTCAAAAAAAACATATGAAATTTTTTTCTACTACTATAGGAGAAAACTAAATGACAAAATTTGACAAAATGGTCCGATTAGGGGCTTAGCCCTATATGGCAGTTTGTACATTAGGACTAGTAGTTTACAAAAACACCTCAAATACGAAAATCGTTAGGAACGTTTTTCAGAAATATCGTTTCAAAAAAAACATATGAAATTTTTTTCTACTACTATAGGGGAAAACTAAATGACAAAATTTGACAAAATGGTCCGATTAGGGGCTTAGCCCTATATGGCAGTTTGTACATTAGGACTAGTAGCTTACAAAAACACCTCAAATACGAAAATCGTTAGGAACGTTTTTCAGAAATATCGTTTCAAAAAAAACATATGAAATTTTTTTCTACTACTATAGGGGAAAACTAAATGACAAAATTTGACAAAATGGTCCGATTAGGGGCTTAGCCCTATATGGCAGTTTGTACATTAGGACTAGTAGTTTACAAAAACACCCCAAATACGAAAATCGTTAGGAACGTTTTTCAGAAATATCGTTTCAAAAAAAACATATGAAATTTTTTTCTACTACTATAGGGGAAAACTAAATGACAAAATTTGACAAAATGGTCCGATTAGGGGCTTAGCCCTATACGGCAGTTTGTACATTAGGACTAGTAGTTTACAAAACCACCCCAAATACGAAAATCGTTAGGAACGTTTTTCAGAAATATCGTTTCAAAAAAAACATATGAAATTTTTTTCTACTACTATAGGGGAAAACTAAATGACAAAATTTGACAAAATGGTCCGATTAGGGGCTTAGCCCTTAGCCCTATCGTTAGGAACGTTTTTCAGAAATATCGTTTCAAAAAAAACATATGAAATTTTTTTCTACTACTATAGGGGAAAACTAAATGACAAAATTTGACAAAATGGTCCGATTAGGGGCTTAGCCCTATATGGCAGTTTGTACATTAGGACTAGTAGCTTACAAAAACACCTCAAATACGAAAATCGTTAGGAACGTTTTTCAGAAATATCGTTTCAAAAAAAACATATGAAATTTTTTTCTACTACTATAGGAGAAAACTAAATGACAAAATTTGACAAAATGGTCCGATTAGGGGCTTAGCCCTATATGGCAGTTTGTACATTAGGACTAGTAGTTTACAAAAACACCTCAAATACGAAAATCGTTAGGAACGTTTTTCAGAAATATCGTTTCAAAAAAAACATATGAAATTTTTTTCTACTACTATAGGGGAAAACTAAATGACAAAATTTGACAAAATGGTCCGATTAGGGGCTTAGCCCTATATGGCAGTTTGTACATTAGGACTAGTAGCTTACAAAAACACCTCAAATACGAAAATCGTTAGGAACGTTTTTCAGAAATATCGTTTCAAAAAAAACATATGAAATTTTTTTCTACTACTATAGGGGAAAACTAAATGACAAAATTTGACAAAATGGTCCGATTAGGGGCTTAGCCCTATATGGCAGTTTGTACATTAGGACTAGTAGTTTACAAAAACACCCCAAATACGAAAATCGTTAGGAACGTTTTTCAGAAATATCGTTTCAAAAAAAACATATGAAATTTTTTTCTACTACTATAGGGGAAAACTAAATGACAAAATTTGACAAAATGGTCCGATTAGGGGCTTAGCCCTATACGGCATTTTGTACATTAGGACTAGTAGTTTACAAAACCACCCCAAATACGAAAATCGTTAGGAACGTTTTTCAGAAATATCGTTTCAAAAAAAACATATGAAATTTTTTTCTACTACTATAGGGGAAAACTAAATGACAAAATTTGACAAAATGGTCCGATTAGGGGCTTAGCCCTATATGGCAGTTTGTACATTAGGACTAGTAGTTTACAAAAACACCCCAAATACGAAAATCGTTAGGAACGTTTTTCAGAAATATCGTTTCAAAAAAAACATGAAATTTTTTTCTACTACTATAGGGGAAAACTAAATGACAAAAAATTTGACAAAATGGTCCGATTAGGGGCTTAGCCCTATACGGCAGTTTGTACATTAGGACTAGTAGTTTACAAAACCACCCCAAATACGAAAATCGTTAGGAACGTTTTTCAGAAATATCGTTTCAAAAAAAACATATGAAATTTTTTTCTACTACTATAGGGGAAAACTAAATGACAAAATTTGACAAAATGGTCCGATTAGGGGCTTAGCCCTATATGGCAGTTTGTACATTAGGACTAGTAGTTTACAAAAACACCTCAAATACGAAAATCGTTAGGAACGTTTTTCAGAAATATCGTTTCAAAAAAAACATATGAAATTTTTTTCTACTACTATAGGGGAAAACTAAATGACAAAATTTGACAAAATGGTCCGATTAGGGGCTTAGCCCTATATGGCAGTTTGTACATTAGGACTAGTAGTTTACAAAAACACCTCAAATACGAAAATCGTTAGGAACGTTTTTCAGAAATATCGTTTCAAAAAAAACATATGAAATTTTTTTCTACTACTATAGGGGAAAACTAAATGACAAAATTTGACAAAATGGTCCGATTAGGGGCTTAGCCCTATACGGCAGTTTGTACATTAGGACTAGTAGTTTACAAAACCACCCCAAATACGAAAATCGTTAGGAACGTTTTTCAGAAATATCGTTTCAAAAAAAAATATGAAATTTTTTTCTACTACTATAGGGAAAAACTAAATGACAAAATTTGACAAAATGGTCCGATTAGGGGCTTAGCCCTATATGGCAGTTTGTACATTAGGACTAGTAGTTTACAAAAACACCTCAAATACGAAAATCGTTAGGAACGTTTTTCAGAAATATCGTTTCAAAAAAAACATATGAAATTTTTTTCTACTACTATAGGGGAAAACTAAATGACAAAATTTGACAAAATGGTCCGATTAGGGGCTTAGCCCTATATGGCAGTTTGTACATTAGGACTAGTAGCTTACAAAAACACCTCAAATACGAAAATCGTTAGGAACGTTTTTCAGAAATATCGTTTCAAAAAAAACATATGAAATTTTTTTCTACTACTATAGGAGAAAACTAAATGACAAAATTTGACAAAATGGTCCGATTAGGGGCTTAGCCCTATATGGCAGTTTGTACATTAGGACTAGTAGTTTACAAAAACACCTCAAATACGAAAATCGTTAGGAACGTTTTTCAGAAATATCGTTTCAAAAAAAACATATGAAATTTTTTTCTACTACTATAGGGGAAAACTAAATGACAAAATTTGACAAAATGGTCCGATTAGGGGCTTAGCCCTATACGGCAGTTTGTACATTAGGACTAGTAGTTTACAAAACCACCCCAAATACGAAAATCGTTAGGAACGTTTTTCAGAAATATCGTTTCAAAAAAAAATATGAAATTTTTTTCTACTACTATAGGGAAAAACTAAATGACAAAATTTGACAAAATGGTCCGATTAGGGGCTTAGCCCTATATGGCAGTTTGTACATTAGGACTAGTAGTTTACAAAAACACCTCAAATACGAAAATCGTTAGGAACGTTTTTCAGAAATATCGTTTCAAAAAAAACATATGAAATTTTTTTCTACTACTATAGGGGAAAACTAAATGACAAAATTTGACAAAATGGTCCGATTAGGGGCTTAGCCCTATATGGCAGTTTGTACATTAGGACTAGTAGCTTACAAAAACACCTCAAATACGAAAATCGTTAGGAACGTTTTTCAGAAATATCGTTTCAAAAAAAACATATGAAATTTTTTTCTACTACTATAGGAGAAAACTAAATGACAAAATTTGACAAAATGGTCCGATTAGGGGCTTAGCCCTATATGGCAGTTTGTACATTAGGACTAGTAGTTTACAAAAACACCCCAAATACGAAAATCGTTAGGAACGTTTTTCAGAAATATCGTTTCAAAAAAAACATATGAAATTTTTTTCTACTACTATAGGGGAAAACTAAATGACAAAATTTGACAAAATGGTCCGATTAGGGGCTTAGCCCTATACGGCAGTTTGTACATTAGGACTAGTAGTTTACAAAACCACCCCAAATACGAAAATCGTTAGGAACGTTTTTCAGAAATATCGTTTCAAAAAAAACATATGAAATTTTTTTCTACTACTATAGGGGAAAACTAAATGACAAAATTTGACAAAATGGTCCGATTAGGGGCTTAGCCCTATATGGCAGTTTGTACATTAGGACTAGTAGTTTACAAAAACACCCCAAATACGAAAATCGTTAGGAACGTTTTTCAGAAATATCGTTTCAAAAAAAACATATGAAATTTTTTTCTACTACTATAGGGGAAAACTAAATGACAAAATTTGACAAAATGGTCCGATTAGGGGCTTAGCCCTATACGGCAGTTTGTACATTAGGACTAGTAGTTTACAAAACCACCCCAAATACGAAAATCGTTAGGAACGTTTTTCAGAAATATCGTTTCAAAAAAAACATATGAAATTTTTTTCTACTACTATAGGGGAAAACTAAATGACAAAATTTGACAAAATGGTCCGATTAGGGGCTTAGCCCTATATGGCAGTTTGTACATTAGGACTAGTAGTTTACAAAAACACCCCAAATACGAAAATCGTTAGGAACGTTTTTCAGAAATATCGTTTCAAAAAAAACATATGAAATTTTTTTCTACTACTATAGGGGAAAACTAAATGACAAAATTTGACAAAATGGTCCGATTAGGGGCTTAGCCCTATACGGCAGTTTGTACATTAGGACTAGTAGTTTACAAAACCACCCCAAATACGAAAATCGTTAGGAACGTTTTTCAGAAATATCGTTTCAAAAAAAACATATGAAATTTTTTTCTACTACTATAGGGGAAAACTAAATGACAAAATTTGACAAAATGGTCCGATTAGGGGCTTAGCCCTATATGGCAGTTTGTACATTAGGACTAGTAGTTTACAAAAACACCCCAAATACGAAAATCGTTAGGAACGTTTTTCAGAAATATCGTTTCAAAAAAAACATATGAAATTTTTTTCTACTACTATAGGGGAAAACTAAATGACAAAATTTGACAAAATGGTCCGATTAGGGGCTTAGCCCTATACGGCAGTTTGTACATTAGGACTAGTAGTTTACAAAACCACCCCAAATACGAAAATCGTTAGGAACGTTTTTCAGAAATATCGTTTCAAAAAAAACATATGAAATTTTTTTCTACTACTATAGGGGAAAACTAAATGACAAAATTTGACAAAATGGTCCGATTAGGGGCTTAGCCCTTAGCCCTATCGTTAGGAACGTTTTTCAGAAATATCGTTTCAAAAAAAACATATGAAATTTTTTTCTACTACTATAGGGGAAAACTAAATGACAAAATTTGACAAAATGGTCCGATTAGGGGCTTAGCCCTATATGGCAGTTTGTACATTAGGACTAGTAGCTTACAAAAACACCTCAAATACGAAAATCGTTAGGAACGTTTTTCAGAAATATCGTTTCAAAAAAAACATATGAAATTTTTTTCTACTACTATAGGAGAAAACTAAATGACAAAATTTGACAAAATGGTCCGATTAGGGGCTTAGCCCTATATGGCAGTTTGTACATTAGGACTAGTAGTTTACAAAAACACCTCAAATACGAAAATCGTTAGGAACGTTTTTCAGAAATATCGTTTCAAAAAAAACATATGAAATTTTTTTCTACTACTATAGGGGAAAACTAAATGACAAAATTTGACAAAATGGTCCGATTAGGGGCTTAGCCCTATATGGCAGTTTGTACATTAGGACTAGTAGCTTACAAAAACACCTCAAATACGAAAATCGTTAGGAACGTTTTTCAGAAATATCGTTTCAAAAAAAACATATGAAATTTTTTTCTACTACTATAGGGGAAAACTAAATGACAAAATTTGACAAAATGGTCCGATTAGGGGCTTAGCCCTATATGGCAGTTTGTACATTAGGACTAGTAGTTTACAAAAACACCCCAAATACGAAAATCGTTAGGAACGTTTTTCAGAAATATCGTTTCAAAAAAAACATATGAAATTTTTTTCTACTACTATAGGGGAAAACTAAATGACAAAATTTGACAAAATGGTCCGATTAGGGGCTTAGCCCTATACGGCAGTTTGTACATTAGGACTAGTAGTTTACAAAACCACCCCAAATACGAAAATCGTTAGGAACGTTTTTCAGAAATATCGTTTCAAAAAAAACATATGAAATTTTTTTCTACTACTATAGGGGAAAACTAAATGACAAAATTTGACAAAATGGTCCGATTAGGGGCTTAGCCCTTAGCCCTATCGTTAGGAACGTTTTTCAGAAATATCGTTTCAAAAAAAACATATGAAATTTTTTTCTACTACTATATGGGAAAACTAAATGACAAAATTTGACAAAATGGTCCGATTAGGGGCTTAGCCCTATATGGCAGTTTGTACATTAGGACTAGTAGCTTACAAAAACACCTCAAATACGAAAATCGTTAGGAACGTTTTTCAGAAATATCGTTTCAAAAAAAACATATGAAATTTTTTTCTACTACTATAGGAGAAAACTAAATGACAAAATTTGACAAAATGGTCCGATTAGGGGCTTAGCCCTATATGGCAGTTTGTACATTAGGACTAGTAGTTTACAAAAACACCCCAAATACGAAAATCGTTAGGAACGTTTTTCAGAAATATCGTTTCAAAAAAAACATATGAAATTTTTTTCTACTACTATAGGGGAAAACTAAATGACAAAATTTGACAAAATGGTCCGATTAGGGGCTTAGCCCTATACGGCAGTTTGTACATTAGGACTAGTAGTTTACAAAACCACCCCAAATACGAAAATCGTTAGGAACGTTTTTCAGAAATATCGTTTCAAAAAAAACATATGAAATTTTTTTCTACTACTATAGGGGAAAACTAAATGACAAAATTTGACAAAATGGTCCGATTAGGGGCTTAGCCCTATATGGCAGTTTGTACATTAGGACTAGTAGTTTACAAAAACACCCCAAATACGAAAATCGTTAGGAACGTTTTTCAGAAATATCGTTTCAAAAAAAACATATGAAATTTTTTTCTACTACTATAGGGGAAAACTAAATGACAAAATTTGACAAAATGGTCCGATTAGGGGCTTAGCCCTATACGGCAGTTTGTACATTAGGACTAGTAGTTTACAAAACCACCCCAAATACGAAAATCGTTAGGAACGTTTTTCAGAAATATCGTTTCAAAAAAAACATATGAAATTTTTTTCTACTACTATAGGGGAAAACTAAATGACAAAATTTGACAAAATGGTCCGATTAGGGGCTTAGCCCTATATGGCAGTTTGTACATTAGGACTAGTAGTTTACAAAAACACCCCAAATACGAAAATCGTTAGGAACGTTTTTCAGAAATATCGTTTCAAAAAAAACATGAAATTTTTTTCTACTACTATAGGGGAAAACTAAATGACAAAAAATTTGACAAAATGGTCCGATTAGGGGCTTAGCCCTATACGGCAGTTTGTACATTAGGACTAGTAGTTTACAAAACCACCCCAAATACGAAAATCGTTAGGAACGTTTTTCAGAAATATCGTTTCAAAAAAAACATGAAATTTTTTTCTACTACTATAGGGGAAAACTAAATGACAAAATTTGACAAAATGGTCCGATTAGGGGCTTAGCCCTATACGGCAGTTTGTACATTAGGACTAGTAGTTTACAAAACCACCCCAAATACGAAAATCGTTAGGAACGTTTTTCAGAAATATCGTTTCAAAAAAAACATATGAAATTTTTTTCTACTACTATAGGGGAAAACTAAATGACAAAATTTGACAAAATGGTCCGATTAGGGGCTTAGCCCTTAGCCCTATCGTTAGGAACGTTTTTCAGAAATATCGTTTCAAAAAAAACATATGAAATTTTTTTCTACTACTATAGGGGAAAACTAAATGACAAAATTTGACAAAATGGTCCGATTAGGGGCTTAGCCCTATATGGCAGTTTGTACATTAGGACTAGTAGCTTACAAAAACACCTCAAATACGAAAATCGTTAGGAACGTTTTTCAGAAATATCGTTTCAAAAAAAACATATGAAATTTTTTTCTACTACTATAGGAGAAAACTAAATGACAAAATTTGACAAAATGGTCCGATTAGGGGCTTAGCCCTATATGGCAGTTTGTACATTAGGACTAGTAGTTTACAAAAACACCCCAAATACGAAAATCGTTAGGAACGTTTTTCAGAAATATCGTTTCAAAAAAAACATATGAAATTTTTTTCTACTACTATAGGGGAAAACTAAATGACAAAATTTGACAAAATGGTCCGATTAGGGGCTTAGCCCTATACGGCAGTTTGTACATTAGGACTAGTAGTTTACAAAACCACCCCAAATACGAAAATCGTTAGGAACGTTTTTCAGAAATATCGTTTCAAAAAAAACATATGAAATTTTTTTCTACTACTATAGGGGAAAACTAAATGACAAAATTTGACAAAATGGTCCGATTAGGGGCTTAGCCCTATATGGCAGTTTGTACATTAGGACTAGTAGTTTACAAAAACACCCCAAATACGAAAATCGTTAGGAACGTTTTTCAGAAATATCGTTTCAAAAAAAACATATGAAATTTTTTTCTACTACTATAGGGGAAAACTAAATGACAAAATTTGACAAAATGGTCCGATTAGGGGCTTAGCCCTATACGGCAGTTTGTACATTAGGACTAGTAGTTTACAAAACCACCCCAAATACGAAAATCGTTAGGAACGTTTTTCAGAAATATCGTTTCAAAAAAAACATATGAAATTTTTTTCTACTACTATAGGGGAAAACTAAATGACAAAATTTGACAAAATGGTCCGATTAGGGGCTTAGCCCTATATGGCAGTTTGTACATTAGGACTAGTAGTTTACAAAAACACCCCAAATACGAAAATCGTTAGGAACGTTTTTCAGAAATATCGTTTCAAAAAAAACATGAAATTTTTTTCTACTACTATAGGGGAAAACTAAATGACAAAAAATTTGACAAAATGGTCCGATTAGGGGCTTAGCCCTATACGGCAGTTTGTACATTAGGACTAGTAGTTTACAAAACCACCCCAAATACGAAAATCGTTAGGAACGTTTTTCAGAAATATCGTTTCAAAAAAAACATATGAAATTTTTTTCTACTACTATAGGGGAAAACTAAATGACAAAATTTGACAAAATGGTCCGATTAGGGGCTTAGCCCTATATGGCAGTTTGTACATTAGGACTAGTAGTTTACAAAAACACCTCAAATACGAAAATCGTTAGGAACGTTTTTCAGAAATATCGTTTCAAAAAAAACATATGAAATTTTTTTCTACTACTATAGGGGAAAACTAAATGACAAAATTTGACAAAATGGTCCGATTAGGGGCTTAGCCCTATATGGCAGTTTGTACATTAGGACTAGTAGTTTACAAAAACACCTCAAATACGAAAATCGTTAGGAACGTTTTTCAGAAATATCGTTTCAAAAAAAACATATGAAATTTTTTTCTACTACTATAGGGGAAAACTAAATGACAAAATTTGACAAAATGGTCCGATTAGGGGCTTAGCCCTATACGGCAGTTTGTACATTAGGACTAGTAGCTTACAAAAACACCTCAAATACGAAAATCGTTAGGAACGTTTTTCAGAAATATCGTTTCAAAAAAAACATATGAAATTTTTTTCTACTACTATAGGAGAAAACTAAATGACAAAATTTGACAAAATGGTCCGATTAGGGGCTTAGCCCTATATGGCAGTTTGTACATTAGGACTAGTAGTTTACAAAAACACCCCAAATACGAAAATCGTTAGGAACGTTTTTCAGAAATATCGTTTCAAAAAAAACATATGAAATTTTTTTCTACTACTATAGGGGAAAACTAAATGACAAAATTTGACAAAATGGTCCGATTAGGGGCTTAGCCCTATACGGCAGTTTGTACATTAGGACTAGTAGTTTACAAAACCACCCCAAATACGAAAATCGTTAGGAACGTTTTTCAGAAATATCGTTTCAAAAAAAACATATGAAATTTTTTTCTACTACTATAGGGGAAAACTAAATGACAAAATTTGACAAAATGGTCCGATTAGGGGCTTAGCCCTATATGGCAGTTTGTACATTAGGACTAGTAGTTTACAAAAACACCCCAAATACGAAAATCGTTAGGAACGTTTTTCAGAAATATCGTTTCAAAAAAAACATATGAAATTTTTTTCTACTACTATAGGGAAAAACTAAATGACAAAATTTGACAAAATGGTCCGATTAGGGGCTTAGCCCTATACGGCAGTTTGTACATTAGGACTAGTAGTTTACAAAACCACCCCAAATACGAAAATCGTTAGGAACGTTTTTCAGAAATATCGTTTCAAAAAAAACATATGAAATTTTTTTCTACTCCTATAGGGGAAAACTAAATGACAAAATTTGACAAAATGGTCCGATTAGGGGCTTAGCCCTATATGGCAGTTTGTACATTAGGACTAGTAGTTTACAAAAACACCCCAAATACGAAAATCGTTAGGAACGTTTTTCAGAAATATCGTTTCAAAAAAAACATATGAAATTTTTTTCTACTACTATAGGGGAAAACTAAATGACAAAATTTGACAAAATGGTCCGATTAGGGGCTTAGCCCTATACGGCAGTTTGTACATTAGGACTAGTAGTTTACAAAACCACCCCAAATACGAAAATCGTTAGGAACGTTTTTCAGAAATATCGTTTCAAAAAAAACATATGAAATTTTTTTCTACTACTATAGGGGAAAACTAAATGACAAAATTTGACAAAATGGTCCGATTAGGGGCTTAGCCCTATATGGCAGTTTGTACATTAGGACTAGTAGTTTACAAAAACACCCCAAATACGAAAATCGTTAGGAACGTTTTTCAGAAATATCGTTTCAAAAAAAACATATGAAATTTTTTTCTACTACTATAGGGGAAAACTAAATGACAAAATTTGACAAAATGGTCCGATTAGGGGCTTAGCCCTATACGGCAGTTTGTACATTAGGACTAGTAGTTTACAAAACCACCCCAAATACGAAAATCGTTAGGAACGTTTTTCAGAAATATCGTTTCAAAAAAAACATATGAAATTTTTTTCTACTACTATAGGGGAAAACTAAATGACAAAATTTGACAAAATGGTCCGATTAGGGGCTTAGCCCTATATGGCAGTTTGTACATTAGGACTAGTAGCTTACAAAAACACCTCAAATACGAAAATCGTTAGGAACGTTTTTCAGAAATATCGTTTCAAAAAAAACATATGAAATTTTTTTCTACTACTATAGGAGAAAACTAAATGACAAAATTTGACAAAATGGTCCGATTAGGGGCTTAGCCCTATATGGCAGTTTGTACATTAGGACTAGTAGTTTACAAAAACACCCCAAATACGAAAATCGTTAGGAACGTTTTTCAGAAATATCGTTTCAAAAAAAACATATGAAATTTTTTTCTACTACTATAGGGGAAAACTAAATGACAAAATTTGACAAAATGGTCCGATTAGGGGCTTAGCCCTATACGGCAGTTTGTACATTAGGACTAGTAGTTTACAAAACCACCCCAAATACGAAAATCGTTAGGAACGTTTTTCAGAAATATCGTTTCAAAAAAAACATATGAAATTTTTTTCTACTACTATAGGGGAAAACTAAATGACAAAATTTGACAAAATGGTCCGATTAGGGGCTTAGCCCTATATGGCAGTTTGTACATTAGGACTAGTAGTTTACAAAAACACCCCAAATACGAAAATCGTTAGGAACGTTTTTCAGAAATATCGTTTCAAAAAAAACATATGAAATTTTTTTCTACTACTATAGGGGAAAACTAAATGACAAAATTTGACAAAATGGTCCGATTAGGGGCTTAGCCCTATACGGCAGTTTGTACATTAGGACTAGTAGTTTACAAAACCACCCCAAATACGAAAATCGTTAGGAACGTTTTTCAGAAATATCGTTTCAAAAAAAACATATGAAATTTTTTTCTACTCCTATAGGGGAAAACTAAATGACAAAATTTGACAAAATGGTCCGATTAGGGGCTTAGCCCTATATGGAAGTTTGTACATTAGGACTAGTAGTTTACAAAAACACCCCAAATACGAAAATCGTTAGGAACGTTTTTCAGAAATATCGTTTCAAAAAAAACATATGAAATTTTTTTCTACTACTATAGGGGAAAACTAAATGACAAAATTTGACAAAATGGTCCGATTAGGGGCTTAGCCCTATACGGCAGTTTGTACATTAGGACTAGTAGTTTACAAAACCACCCCAAATACGAAAATCGTTAGGAACGTTTTTCAGAAATATCGTTTCAAAAAAAACATATGAAATTTTTTTCTACTACTATAGGGGAAAACTAAATGACAAAATTTGACAAAATGGTCCGATTAGGGGCTTAGCCCTATATGGCAGTTTGTACATTAGGACTAGTAGTTTACAAAAACACCCCAAATACGAAAATCGTTAGGAACGTTTTTCAGAAATATCGTTTCAAAAAAAACATATGAAATTTTTTTCTACTACTATAGGGGAAAACTAAATGACAAAATTTGACAAAATGGTCCGATTAGGGGCTTAGCCCTATACGGCAGTTTGTACATTAGGACTAGTAGTTTACAAAACCACCCCAAATACGAAAATCGTTAGGAACGTTTTTCAGAAATATCGTTTCAAAAAAAACATATGAAATTTTTTTCTACTACTATAGGGGAAAACTAAATGACAAAATTTGACAAAATGGTCCGATTAGGGGCTTAGCCCTATATGGCAGTTTGTACATTAGGACTAGTAGTTTACAAAAACACCCCAAATACGAAAATCGTTAGGAACGTTTTTCAGAAATATCGTTTCAAAAAAAACATATGAAATTTTTTTCTACTACTATAGGGGAAAACTAAATGACAAAATTTGACAAAATGGTCCGATTAGGGGCTTAGCCCTATACGGCAGTTTGTACATTAGGACTAGTAGTTTACAAAACCACCCCAAATACGAAAATCGTTAGGAACGTTTTTCAGAAATATCGTTTCAAAAAAAACATATGAAATTTTTTTCTACTACTATAGGGGAAAACTAAATGACAAAATTTGACAAAATGGTCCGATTAGGGGCTTAGCCCTATATGGCAGTTTGTACATTAGGACTAGTAGTTTACAAAAACACCTCAAATACGAAAATCGTTAGGAACGTTTTTCAGAAATATCGTTTCAAAAAAAACATATGAAATTTTTTTCTACTACTATAGGGGAAAACTAAATGACAAAATTTGACAAAATGGTCCGATTAGGGGCTTAGCCCTATATGGCAGTTTGTACATTAGGACTAGTAGTTTACAAAAACACCTCAAATACGAAAATCGTTAGGAACGTTTTTCAGAAATATCGTTTCAAAAAAAAACATATGAAATTTTTTTCTACTACTATAGGGGAAAACTAAATGACAAAATTTGACAAAATGGTCCGATTAGGGGCTTAGCCCTATACGGCAGTTTGTACATTAGGACTAGTAGTTTACAAAACCACCCCAAATACGAAAATCGTTAGGAACGTTTTTCAGAAATATCGTTTCAAAAAAAACATATGAAATTTTTTTCTACTACTATAGGGGAAAACTAAATGACAAAATTTGACAAAATGGTCCGATTAGGGGCTTAGCCCTATATGGCAGTTTGTACATTACGACTAGTAGTTTACAAAAACACCTCAAATACGAAAATCGTTAGGAACGTTTTTCAGAAATATCGTTTCAAAAAAAACATATGAAATTTTTTTCTACTACTATAGGGGAAAACTAAATGACAAAATTTGACAAAATGGTCCGATTAGGGGCTTAGCCCTATATGGCAGTTTGTACATTAGGACTAGTAGCTTACAAAAACACCTCAAATACGAAAATCGTTAGGAACGTTTTTCAGAAATATCGTTTCAAAAAAAACATATGAAATTTTTTTCTACTACTATAGGAGAAAACTAAATGACAAAATTTGACAAAATGGTCCGATTAGGGGCTTAGCCCTATATGGCAGTTTGTACATTAGGACTAGTAGTTTACAAAAACACCCCAAATACGAAAATCGTTAGGAACGTTTTTCAGAAATATCGTTTCAAAAAAAACATATGAAATTTTTTTCTACTACTATAGGGGAAAACTAAATGACAAAATTTGACAAAATGGTCCGATTAGGGGCTTAGCCCTATACGGCAGTTTGTACATTAGGACTAGTAGTTTACAAAACCACCCCAAATACGAAAATCGTTAGGAACGTTTTTCAGAAATATCGTTTCAAAAAAAACATATGAAATTTTTTTCTACTACTATAGGGGAAAACTAAATGACAAAATTTGACAAAATGGTCCGATTAGGGGCTTAGCCCTATATGGCAGTTTGTACATTAGGACTAGTAGTTTACAAAAACACCCCAAATACGAAAATCGTTAGGAACGTTTTTCAGAAATATCGTTTCAAAAAAAACATATGAAATTTTTTTCTACTACTATAGGGGAAAACTAAATGACAAAATTTGACAAAATGGTCCGATTAGGGGCTTAGCCCTATATGGCAGTTTGTACATTACGACTAGTAGTTTACAAAAACACCTCAAATACGAAAATCGTTAGGAACGTTTTTCAGAAATATCGTTTCAAAAAAAACATATGAAATTTTTTTCTACTACTATAGGGGAAAACTAAATGACAAAATTTGACAAAATGGTCCGATTAGGGGCTTAGCCCTATATGGCAGTTTGTACATTAGGACTAGTAGTTTACAAAAACACCTCAAATACGAAAATCGTTAGGAACGTTTTTCAGAAATATCGTTTCAAAAAAAACATATGAAATTTTTTTCTACTACTATAGGGGAAAACTAAATGACAAAATTTGACAAAATGGTCCGATTAGGGGCTTAGCCCTATACGGCAGTTTGTACATTAGGACTAGTAGTTTACAAAACCACCCCAAATACGAAAATCGTTAGGAACGTTTTTCAGAAATATCGTTTCAAAAAAAAATATGAAATTTTTTTCTACTACTATAGGGAAAAACTAAATGACAAAATTTGACAAAATGGTCCGATTAGGGGCTTAGCCCTATATGGCAGTTTGTACATTAGGACTAGTAGTTTACAAAAACACCTCAAATACGAAAATCGTTAGGAACGTTTTTCAGAAATATCGTTTCAAAAAAAACATATGAAATTTTTTTCTACTACTATAGGGGAAAACTAAATGACAAAATTTGACAAAATGGTCCGATTAGGGGCTTAGCCCTATATGGCAGTTTGTACATTAGGACTAGTAGCTTACAAAAACACCTCAAATACGAAAATCGTTAGGAACGTTTTTCAGAAATATCGTTTCAAAAAAAACATATGAAATTTTTTTCTACTACTATAGGAGAAAACTAAATGACAAAATTTGACAAAATGGTCCGATTAGGGGCTTAGCCCTATATGGCAGTTTGTACATTAGGACTAGTAGTTTACAAAAACACCCCAAATACGAAAATCGTTAGGAACGTTTTTCAGAAATATCGTTTCAAAAAAAACATATGAAATTTTTTTCTACTACTATAGGGGAAAACTAAATGACAAAATTTGACAAAATGGTCCGATTAGGGGCTTAGCCCTATACGGCAGTTTGTACATTAGGACTAGTAGTTTACAAAACCACCCCAAATACGAAAATCGTTAGGAACGTTTTTCAGAAATATCGTTTCAAAAAAAACATATGAAATTTTTTTCTACTACTATAGGGGAAAACTAAATGACAAAATTTGACAAAATGGTCCGATTAGGGGCTTAGCCCTATATGGCAGTTTGTACATTAGGACTAGTAGTTTACAAAAACACCCCAAATACGAAAATCGTTAGGAACGTTTTTCAGAAATATCGTTTCAAAAAAAACATATGAAATTTTTTTCTACTACTATAGGGGAAAACTAAATGACAAAATTTGACAAAATGGTCCGATTAGGGGCTTAGCCCTATACGGCAGTTTGTACATTAGGACTAGTAGTTTACAAAACCACCCCAAATACGAAAATCGTTAGGAACGTTTTTCAGAAATATCGTTTCAAAAAAAACATATGAAATTTTTTTCTACTACTATAGGGGAAAACTAAATGACAAAATTTGACAAAATGGTCCGATTAGGGGCTTAGCCCTATATGGCAGTTTGTACATTAGGACTAGTAGTTTACAAAAACACCCCAAATACGAAAATCGTTAGGAACGTTTTTCAGAAATATCGTTTCAAAAAAAACATATGAAATTTTTTTCTACTACTATAGGGGAAAACTAAATGACAAAATTTGACAAAATGGTCCGATTAGGGGCTTAGCCCTATACGGCAGTTTGTACATTAGGACTAGTAGTTTACAAAACCACCCCAAATACGAAAATCGTTAGGAACGTTTTTCAGAAATATCGTTTCAAAAAAAACATATGAAATTTTTTTCTACTACTATAGGGGAAAACTAAATGACAAAATTTGACAAAATGGTCCGATTAGGGGCTTAGCCCTATATGGCAGTTTGTACACTAGGACTAGTAGTTTACAAAAACACCCCAAATACGAAAATTGTTAGGAACGTTTTTCAGAAATATCGTTTCAAAAAAAACATGAAATTTTTTTCTACTACTATAGGGGAAAACTAAATGACAAAAAATTTGACAAAATGGTCCGATTAGGGGCTTAGCCCTATACGGCAGTTTGTACATTAGGACTAGTAGTTTACAAAACCACCCCAAATACGAAAATCGTTAGGAACGTTTTTCAGAAATATCGTTTCAAAAAAAACATATGAAATTTTTTTCTACTACTATAGGGGAAAACTAAATGACAAAATTTGACAAAATGGTCCGATTAGGGGCTTAGCCCTATATGGCAGTTTGTACATTAGGACTAGTAGTTTACAAAAACACCTCAAATACGAAAATCGTTAGGAACGTTTTTCAGAAATATCGTTTCAAAAAAAACATATGAAATTTTTTTCTACTACTATAGGGGAAAACTAAATGACAAAATTTGACAAAATGGTCCGATTAGGGGCTTAGCCCTATATGGCAGTTTGTACATTAGGACTAGTAGTTTACAAAAACACCTCAAATACGAAAATCGTTAGGAACGTTTTTCAGAAATATCGTTTCAAAAAAAACATATGAAATTTTTTTCTACTACTATAGGGGAAAACTAAATGACAAAATTTGACAAAATGGTCCGATTAGGGGCTTAGCCCTATACGGCAGTTTGTACATTAGGACTAGTAGTTTACAAAACCACCCCAAATACGAAAATCGTTAGGAACGTTTTTCAGAAATATCGTTTCAAAAAAAAATATGAAATTTTTTTCTACTACTATAGGGAAAAACTAAATGACAAAATTTGACAAAATGGTCCGATTAGGGGCTTAGCCCTATATGGCAGTTTGTACATTAGGACTAGTAGTTTACAAAAACACCTCAAATACGAAAATCGTTAGGAACGTTTTTCAGAAATATCGTTTCAAAAAAAACATATGAAATTTTTTTCTACTACTATAGGGGAAAACTAAATGACAAAATTTGACAAAATGGTCCGATTAGGGGCTTAGCCCTATATGGCAGTTTGTACATTAGGACTAGTAGCTTACAAAAACACCTCAAATACGAAAATCGTTAGGAACGTTTTTCAGAAATATCGTTTCAAAAAAAACATATGAAATTTTTTTCTACTACTATAGGAGAAAACTAAATGACAAAATTTGACAAAATGGTCCGATTAGGGGCTTAGCCCTATATGGCAGTTTGTACATTAGGACTAGTAGTTTACAAAAACACCCCAAATACGAAAATCGTTAGGAACGTTTTTCAGAAATATCGTTTCAAAAAAAACATATGAAATTTTTTTCTACTACTATAGGGGAAAACTAAATGACAAAATTTGACAAAATGGTCCGATTAGGGGCTTAGCCCTATACGGCAGTTTGTACATTAGGACTAGTAGTTTACAAAACCACCCCAAATACGAAAATCGTTAGGAACGTTTTTCAGAAATATCGTTTCAAAAAAAACATATGAAATTTTTTTCTACTACTATAGGGGAAAACTAAATGACAAAATTTGACAAAATGGTCCGATTAGGGGCTTAGCCCTATATGGCAGTTTGTACATTAGGACTAGTAGTTTACAAAAACACCCCAAATACGAAAATCGTTAGGAACGTTTTTCAGAAATATCGTTTCAAAAAAAACATATGAAATTTTTTTCTACTACTATAGGGGAAAACTAAATGACAAAATTTGACAAAATGGTCCGATTAGGGGCTTAGCCCTATACGGCAGTTTGTACATTAGGACTAGTAGTTTACAAAACCACCCCAAATACGAAAATCGTTAGGAACGTTTTTCAGAAATATCGTTTCAAAAAAAACATATGAAATTTTTTTCTACTCCTATAGGGGAAAACTAAATGACAAAATTTGACAAAATGGTCCGATTAGGGGCTTAGCCCTATATGGCAGTTTGTACATTAGGACTAGTAGTTTACAAAAACACCCCAAATACGAAAATCGTTAGGAACGTTTTTCAGAAATATCGTTTCAAAAAAAACATATGAAATTTTTTTCTACTACTATAGGGGAAAACTAAATGACAAAATTTGACAAAATGGTCCGATTAGGGGCTTAGCCCTATACGGCAGTTTGTACATTAGGACTAGTAGTTTACAAAAACACCCCAAATACGAAAATCGTTAGGAACGTTTTTCAGAAATATCGTTTCAAAAAAAACATATGAAATTTTTTTCTACTACTATAGGGGAAAACTAAATGACAAAATTTGACAAAATGGTCCGATTAGGGGCTTAGCCCTATATGGCAGTTTGTACATTAGGACTAGTAGTTTACAAAAACACCCCAAATACGAAAATCGTTAGGAACGTTTTTCAGAAATATCGTTTCAAAAAAAACATATGAAATTTTTTTCTACTACTATAGGGGAAAACTAAATGACAAAATTTGACAAAATGGTCCGATTAGGGGCTTAGCCCTATACGGCAGTTTGTACATTAGGACTAGTAGTTTACAAAACCACCCCAAATACGAAAATCGTTAGGAACGTTTTTCAGAAATATCGTTTCAAAAAAAACATATGAAATTTTTTTCTACTACTATAGGGGAAAACTAAATGACAAAATTTGACAAAATGGTCCGATTAGGGGCTTAGCCCTATATGGCAGTTTGTACATTAGGACTAGTAGTTTACAAAAACACCTCAAATACGAAAATCGTTAGGAACGTTTTTCAGAAATATCGTTTCAAAAAAAACATATGAAATTTTTTTCTACTACTATAGGGGAAAACTAAATGACAAAATTTGACAAAATGGTCCGATTAGGGGCTTAGCCCTATATGGCAGTTTGTACATTAGGACTAGTAGTTTACAAAAACACCTCAAATACGAAAATCGTTAGGAACGTTTTTCAGAAATATCGTTTCAAAAAAAACATATGAAATTTTTTTCTACTACTATAGGGGAAAACTAAATGACAAAATTTGACAAAATGGTCCGATTAGGGGCTTAGCCCTATACGGCAGTTTGTACATTAGGACTAGTAGTTTACAAAACCACCCCAAATACGAAAATCGTTAGGAACGTTTTTCAGAAATATCGTTTCAAAAAAAAATATGAAATTTTTTTCTACTACTATAGGGGAAAACTAAATGACAAAATTTGACAAAATGGTCCGATTAGGGGCTTAGCCCTATATGGCAGTTTGTACATTAGGACTAGTAGCTTACAAAAACACCTCAAATACGAAAATCGTTAGGAACGTTTTTCAGAAATATCGTTTCAAAAAAAACATATGAAATTTTTTTCTACTACTATAGGAGAAAACTAAATGACAAAATTTGACAAAATGGTCCGATTAGGGGCTTAGCCCTATATGGCAGTTTGTACATTAGGACTAGTAGTTTACAAAAACACCCCAAATACGAAAATCGTTAGGAACGTTTTTCAGAAATATCGTTTCAAAAAAAACATATGAAATTTTTTTCTACTACTATAGGGGAAAACTAAATGACAAAATTTGACAAATTGGTCCGATTAGGGGCTTAGCCCTATACGGCAGTTTGTACATTAGGACTAGTAGTTTACAAAACCACCCCAAATACGAAAATCGTTAGGAACGTTTTTCAGAAATATCGTTTCAAAAAAAACATATGAAATTTTTTTCTACTACTATAGGGGAAAACTAAATGACAAAATTTGACAAAATGGTCCGATTAGGGGCTTAGCCCTATACGGCAGTTTGTACATTAGGACTAGTAGTTTACAAAACCACCCCAAATACGAAAATCGTTAGGAACGTTTTTCAGAAATATCGTTTCAAAAAAAAAAACATATGAAATTTTTATTTCTGTGTGATTTAAGTTATATTTTGGTTTATCAACTCCATTAGGGAAAAACTTTTTGTACATATAAAAAAAAAAGAATAAATTCTATAAAATTTTGTGGTCAATTTATCTGCTTCTATAAATTTCAAAGCTCACGGTTGTGTATTTCCTCGATTTCCGATTTTTTTGATTGTTTCTGAAATAAATTCCTTGTTGAAAAGATGGCAAAGTCGGACAAATTAATTAAATTTGAGAAAATGGCTACTCTATTTCTCGAATTTGAGAATGAGTATAATGATATGCCACAGCAGAGCCATACGTCGTTTACTATCGACCTTCAGAAGGAAGAATTCAAAACTCTTTGTGAGAAAGTAAGACTTTCTTATGAAGACCGCTGGTAACACAAAAGACTCTGAAGAAGATTGTGGTTCAGCCAAACAATTATTCAAAGAATGTAGGTTAGCCTACATATCTTGTGCTGCGCAAATGGGTGAGCTTTCGCAAAGTTTTGTCAATAGGCCAATACTTTCCTCTACTCATGGTTGGACAAATTCAGCAGGGGCTCCAACTTGTGTCGAAAGTCAGATGCCTACCCACCATATGAAGCTTCCGCCATGCACTACTGAAGTATTTCATGGTGATTACCAGTCCTGGCCTTCGTTTCGTGACATGTTCACTGCGGTTTACATAAACAGTACCTCTCTAACTTCAGTGGAAAAGTTGTTTTACCTTCGCCAATATACGCGGGATGAAGCTTTGGAGATTGTAAAGAAATCTCCCCTCACTAATCAGGGTTTTGAAAGTGCTTGGGCCAATTTAAAGGACAGGTACGAAAATAAGCGCATTTTGGTCAATAGCCAACTCAGAGTCCTATTTAACCTGGTGCCTGTCAAATCAGAGTCTGCGGATGGAATTAAACGGTTGCAACGGGATATTAATAATTGCATTTCGGCTTTTCATTTACATGAAATTGATATCTCTAATTGGGATCCAATTTTAATTAACCTTTGCTCTACCAAGTTGCCTGACCTTACCTTGTCTTTGTGGGAACAGACAGTCAGCGTCAAGACTGAGATTCCTAAATGGAAAGATTTGGACACTTTCCTGACTTCTCGTTTCCAATCGTTGGAGACTGTTTCGGATATTCGTTCCGAAGAAACCAAATGTGTGGGGAAGTCGGATTTAGGCAATAAATCTCATTTGGGTGACAATTCTATACCAGGGAATAAATAAATAAAAAGATTGTGAGGAAATCATGCCCATCCTGTTCAAATGACCATCTGCTACGGACTTGTTCGAAATTTTTAGAACTGGCTCCGAGTGAGAGATTTTTGGTGGTTAAAAGACACAACCTTTGTATAAATTGCTTGAGTGATGGCCACAAATTTAGTTCATGTCAAAGCAATTTTAGCTGGTCAACTTGCAAGCTTAAACATCATTCATTGTTGCATAGGGAAGTGGTTGGATCTTCTCCTAATGATGCTATTTCTGATCGACCGGGTACTGGTCAGGCAGCGGTGCACAACACAACCGTTAAAAATTGTTTTGCTGTCACTTCGAGGCACATTCTTCTGGGCACGGCTATTGTAAATATAGTATGTCAGGGTGATGTTTTTTCAGCTAGGGCGTTAATCGATTCGGGTTTGCAGGCGACTTTCATTTCGGAAAAGTTACAGAGGAAACTAAGTTTGCCTTATAGAAAAATGAGTGCTCAAATTTCGGGCCTTAATAACGCGTTGGCTGGTTCTGTGCAACGGCAATGTTCTCTCTTGTTAGGCTCGTCATGTGATAGTCAATTCAGTCTAAAGGTGGAGGGTTTGGTGTTACCTAAATTGACTGGGAACTTGCCTAGCGAGTCGGTTGACGTTTCTCGCATGTCGTCGTTGTTGGGGATACATCTGGCTGACCCTAATTTTGCGACAAGCAGTCAGATTGACCTTTTGATCGGTGGGGACGTGTATCCTAAAATCATGTTGGATGGGGTCAAAAGGAACGTCCTGGGTAATTTAATGGCTCACGAAACCGTTTTTGAATGGATTTTGACCGGTCCACTCGTAGATGCAAGACAGGGAGCTTTTTCCACATGTGTTTCATTTTTTACTGAAATAAGTTTAGGTAAACAGTTGGAGAAGTTCTGGGCATTGGCTTCAAAATCGACTCCTGAAGAGGATTACTGCGAGAAACATTTTAAGAAGACGACCAAGCGGACTTCGGATGGGCGTTATATTGTTTCTTTGCCTTTTAAGCCTCAGTATTTGGTTGACAGGGGTTTAGGTTATTCTCGCGAAAAAGCTCAGCGGCAATTTTTACGAAATGAGGTATCGCTGTTAAAGAGGCCGGAGCTGAAGGCAGTTTATGATGGCGTTCTTTCGGAGTATGAGGTTTTAGGTCATATGATTCAGATTGAGTATGATGATTCGGACTTTTCAAATACCTTCTATTTGCCACATCATGCAGTTTTCAAGCCAGAAAGTTCATCGACTAAGGTGAGGGTAGTTTTTAATGCCTCCAGTCGCTCATCTTCTGGCTTAAGTCTTAATGACATTTTATTTACTGGCCCGGTTTTGCAAAATGACCTGATGTTGCTTATCAAAAGATGGCGTTTCTTTCGCTATGTTTTTAATGGGGATATCGAAAAAGTGTACCGCCAAATTTTGGTGGACCCCGAGGAGTCGAAGTTTCAACGGTTAGTTTTTCGTACTGATCCGAATGATGACTTAAAGATTTTTTAGCTGAAGACTGTCACCTTTGGTGTAAATTGTGCTCCTTTTTGGCAATTAGGACCTTACAGCAGTTGGCCACCGATGTCGAGAAGAGATGGCCACTCGCTTCGAAAATTTTGCGCCGGATGATGTATGTGGATGACGCCTTAGCAGGGACCCATGAGGTTTCATTGGCAATAAAGGCGCGAGATCAATTGTTGGCTGCTCTTTCGTCGGCAGGGTTCTCCATGAGAAAATGGACTTCTAATGATGATAGAATTCTGCAGGGGTTACCACCAGGTCACCTTTTGAACGAGAATTTTTTAGAAATTGATGATGAAAGCAACACGAAAACCCTGGGCATTAGGTGGAATGCTAAACAAGACAGATTTTACTTCTCGACGTCTCCAATTCCTTTAAAAGATAATTTTACGAAGCGCGTGCAGTCCATTATCGCTAAACTTTTTGATCCAGCTAGCTGGTTAGGACCAATAGTCATTCTTGCAAAAATGTTGATGCAGGAGATTTGGAGTGAAAAGACTGATTGGGACGAATACTTGTCTGAATGTTGTGCGTTGAAATGGATGCAGTTTCTTGGTGACTATGATTCTATAGACAAAATTGGCTTGGGTTTAAACCAACGGCCGTTTTAGAGGTGCACGGATTCTCTGACGCGTCAGAGAAGGCATACGGCGCCTGTATTTATGTGCGTATCCAGTATGAAGACGGCTCTGTTCAGTCGCATATGTTATTGGCGAAATCCAGAGTCGCCCCTCTTAAAACAGTCTCGTTACCTAGACCTGAACACTGTCAAAGCGGACTTGAAAGTTGATGGCAACAGCACCAAATTTTTTACGTGGAGTGATTCGACAATAGTTCTGGCTTGGCTCCAGAAGCCATCAAATACTTGGACAACTTTTGTCGCAAACAGGGTGTCGAAAATAGTCAAGAAAACGGGTACAGTGTGTTGGACGCACGTAAGCTCTAAAGATAACCCGGCTGATTTGATAAGTCGTGGTGTTCGTCCACAAGATTTGGCGGATAATCGTCTTTGGTGGCATGGTCCTATTTGGCTTTATTCTACTGCTAGTCACTGGGCTGCTTCCCCTATTGAGAAATTTGGTACGATAGAGGAGGAGCGTGCGCATCAGGTGTTTTTCTCATATTTTAAGTCTTTTTATGACTTGTTGGAGTACTTTTCCTCGTACTCGAGGGCCTTACGTGTCATGGCCTTGGTCGTTAGGGATTGGAAATTGATATTAAAACAAGAGGCGTGTTTCCCTACTGAAATAACTGCTGGCGAGATTCAGTCCGTCAGGGACAAACTAATTATAGTTGCACAAAAAGCTTTTTTCGCCGATGAATATTACAAGCTATCGAATAAAGGGTCTATTTTGGAGGGTAAATTATTGAATTTGAATCCCTTTTTGGACGAAAAGGGCGTCCTTCGGGTCGGAGGACGTTTGGCCAGTGCTTCGAACTTGACCTATAATGAGAGGTTTCCGATCGTTTTACATTCAGGTTGTAAGTTTTCTTTACTTTTCGTCACATTTATCCATAAAATTACGTTGCATGGGGGAAACCAATTGATGTTGAGGGTCCTACGGACGGAGTTTTACATTCGGCATGCTAAAAATCTGATAAGGACTGTCATCGGCCGCTGTAAAATATGCACGATACAGAAAAAGGCAACCCAGAGTCAGATTATGGCAGCTCTCCCTACATCTAGAACGATTATTTCGCGCCCTTTTTCAGCTACTGGAGTCGATTTTGCTGGCCCGTTTGATATTCGCAACTATACTGGGCGAGCTTGTTTGATAACTAAGGGATATGTATGCCTGTTTGTGTGTTTCGCCACGAAAGCAATTCACCTAGAGGCTGTCGGTAGTCTTTCGACGACAGCTTTTTTAGCGCCTTTTCAAGGTTTGTTGGTCGTCGCGGTTATCCGAAGGACATTTATTCTGACAATGGCACAAATTTCGTGGGTGCGTCGAAGGTTTTGAAAGCAGAGATTCGTGAATTTGTTCGGACTTCTAGATCTGCTTTGAATGGGCAATATGGGCCTCAAGGATGTAATTGGCATTTTAACCCCGCCGGTGCGCCTCATATGGGAGGCTTATGGGAGGCAGGGGTTAAAAGTTTCAAGCACCATTTTGGAAGAATTCCGGGTAATTTAAAATATACATTTGAAGAGTTTTCGACACTGTTGGCTCGCATTGAGGCATGTTTAAATTCTAGACCTTTATGTCCTTTGACAGAAAATGTTGAGTGTTTAGATGTATTGACTCCAGGCCATTTATTAATAGGTGGCCCTCTTCTGGCACCACCTGAAGTTGAAATCTTAGAAGCACCTATTTCTATCACAAATCGTTGGCAAAGGGTGAAACCGTTAAATCATCGCTTATGCACAAGGTGGAAGGATGACTATTTAAAAGACCTGCAAAAACGAAACAAGTGGAAGGTTCTGCAAAAGGACCTTGAGGTCGGCGATTTGGTGGTTATACGTGAGGATAACTTGCCGCCAAATGAATGGCGATTAGGTCGAGTGGTAAAAGTCCACATGGGGAAAGATGGTCATGTTCGGGTTGTAGAGTTAAAGACGGAGCGTGGCTTAATTACTAGACTAGTTGTGAAGCATGTAGTTCTTCCAACTTATTAGTTTCTTTTTTTTTTCATTACAATCTTTTTTTTTATATAGTATCATGGCTCCAACTAAGAAGTCTTCGGAATCCCGCCGTACCCAAGGCCAAATGGTTTGCCGCGTCTGTCTGGATAATCATCCGTTGCGTTTGTGCAATAAGTTTCTACAGGTAGACTACAGTGAAAGAATGCAGTTGGTCTCGATATATAAATACTGTGCGGGCTGCTTGAGCCATGATCACACCTGGCGTACTTGCGAGAGTACGGGGAATGCAAACGCTGCGGTGATCTACATCACACGCTCCTCCACATACCGGGGACGAGAACAAGCTCTAGTTCTCAAAAGAAGAAGAGCAAGAAGGACAAGCAGATAAAAATAAAGCGTTGCAAACGGGACAATCTTCGTCTACCCGCCCGAAGAGCAGAGGACGCAATTTGTCCCAAAGCTCACCAGGAGACACTATTTCGTCCGGTGATATGGGATGCGAGAGGCGCGATTTGTATCGAGCTGTAGTTCCGAGTCAATTGCGGAACTTCAACCAGCGCGCACAGTCTCGGAATGACGGCCGTCGAACCCATGGGGTCGTTTCTTTGCCGGTCTACCACATCAGCCAGACAATTATGTTGAGACCGACGGCGGTGGTCAAGATTGTTTCAAGGGAGCGGTACGTTTCTGAGCGAGCTCTTATTGATGCGAGCTCGGAATGCTCGATTATTGCGGAGGAGGTAGTCAGACGGATTGGTGCCAGAATGGTTCGAGTTGGAAGCTCAGAAAGGTGTCTGCTTACAATCCGTGGCAACTATGGAAGCAGTGAAAGTGTGGAAGTGAGGCGAAAGCACCGAGTTTGACACCTTCTCGGTCTGTCGATGGCAGAATTTTAGACGTTTCCGGGTATACAATTGGCTGATCCGCAATTTCACGTAGCCGCACCTGTCAACTTAGTTCTTGGTGGCGATGTATACTTGAAAATAATTCGGAATGGCGTAGTTGGCGGCAATTTCGGAAAACCATTGGCCCAATTCTCTATTTTTGGGTATATAATTACGGGATCATGTCTTTCGTGATGAGCTGAACCTGTAGATGGTATACTTGACAAACTTTTGAGGTCATGATTAATTTACTCGTTTAATTTTTTTTATTTTTTTTTAGTTTTTTTTTCTCTACTTTATTTATTCTTTGGGCGACTGGTAGCTGATTTATGGATTTGTTTTGCTGCTGGCGTTTTAAATACATTTTTTAGTTTTAATAATATAATTTTTAAAATAAAGGGATTATAATGGATTTCTTTTTTTATTTGAAGGAACGGAGTTTTCGTTTTTTTCTCTTTCTTTTTGTTTCCCTAGGCTTGACTTTGTCCGTAAGTTCTTGTTGCAGTACTGCAAGGCGGCCGGAATGTCTGCGTGAGCGCTAAAGAGGTCCTACTGTATCTCAATGAGGTCTAATTTGAATGGATGGTCACATACAGAGTGCGCTGTTGCTATTTAAGCTTTTCTTTTTATATGACATTTTCCTTTAAATTTGTTGTAAAGATATAAATTTCCAACCGCGAAGTTGTACTCGTTTTTGCTTAATCGTCTTTAGAAGTTTGGAGGATAAATATCGCAGTTCTGTGTGCCGCTCAAATTTTTGTAAACATTTATTGTAAACCACCGCCATATTGAGAGAAAATAAAAGATAAGTTACTGAATTTATCCTGCATTTTCTTTTTGTAGAAAAACCTTAAAGACCCTTCGCATTTTATTTTATATTTTTGGTAGCCGTTTAGCTTGATCCTTTTTTTTTGGTTCCACCCTCTTTGGATCTCACCACTACTTCAAAAGGACATTTTTACCGGACATCAAGTCCAAACAAGAAAAATATTTTGCTCTACCTAGTTGGTCTAGAATATCGTCTATTCTCATATTAGTTTTTTTATTTATCTGCCCATAATCTATCACCAAGCGCCATCTTTTTTCATCTGATCCGGGAAGTGATTTCTTTGGTAGCAATAGAATTGGGCTATTGTATTCCGAAAATGATGGTTCGATTATCTTGTCATCTATTAGTTTTTCAACCTGTTTGTTTATTTCCTCCTTATGAGATTCTGGTATGCGATAATTTTTAATATACGTTGGTTGATTATCTTTTACTCTCAGTTTTTGTTCATAGAAATTGTTGGTAGTAATTGTTTCAGTCCCTAAGCCAAAAATATCAGTATATTCCAAACAAAGCTTAGTTAAAATTGTTCTGAACTGTTCAGGAAAGTTTCCCTTCAAAAGGTCCAAAACTTCAGATTTTCTTTGGTTATTTTTATGTGGTTTTTGTTTTACTATTTCATAGTCAGACATTTTCTCGGTTTTTATGTTATTTTGCCTAATTGTTACTATTTTATGTGTGGTATTTAAAAAACGAACCAATGCGTTACTTGATTTTACCAGTGTATTTGGTACAAAGACACCTGGTACGATTTCTTGATTTGGTATTAGTACATCGTCTTCAAGCTCCGGAAACCTGATTTGACGAATCACTTCTGACCTTGGTGGGAGTGTTATTCCATTGAAGCCGTTCGTAAGTGGAATTTCTATTACATGCGACAGATTGGGTGGTCGTAGTACGAGGTAATCATGGTCCCCATTGAAATCCAGTATACATTTATACTTCTTAAAAAAATCCATTCCAAGGATACCGTTGCAAGGTATTGGAAAATTATTTTGCACTACTTGGAAATCATGTGGTATCAAGAAACCTCTAAATTTTAGGTCAATAAATACATTACCTATTGAACGAATTTTACCCTGTCCTATTCCACTCAATGTGGTTGTTCTGTTTCTGTTAATTTGTGTTTGATAAAAATGTTTAGTTTTTATAACCGAAATGTCTGCTCCTGTATCTACCAACAGTGTTACCGTGTTGTTCGTGTCGTTAATTTTTATATTAACATAAAAACTTAAGCTGAGGTTAAGGTTGTATATGTAGTTGGTATTGTTATTATGATATATCTCAGAGGATTTTAGCAGTTTTCCGAATCATTTTCATGTGACTCTGCTGCTCTGACGTAATTTCTGCTACGTCTGTGGTTCTGATTTTGTTGACCTCTGTTATGAATAGGTTTTTGTTGGGGTCTGCCGTTGTTACTGTTATTACTATTATTGCGTGGGTAATTGTACCTTCCACGATATTGTCTGTAGTTATTATTTCGGTTAAACTTCTGCCCAAATATAATACGGCATTTTGTTGCCCTGTTGCTTCAGTGCAGCTGTTTATGAATTTGCCAACGGCCTCATTCATGTTACTGAATTGGCCTGCTTCCATGATAAGTCTAACTTTATCAATGGTGCAATTTTTGGTTAGTGCCTTTACTGCAACCTGTGTTGAATATTTACATGCCAATTCGCATGGCAAACCATCTGATAAATAGGCATTTTCTAATGACTTCGTTAAATTCTCTATTTCACTGCAATAATTATTGGCAGTTTTATTGTTTTGTCGGGTATTCATTATTTTTGCTGTCAATACCTCAACTGACTAGCCCTTTACCGAGTTTTTTAGTTTATGTATTATCTCAGTAATGGTTTGTTCATTACCTATTAAATTTCTTGCACTTCCCTTTAACTTTGTTTTTATTAAAGACACTGCGATAGATTCGTGGTTACCTTTGATGGATTCTATTAACTGTAATGAGTCTATAAAGGAACGTAAATTTTCTGGTTTTCCATCAAATTCTATGATCAGCTTTGAAGCTGTGTTGAGAAAGTCAACGACTGTTTGTGTCATTTTTACTTCTGTACTTTCCAAAGAGGTTCCAATATTCTCTGAATTTTCAGTTTCTACTAAGAATTTTACCTCTTCGTGTAGTGTATCTGGTAATTTTACCTTAACACCCTTCTTAGACGATATAATCAGGATTCTAGTCTTGACATCTAAGAAAAAACTTTCAGCAGCTGTACTATGTGGTGTCGTTAGTCTGTTATAATTTGCATTTAGCAAAACCCTGATTTGTTCTAACTTTTCGCATAAGATTCTAATATGTTTTATTATTGTTTCCTCTTTTGTGCTTCTATCTATATTTAAACATTTATAAGATTTGTCGAACTCCTCTTTGATTAGTCTCTCCTTCTGAATTATTTCTGGCCAATCCATTGGAAAATTATTTAAATTTTGTTTAAGTCATTGGCCCTGCTCAAATATTTTTTTTTTTTTTTGAGTTTCTTGGTGTTTAAGGCATAAATATGTAATGCAAAATTTAAGCTAATCAGTACGGTTATTATTAGTAAACAACACTCAATTAATTTTAAGTCGATTGAGTCTTCTTTTTTTTCTACCTCGTTAATAACATTTGCATTGGGATTCTCTATTTTTGATTGACGACCTACCATTTTCCTTCGCTATTTATTTTGTATTTTTTTTCTATTATTTATTTCTATTAAATATTTTTCTGACTGCCTCAATAATCTAACCGAATCTTATATCTTGCTAATTATATATCTTCCCTAGTAATTCATTATTTTTATTTTACATGCATCAGTTTTATTTATGTATATATTTAATTTATAAAATATTTCATTTTATTTTAATTTCTGTTTTTTTTTTTTTTCTTTTAAACAGCATAATTACAATAGTTTTTTTTTTTTTTTTATATATATAATTGTATCAAGATTAAATATAAGCTTTTCAAACAGAGCAAATCAGATTAATTGAACTACATTGCTTTGTGGATTTTTCTTACTAATTACAGTTTTTTTTTTCTATTTCAATTTTTTTTTTTTTTTATTATTATTTATTTATTTGCCAAGAGCGGTTAACGCTTTCTGGCTTACGGGTGCATAGCAGGATGCTATGATGAACTACCTGTTCGTTATTTTATTAGGGGCATATTGATGTGTATATTGATATATACCAGGGGTCTATTGATGTGTTCTTCCTTCGTTTTCTGCTGGCCCGTCTTTCTTCTGTACTCTTCTATGAAGATAGGTTTTGACCCTTCCGCCATTGATTTTTAAGCTCCACTGTCTTTAGGCCAGACAGTATGTTCCTTCAGCGCAGCTGATGGATCGTTGTGGCTGATCCACCAGGACAATATTATTATGTGATTTTTTTTTTTTGTATTATTATTCACAGAATTGCTCAATTTGAGAGCACTGGCAGGATCGCCATATAGCAAACAACACTCAAACAATATATATATTTGTATAAACAATATATTTTTAGTTATATATTAGTATTTTTATTTATAATTTTATTTATTGGTTCTTCAGCTCAATCTAGGAGCTGAGTCTCTTTATGCTAAAATTATTATTGATTGATTTTATAAAAATGTTCTTCTTTATATATAAATATTTCAACCTATATTAAACATTATTGTGTCAGCGTAACAACAACCTACAACAACAACATACACATTCATAAATGCAGTGGTCAACAATATTGATATTTGTTACTTCCGCATTTGCAAATATTGTACGCTATGCAGTGTGGGTATTATACAGCACACTACGAAAGTCGTGTTATGCTACAGAGGGCATAGAGGCCATTGGCTGTAACATCGTAGCTAAGTCTAGGGTTAGTCCAAATTAAACGTAAATTGGTTACATATGTATTTTCTTTAATTTCCTTTTTTTTGTCCATTTTTTTTGTTATTAATAGGGCATCCGTGGGCATCCGGGTGCACGTGATTTTTTTTTTTTTTTGTACGGCTTAAGGTCAGTCAGAGGAACAAGATCCCTGCCCCTACTCCCGAGCTAGCTAGCTTGCCCAGCACGTGCGAACCGTTCCCATCTGCGACAAAACCTATAGGTAATTTAAGGTTAACTTAATTTCAACCAGAAACGTAAGGTCTGCCTAACTCAACCTACATACGTAGATAAGCCAAATATTACACACTATTTGAAAAAAAAAAATATAATTAACTGAAACCAAATGGGAGCAAACGCGACAGTTAGAAAGGGTCTAGTCACTCCCTTATGTTGTCACCAAAAAGATGCAGGCCGAGGATTTAACACCTGGGATTTTTTTTGGAATGGAAAGGCTTGATACATAAACGAAACAAAACAGGAGGAGCAATGCTCGTGCTATTGTATCCTCAATGAAAAGGATCAGTTGTTATATAATAATATTCTGTTAGCTGGTTTACGTTGATCCAATGAATCGAATTTTATTAGAGGGCGATCAAATTGCCAAAGCAAAAGAAAAACTTGTCGAAGTCGCAATTCGCATGAAAAGGTTACAGACACCTAAAATTCATGAATCCGAGTTAGTCGAAATTGAAATGTTTAACCAATCCGAATCATTTTCCTCACATGATGGCTCTAATTTCGAAGCTTATTAAGATAGATTAGAACGTTTTGAAGTAAAGCGACGACGTTTAAGTTTGCAAAAAGAAAATAAACCGTAGATATTGAAAAATCTAAATTTACAGAAAAGTTTTTAAAACAATTAAAAGAAATAGAAAATTATGACCGTTCCTCAAAATTGAATGTGGAAGGATTACTTTCAGCTTTGAAAATTGAAGCATACATAGACGCGAATAACGTTGTAAACGCCGTTTTTTGAAAACCCGGGTTTTTGCAGAATACCGTTTATTAGGCTCTCCCTCATTGCCCAAATAACAAATCAGCTGAATTTATGACCCTTATTGTTACGAAAATGCAATTTGAAAGTGATAGTCATTGGAAGAACGTTGTAAGTGACTGACAAAATGACTCGAAGTGAATTGTCGAAAGCTATAAATAAGTGTAACAGAGGCACAAAAGGAAAAATAATGTCGAAAATTAGAAAGATAGTAAAAACAAAACATTAAGAAATAGTCGAAACGCTTATGAAACAAGAAAAAATAAAATTATACCTGCAAAAAAGTCCAGTGCAGGTGTCTTGGAAAAAAGTTTTAAGTGCTTATTACTTTAATTTTTATTTAAATTTTTATAATATAGATTTGTGATTGCCGATGCAAATTTTTTTTCCCAAAAATTCAACATCAGGCTAATAAAATAGCATTTTCATAAATTCTATGAAACAAATTACAATGAACAATCAGATTTCTTATAATCATGGCAATGGCATCATACTTGCCTGAGAAGTACGCTGATTTTTATATATCTATCTGAAGTTAAATTAAGTGAAATTAAAAATTTATGTTCGAGAGCAAACCAGCATATTTCTTTTGAGTTTTTGATTTATTTTCTTTTCTGTTATTATATTATGTTATTTTGTTGTGAAATTGAATTTAATGCCGTTTTCTTTTCTGACAAAAAATATCGCACTTTATTTGCACTTTTTTCGAAAAGTGATTTTTTTTATATATTCTTAATTAAGAGCAAAAAATTTTGATTATTGTCCTCTTTCCAGTCATAAGGTGAAAATATTAAAGAAAGGGGATCAATGGGGAAATATTCTCATACTGTGACCTGAAAGAAGTTAAAGGCTGCAATTTTTTGCAATTTTCGAGGGCTTGACTTTAAGACCTTTCGATTGATGTATAAGGTAAGGTTGGTGTTATCTCAGAATATATAAAAAAATGCACTTTTCGAAAAAAGTGCAAATAAAGTGCGACATTTTTTGTCAGAAAAGAAAACGATATAAGTTGTTGTTATAAAGTGTGTTTAATAAATAGAATTTCATTTTGTTTTATTAAAAAAAAAAAACGGCTGCAAATCATTCAAATTTTTTTAAATATAAATCATTTCTTCACGCGAAAAACGTTTTAAACGCCATCTTTCTCTCTGTTGTCTAACATGGAATAACGTTGCATGTAGCAATGTGTTTTGGATATGAAACGTTTTTCCACTATGAACAGAAATAATTTGTAATTTATTAAATAAATAAATGTTATTAAACAATTTTTTTGATAAAAAAAATTTAAGTGTCTCAAAATGAACCAAAAAACAATAATTTAGAAAGTGCCTGCTACTTTTAACACGTTTTTTACAAATACTGAACAATTTGAATTTTGTCGTTTACAACGTTATTCGCGGCTATGCTTCAATTATTAAATCAGACAGGAGCATCGATGAAAGAGGATTTGGCTGACGCAATTCTTTTTCTGAGAGGTGTATTATTAAAAAATCTAATTTAATTTGTATTTTTTGTGTTTATTTACATGAATATGTATGTATATTTGTAACCTTTTTCGCTTGTTTATTTATTTAAAAATAAATAATATCTGAATTTGAATAATAATTTAATTTATTAACAAACCTTAAAGTTTATGTATTTTCATTACTTATGTTTATACATAATAATATTCATAGATATATGTACATATACCTACAACTACTTGTCAAACTATAAAATATATTGTGCAAAACCTGTTATATTGAAGAGTCGGAGTCTGAAAGAGTCGGAGTCGCCAATTGAAAAAATTAAATGTTGGAGTCGAAGTTTTGATCATCGTGATGGAATGATGGAATACATCATTTTGATAGACGTCATCAGATCACTAAAGATCTTTTTGATAACGGATACTTTATACTTGCTTTTGATAAATAAATCAGGGTTCTATTCGTATTGAAGGTCGTTTTTTTGCACCAATTTCTGAAGCTATTTCCTGTTTAGTATATTGTGAATTTGATTGTATACTTGAAATGGACGAATCCCGTGTAATTATTCAATTACTATGAATTTAGTTAAAATCAATCATTATATGAAATCGAACAGTACAACTAAAAATCATTTTGAAGGTGCTTCTGATCAACTACCTAAGAAAGCTGTGGTGAAACCATCATTCAGTATAGCAAACACCGATCCATCATATAAACGAGGATAGGGTTACGTTTTATTTCCCAAAGAATAAACCTGGTGAATTCTTTTGTCCAGCTGGTCAACCTCTTATTAAACCCTTTATTAAATTTTTGAATACAAATTCTAAATCGTATATTTATAACAAAAAACGTATTAGATGTAAAAAAAGTATGATTTTATAAAATTTTTTAATTATTCAAACTTATTTTTAAATGATATAAATATTATAAATAAGTATTTTTTTTTAACTATTTTTTGTGAATAAAATAACAATAAGACATAAAATTATTCATCTGTTGTTTTTATTTCATTCATTGTATTAGTTATAACAAAAAAAAATGGTTTTAATTTTTTAACATAGCGCTGACATGTTTTACACTTTGACATGATCACAATTGGGCAATTCACAACCTGTGTTGTATTTTTTATGTTGTATTAATACACACAATACAATCATTTGTTGTTAACAGTCAGTAGTATTTTCATATTGTAAAACGTCAAATAATAAAGCAGAAGAATTAAATTTACAAAAAATAAAATAAAATGAAAAATTAAAGTAAAAAAGACAAATTAATTCTGTGGTTTTATGGAATAACCGCGTATGTCCATTTTTGCCAGTTTTGAGTTAACGATGCCAAATATATTAATTTTTAACGCTCTCTACATGTGTTCAATTTTTTTTTTTTTTTTTAATATTGACCATTTCTGAGTTTTTTCTTTAAATAGCGACGTAACTTAAATGTTTATTAAATTAATTTGGAGCACTAACGACGTATGTCAACCTACGTTTGATGGCTGACAAATTATTTTCTCAGAAAACGACACATAGCGACATACGTTGTTATTATTGAAAAAAAATGCAAAATAATTTTGGATTAGTTTTCAGTTTATAACCACTTATAAAAACTTGTGTGCTTATTTCTGTTATTTCTTGTCACTATTATTCTTGATACGTTGTTATATTCTCATCCTAAGTCCCGTTAACTTTTTGTTGACGAACAAAAAAATCTATTTTTCAAGCAACAACAACTTATGTCTACATGGTTGGTTGCACTGGTAGTTTTCTTTTTCAAAGAAAACGACGTTTGTCGACATAAGTTGTTTTATCTGCACACACTTTAAGTGTAATTTACATATTGGTTTTTCCGTGCTTCTCTAGGATCTATTCCTCTGAAGATTTTTGACTCAAAATTTTATATATAGTATTTATTGCCCATATCTACAGGACTGTTAAATAAAAAGCTCTAAAATCTTTATATCGAGCCCATAATTTCAAGTATAACGTTTTTTTGGCTCCCCTGAACATTTTGATTTTATGACATACGCGGTTATTCTAGAAAACCACAGAATTATCGCTTTATGTGAAAAAAACAACTTCGAAATGTTAATGGTTGATTCAAATGAGTGGAACATAATTCTATGGTTTTCATTTTTAAAATAAATCAATTTTTAGGTGATAAGAGGATGAAATCCAACAAAATTTTTGGACGATTTTTATTCTGACACACCGTAGAAGCGACTCAACGTAGAAGCGAACTTTGATGACGAAAGATATAACCATATGGTGCAATTACATCCAGAAGAATTTCGAATTTCACAGTTTTTGAAGACTTCATCATTTTTGATTAAGTCACATCCTCGACTTATCTAAAACTGTGAAAAATCTCAACTTCCTGAGCTGCAATTGAAAATTGTGTTTTGTGTGCTGTGGGTCCTCAGGTGATGGTGCTTCTGACCGAAAGGTAGCATTTCTGATTGCCATATTCGATGGCGGTACTATTCAAAATGTGACAAGACGAGGATCAATTTCTATATTGGGCCAGTCATACGGAAAGGGCTCAACTTGTTTTAGCAACAAAGAATGAGTTGCATGGATGTGTCGGCTACATCGATGGCTCATCTTATTCATCTAAAGGAAAAATTTTGTAGCTTAAAGAACTTAAATTTAAAATGTTATATGACAGAAATAAAAAGGACTGCAATGATTGGATTATGGTTTGCTGTATTATTCATAACATTCTTATAAGTTATAATTCAGAAGACGATGGAAACGGCGAGATGTTCCAACAAACCTTAAACTTAACAGAAATGACTTGCTTCGTTTTATAGAAAATCATAAAAATTTTTAACGTATAAAAATAATTCACTAAATAAGAAACAAAACAAAAATAAAACAAATTAAAACTAAATAATAGAAACAATTCAGTATATAAAATTTAAATACTTAAAGATAAGGGAAATAAAGCAATATGGAAAAAGCAATTTATAATAATTCATTATAAAAACAAGTAACAAAATTATAGTCGGTCTAGACCGACTATACGATACTCTATACCATGCGTTTAGAGACCCTATCTCTTAGTCCCAACTAACTGGATATAGAAAATAAGCGTAAACCAAATTTGAGTGGGATTTTTATTAATTTTTTTGGCTGCAGATATGAAAAAGTTCATATCGGATGCTATATCTATATGGGGACTAGGTCCAAAAATGGACCGACCCTGATCAAGTTTGGTAAAGTCTCTTGTATTTTGCAAAAATATATACAAACAAAATTTGAGAAGAATCAGTGCAATATTTTTATTTTTGATAGATTTAAGTGAAGATCGGGAAGCAGCTCTATATGGGGCCTATGACTAAGAGTTGTCCCATAGGGATCATTTTTGGACTACTCATTAATGGATGTAATAAATGCATACAAACCCAATTTGAGTAAGATCTATATGACAATTTGGATCTTATGGCAATTTATGTCGATTTGGTAGGGGTCATTTGTATGGGGCTAGGTCTGAACATGGACCGATTCTCACCAATTTTAATAGCGTTCATCCTATGGCCGATAAAAGCTTAAATTCATATTTGCGACCTGCAGTTTGATTACAAGGTTTACATAGACACACAGACGGACGGACGGACGGACATCGTCAAATCGAATCAGATAGTGATTCTGATTCGATCGGTATAATAAAAGATGGGTCTATGTCAAATATTTTTGGTAGTTACAAACAGCAGCACAAAGTCATTATACCCAAACCACATAGTGGTATAGGGTATAACAAAATAAAACAAATTAAAACTAAGTAATAAATAACCACTTGAGCCTGGCATTCACTTGGGATTGATAACTTATGATACACCATACAACATTTCGTAAACATAGCAAATGAAGTAGTATCGTTGTATCAGATTTTTCAGAGAAAATTTCCATCAACGGTTTTACACTATTGTAAAGTAGAACACCTTACAACAGACACAACGATACAATACCCGTTGTGAATTGCCGAAATATGTTACGAAAAAAATTTTTTTGAAGGTTTCTGAACATGAATATTAATAGTCAGCGGACGCTTCAAAACTGTATTTAGGTATGTGAACAAGAATATTAATAGTCAGCGGGGGATTCAAAAACATATTATTGTGCATGAAAACTCATTTCGAGTTGTGACAGCTGAATAGTACGGTTGACTATTCTATCGCGGGGAAAATCGAATTTTTTTTATCACGGGACAAGTGTTTTTCGACTTAGAATTTATCGTGAGTGATTGTTTTTGCATAAAATAAATATTTTTACGTTGATTTGTGATATTTTTGTGGTTACTACGACAGATATCCGAAATTATTGCATTTATTAATTTTTGTATAAAACTGATTTTTTATTGACTGGGACAAGAGTGAGTATAAATTTAT
Organism: Cordilura impudica; assembly: GCA_963682025.1. Taxonomy (NCBI): domain Eukaryota; kingdom Metazoa; phylum Arthropoda; class Insecta; order Diptera; family Scathophagidae; genus Cordilura; species Cordilura impudica. The sequence continues at coordinate 171,002,738 of OY821519.1, read as the reverse complement.
TTATTGAGTTTATAGATTTCAGTGGGTGTGCCGCCCAAAAAGGGCACGGTGAAGAAGGGCCCGAGTGCCCTTAGTGTTGACAAGACGGAGACGGACGGGAAGTTGACGGACGAAGTACCGAAGACTCGAAAGATTACGTACCTCAGACTCGGAGACTGACGACGAAGTGACGGTTATGGTTGCTGACGATGTGGAGCCGGCCGATGAGGAAAAGGTTCAAACCGGGTTCGCCTCTTGCTGCAAGGGCTTCTTCTGAAGCTGACCTTCTCGAACGACCGGAGTCGCGTACGTTAGCAGATGGTAGGAGGAAGGTAGCTAGTAGTACGGGTAACCTTAGGGGGTCACACAAGACGCAAGAGCCCACTATCAACGTTGCGGACAGAAAGAGCCCGTCAGAGGGATACATCGCCAAGCCGAGCTCCCCTCTTGAGGAACTGAATGAAGTGACAGCGGACCTCTTGGGGACTCTTATTGATACTGGAGTAAAGGCTGGTGACGTCCGAAGGATAGCTGCTATTGCCGGTAAGCATGAGGTGTTGTTAATGAATATGCTTGTACAGAACGAACGGTTGAGGGGACGTTCGGACGTCGTTCAGGCTGCGGGTGGTGCACCGATTGTTCCCCTGTGATGCCGCCTAAGTCAGTTGCTTGCCCCATCTCGGATCCGGTGGAGACTTGGTCGGTGGTTGTACGTAGCAAAACTGCTACACCGAAGGCTGTCGCGTCTAGAATTGTTGAGCAGGTTGGGCCAGCATTGGGAGTACGTAAAACCCATTCGGAGTGGTGGGGCGGTCATACGGACGCCTTCAGTCGCTGAAAGGACAAAGGTGGTTAACAATAGTAAGTTCGCGGAGGTAGGACTTGAGGTCACCGTAAACGAGAAGCTTGGTCCGAAGGTTGTTGTCCGGGGGGTTCAATCCCAGATCACCCCTGACGAGTTCATACGAGCTGAACATGAAGGAAATGATGACTCAAGAGACCTTCAAGCCGTAGTTTTGGAGGGCACTACCATTGCAATGCAGGCCCTTCTAAACTCTGGGCGCTGTTACATAAAGTGGTTCAGTTTTCACGTTCGTCAACTTGATCCAGTGGTGGGATGCTTCAAGTGCATAAGTTTTGACCATAAGTTGAATGACTGTCGCGTTGGCGGTAGGGTCTGTCGTCGTTAAGGGCAACAGAGGCATATTGCAATGGTTTGTCCTAACCCACTCCATTGTCGTAACTGTGCGTTTCAGGGACTGTCCGCTGATCATCTAATGATGTCAGCGTCTTGGTTGCACGTGCGAACGCCAGGTGGGCCAACTTAATACAAACATTGAGTCTGTTATGGGAACTCATGGACTGGGGAAAATGAACGAGAACGGCCAATTATTTACTGGAATATACGCGAGCAATGGTCTTACTATCGGTGGCCCTATTTTTCCTCACAGGGACGTGCCTAAAGTAAACTGGGCTTCCCCCGACCACAAAACAGAAACCCAAATTGATTTGCGATGTGCGCAATAGGCGTGGGGCAGACGGAGCCTCAGACCACCATCTTCTAGTAGGAGTGATACGATTGAGGGTATCTGCAATACGACGACAAACAACACAGTCTTTGTCAAGACGCTACGACGTATCCAAATTGAAATCCCCAAATACCCTCGAAAGTTACGTAGGCTCCTTAATGACTCGCAATGAATGTATCCCGAACAGCACCAGTGGGCAATGGAATGCCAGAAAAAACATTTTCACAGACAATGCTAAGCAACATCTTGGGCATCCTCAACCCAAACGTAAAGTGTTGATCTCAGACGCTACTTGACAACTTATTGAAAATAGAAGACAACTTAAAGGTGAAATTAACGTTGCCCAAACAAGAGCTTCTAAATCTATCCTACAGTCCCAGTATACCAGTTAAGATCGCCTGGTGACACGAAGTGCGCGGCGAGAAAAACGGATTTGGATGGAAAATATAGCCAGAGAAGCCCAGGCAGCTGCCGATACACACCGAAGTAGAGATTTGTATAAAATTGCAAAGCAGATATCAGGGAACGGTCTTTCAACCACTTACCCCCTTAAAGACCCGATAGGAGGAACTACCTCGTCAGTGGAGCGGCAACTGGCAATATGGTTCGACTATTATGCCGGCATACTCTCACTGCCGCAACCTACCACGGTCTGGAAATGTCACTGTACTACACATCAAATCAGATCCGACATAAGTAGAATTTGTCCAGACGAAACCGAGATCGCCAATGCTATACGCGCACTGAAGAATGGCAAGGTACCAGACGTAGACAACATCAATCCTGAACTGCTTAAGGCTGATCCGATTCTTAGCGCTGAAAAAATCAGACCTATTATCAACGACTTCTGGACATCCCACTCTCTTCCTTCCGAACTAAATGAAGGAGTGATAATCCAACTACCCAAGGAAGGAGACAGAATGCAAAAACTGGTGGGGTATAACTTTCTCACCCATGATTAATAAGGTGATAGCGAATATAATCCATGCTAGACTGCCATCATCAATTTCAGCAGATCTTCGAAAGGAGCAAGCTGGTTTCAGACCACACCGATCTTGCACCGATCTATAAATAGTCTACGGATCATAGTGGAGCAGTCGGTGGAATGGCGGTCTCCACTATATCTGATACTTATCGACCTCCCCAAAGCATTCGATACTATCCACCATCATCAATTTGGCATGCACTTCGGTGCAAGAGAGTTCCACCTGAGCCAATTGACCATATCAGAGCTTTGTATGGCAACTCAACAAGCCGAGTACTGCATGAATGCATGTTAGGCAAGCCGATTGGTATAGGCACAGGGGAACGACAGGGATGTATCCTATCTCCGCTATTGTATTGTATTGTACTGGACTTAATTATGCAGCAATCAACCAGCATTAGAAGAGGCATTACATGGGGTATGGATGGTCGACTGGAAGTTCTTGACTACGCTGATGATATTTCCCTGCTCGCACATAACTTTACCGACATATCACCCAAATTGGATCAGATATATCATCTAGCATCTGGTGTTGGTCTTCATATTAACTTCGACAAAACTAAGGTTCTACGTATCAATACATCTAATCTGTCCAAGTTCAGAGTCAACAACATAGAGCTTGAGGATGTGCAATCGTTTTGCTACTTAGGAGGTACCATATCCACTCACGGCTCACGTGATGATATTGCATATCGCATAGGAAAGGCAAAACAGTCATTTGGTGCATTACAAAGAGTATGGAAGTCACCACAAATACACACAAAAACTAAGCTCCGCCTTTTCTCCTCAAATGTTCGCTCTACCCTGTTATATGGATGTGTGTCCTGGACCTCTATTGCAACTGACATACAATCCCTGCAAGTTTTTATTAACCGTTGCTTGCGGAAAATATTCTCAATAATCTGGCCGAACATAGTTCCCAACCGAGACCTCTGACAAAGAATAAAGTAACATTTCATGGCATTTAAAGAAAAGCGTTTAATGAAAAGCATTTAATTATGGATTCAAAACAGATTTATGATAGGTATATAGGTTGGTTGATATTGTTAATTAAGTAACACCAATGGTAATAGTTCTAAACAGAAAATGGTTTGAAGTTATGTTGATGATTCATAATTATGGGAAAGAATAAGAAGGATTTTTCTTTTTTTTTTAATTTATTTTGACTTTTCATAAATGGAAGCACAAAAGACACTTGAACAAATCATCATAAATGCTATGAAGTCATTAACAAGACCGTACACGCTACAAAGAGTTAATGAGAAAAGTTTAGAAATTAAAAAATTGGATTAAATACTTATAGATTACAGAAAACTCGGACTTAGAGGAGTTAGACAAGAAAAGCAAATGTGAAAATTTTGACAGAGTAAAAGAAGAAGCATTAAGAATATTTAGGCAACATTCAAAAAGGAAGTCTATATCAGGAAAAGCACACAGCATAATCATGGCCAATCAAGATATGAACGAGTTGTCAATGATTTCAAAAATGGTACCGAAATTCTCAGGTAGGACTGATGAATTGCACGAGTTTCTACAAATTTGGAAACAGTATCGGCGACTGTGGCCAGTGAAAAAGGAAATTCATTTTTTAACTTTATTTTTAACTCTAGATTAGATTTAAGAGTTCAGAACAGATTGAAACAAATCTCTGTGCCAACGACTATTGAAGATTTAATAGAGCCATTGAAAGTGACATATAAACCAGCAAGATCATCGAATGCGATATTAAACGAAGTGACTCGTATTGTTCAAAGGGATAATAACGTAATGGGTTTGCTATGAAGATAGAGAATCTCATCACGGAATTGAAGGAAATATAAATATCCGAGCAAGGAGAGGCAAACAGAAATGTCATAATTAACACGAACAGCAAAATTGCATTTAATGCATTTATGAATGGCATAACAGACCCACAGATAATGTCTACTATTGATGCAAGCCAGGTGACAACATTCGTGGAAGCATTAAAAATTCCCGAGAAAGTTTCATTGAGGACGAAACAGAAACAAGTGTTACACCAATATGCACAATATAACAGAACACACAGCACTACAGCGACCAAACGTTCTGAATGCAGAAATTGCGGCAGAATGCATGGCAATAAATGTCCCGCAGAAATGAAATGTCTCAAGTGTGGAAAACAAAATCATTTTGCAGCTAAGTGTTTAACAAGAGTCACATACAACAATAACAATAACGTAAATAGTGCAAGTAATGGCATTAGAAACTACAACAGCAACAATAATAGACAAAATTATAACCAAAGAGCAAACAACCAGAGAAGATGGAATAATAACAACAGAAACCGCAAACAGAAACAGAAATTTCTGAAAAGATTATAAAATCACTTGGTTCCACAACGATAAACAATAATATGGATAACATAGGTATCAAACAGAAAGTACAACTAGTGGAGGACAATTTCCCGATAAGAACAGATGGAATTCTGGAAAGAGATTTTCTTTCGAAGTATAGATGCAATATCGATTATGACAGATATGTGCTAACATTTAATATTAACAATGAGATGGTGATGATTCCAATACATGATAATACTTTTAGAATTAACAGAGTAAGAATACCACATCGAAGTGAAATAATAATACCATTTAATATTGAACTAGAAGAGGATTCTGTAATATTGAATAGAGATATATTTAAAGGTGTATTTTTAGCAAACGCAATAATACCTAAAAATGGCAATCAGCACATGAAATTGTTAAATGTAACAGACAAAACAGTTACAATAAATAATCTGAAAATTGAGACCAGACCACTAACAAACTATCAGATATGTGCAGTAAACAGGAAAAAAAATGAAAAATTGTATACACAGGAAAGATTTATAAAATTATTGTAAAACTTTGAAATTAATGACTTGGATGATGAAAACACAGAAAAAGTCATATCAATTACACTAGTCAACAGTCAAAATGTACTCGGGATGCGATAATTTTTTCTGTGTAGATAACCTTGACATGAGCTCGAAAAACGCAATAAAAAATTTTTTTTTCGTTTGGTTTTTTTTTTTTTTTTTTTTTTTAAATTTTAAAAATTTTTTTTTGGTTAATTTGTTTCGTCCGGCATAACTCGGGAACCACTAGCCCGATTTAATTGAATTAAATTGTAAAAAATTTAAAATTACAATTCCCTTAATCTGTTTATATATTGTTTTCCTATACAAGCAACAGTTTCCAAGTTAAAAATGAATATATAAAGGAAAAAACTTATTTTTGCCTAAAAATTTAAATTTTTTTTTTTTTAAAAATCCATAAAAAATCCCAAATGAAAAAAAATTTCAAATCTTATTACTTTTACGTAAAGATACATAACCTATGAGCAAAATAAGAGAAAGATCATGAAAATCGATGCACGCGTTTCGCTTTTATTCGCAATTGAGTAAAGGTATGAATTTAAAAAATTTGCTCGACATATGCACAACTTTGTCTATGGTAAGGTTTTTTCTTTTTTTTTATAATTCTCAGAATTAACAAAACGGAATAAACAAAGGGTTATTTAATTTTTATGATTGCGTAAGCAAAGTAATAAACGGTAATAAATGTGCGTGAACAATTAAAAGGAAAAAAGGAAAGGGGACTTTTTTACTTATTTGGGTTTTCCGGTGACTACCTGTATGACTTTTTTACATAAATGCAACCCACATTTATTCGGAAAATTTAAGACTCACACATGGTGAAACAGGTATGTAGCCACCGTAAAAAAATATACACCCATTTATAAGTACCTGTCAGTAAAATACTAAACAATACACAGTACAAATAGGTCTTCATTGATCGATTTTACTCATTCAACAAGTGTCGACGAACGCGATAGTTAAAATGAGCAAACGTTCGCGAGTATTTGAATGCAATACCAATCCAAGTAATTTTTGTTACATGTGCGGAGAATACGTTTGTGGAAAAAACAAGCGTTATTTTTCACCTAAATTGAGAGATTCATTTGAAGAGAGCTTCAATTTAAAGGTCTCAAACATAGATGAGCGGTGGACACCAAGTGCTCTATGTCCAAGGTGCTACGTACAGCTAAGTGACTCAAGGTAAGTGTAGATTACGAAATTCAAGAACATATATAACTTATTATTGCAATTCTTTCAGACGACAGCCGAGAATCATCATGCCAATGCTTTGGAGAGCTCCGCTTTGCCATGCAACAGATTGCTACTTCTGTCTTAGCAAAAAAAACAGGCGTGGGAAAAAATATACGATGGACTTACGCTGCTGTTTCAACAGTGAATTTTCCAGTGCCATTTTCCAAAGAACCAGTGGACCCGCAACCGCCCGTTTCAAGATGGGCATCTAATAATGAGGCGATACATCCATCATCAGATCCGGAGACAGTAGGAACCACATCAGAATGCGAGTCAACATATACATTGCATGGAGGTCAACGCTTATGTTCCCAAGCAGAACTGAACGATTGGGTTAGAGAATTGAAACTCTCCAAGGAAGATGCAGAGTTGCATGCATCGCGCATGAAACAGTTCGGTTTCTTGGCTCCTGGTGTGGTGACAACAATCTACAGGAAGCGTCATGAACCATACGCAAGGTACTACACAAAAAAAGACAACATCTGTTTTTGTAAGGACATTCCCGGATTATTTGGTGAACTCGGGTACTCTTACGATCCAGGAGAGTGGCGTCTTTTCATCGACAGCAACAAGCAGAGCCTTAAAGCAATTTTACTGCACAACGGCAACAAGAAACCTTCGATTCCAATTGCTCATGCCGTTGACACCAAGGAAACATACGAAGTCATGGACAATCTACTAAAGTGCCTTAACTATGAGAAACACGATTGGAAAGTTTGTGCCGACCTTAAGGTTATCGGTATCCTTTGTGGATTACAAGGTGGATTCACAAAGTACTGTTGTTTTCTCTGCCTTTGGGACAGCCGCGATCGTCAACATCATTACACCAGGAGGAGTTGGACAGAAAGAGTTAACTTCATCCCCGGCAGCGACAACGTGAAATATACACCACTCATAAAAAAGGAAAATGTTTTTCTCCCACCTCTTCACATAAAGCTCGGACTCATAAAAAACTTCGTGAAAGCTATCAACAAAGATGGCGAAGCGTTCGCCTATTTAAAAACCATTTTTCCTCACCTTTCATCGGCAAAGATTAAGGAAGGCGTTTTCGACGGTCCGCAAATTAAAAAGTTGTTGCAAGACCAACAGTTTGAACACATTTTATCACCAAATGAAGCTGCAGCTTGGAACTCATTTCGGCAAATTGTTTCCGGATTTCTTGGAAACAACAAAAGCTCAAATTACAGAGAGATCGTCGAACAACTACTCCAAAATTATAAAAAAATTGGAGCAAATATGTCGCTTAAGATACATTTTCTACACTCGCACTTGGACTTCTTTCCGGACAACCTGGGCGATGTGAGTGACGAGCATGGTGAGCGTTTTCATCAGCAAATGAAAGAAATTGAGCACCGATACCAAGGATTTTGGAACGAAGCTATGATGGGGGACTATATCTGGTTCCTAATAAGAGAAACAGACCCACAACAATATAAAAGAAAGACAAAAGCACATAATTATTTTTAATTTGAAGGTTTTTATTTTTGTGTTTAGATATTTTTTTTTAAAACTTTTTTATAATTAATTAATGTTGATATCCTTAGGATAATTTCTTGTACATATATCGAATTGTTTTTTAATTTAAAGTCATATATTTTTGTCACCCAACAAATTTTAATTTTTTTTGTAATAAAAAAGAAAAAACCTTACCATAGACAAAGTTGTGCATATGTCGAGCAAATTTTTTAAATTCATACCTTTACTCAATTGCGAATAAAAGCGAAACGCGTGCATCGATTTTCATGATCTTTCTCTTATTTTGCTCATAGGTTATGTATCTTTACGTAAAAGTAATAAGATTTGACATTTTTTTTCATTTGGGATTTTTTATGGATTTTAAAAAAAAAAAAAATTTAAATCTTTAGGCAAAAATAAGTTTTTTCCTTTATATATTCATTTTTAACTTGGAAACTGTTGCTTGTATAGGAAAACAATATATAAACAGATTAAGGGAATTGTAATTTTAAATTTTTTACAATTTAATTCAATTAAATCGGGCTAGTGGTTCCCGAGTTATGCTGGACGAAACAAATTAACCAAAAAAAAATTTTTTAAATTTAAAAAAAAAAAAAAAAAACCAAACGAAAAAAAAATTTTTTATTGCGTTTTTCGAGCTCATGTCAAGGTTATCTACACAGAAAAAATTATCGCATCCGGAGTACATGAAATTTTTTTCATTTTGTTGAGTAGTGTTATAAGAGAATATCAATCAATATTTCACATGGAAGATGAAGAATTAACTGCCAATAATTTTTATAAACAAACAATAAATTTGAATAACAATAGTCCACAATACATACAAAATTATAGATTACCACAAGCAAAGACAACGGAAATAAATTCTCAGGTTCAAAAATTTTTGGAGGATAATATCATTGAACCAACGATGAGTCCGTACAACGCACCACTGTTATTAGTTCCAAAGAAGGGACAAACAGATTTGAGGAAATGGAGATTAGATTCAGTAGATTGAATGATAAAATTGTAAATGACAAATTTCCTTTAACACTTTTGCGATCATATGCGAAATGCAAGCAATATTCCATAAATCGTATTCTTGCATGAAGTGGTGATATTCCAAATTTTAAAGCATTTTCATTAATAGGAATTTCATCACAACTGTTATGAAATTCTGAACTTTTCTTTCCACATATATTACATTTCCAAGTAGATGTTATATCTGTAACGGCATTGGCTACTTTCCCATCAATCATTGTAAAAAGTGGTTGAAATAACACTTTAATGACACTTCCAGATATTTCCACAAAAACTGGAGACAATCTCGAAATTTCCTGATTTATTGATTTTTGTATAAAATCAGCACCAGAGTTTCGGGCAATTTTATGATCAGTTGAAACTCATTAGGAAAATATTTCATACACCATTAACTTATAATTATACCTTCTTTGAAAAGATATATAAAATTATTTGAAGTAATAAAAACGTATGCAACCCTTTACCAAAAAACATTAAAAAATATGTCATTCACTACGTAAATGACCATTTATATGAACAAATAGAGAAATAGCTAAATTTTTGCCTGTGGGGTGTGGTTTGGGGTCATTATTTCAGCATGTTGCAATATATTTGATAGACATGTTATATATCGTTGAATAGATAAATATGTCTTCTTTAACAATACATATAATAATAAGTAAAATTCAAAAATTTTGGGAACACTTTACCAAAAAAACCAATTTATTTTATATATATATTCATCCTTTATTTACATATTTTAACAAATTTGATATTCACATATGAGATCTTATCTTTACATATAGATATTGTAACAAATAATATATAGGATCTAAAGATATTAAATAGTTTTTATTTTATTTTTAATGATTTTTAAAGGAAAATGGGAGGAAAAAAAACCTTTATATGATTTAATAAATTCAAATACTATCTGAAAATATTTATGTGCTTATAGGAGGTTTATTAGAAATAATAGACCTCTATAAGCATATAATTTTCAATTTGGTGATTTCTTTTTAATTTTTTAATTCTCTACATTCTCTTATCAGTGGGTAAGAGGAATTTTCAATTTTGGCAAAGTAATTGTTATTAATCCATGTTATGAAATCGATAATTTTTTCATAACCTGTTTCTTCATGAAGCAGATTTGTAGGATACTTCCAGGGCTTTTTATTTGTCATTTTAAGACATTTGTTTTGTATAATTTGTAAGCGTTTTAGGTGGCAGTTGGCAGCGTCACTCCAAATAGGACACGCGTATGTTAATATTGGCCTTATAACACTTTTGAAGAGTAGGTTTTTGTTTTTGGGGTTTAGAAATGACCTTCTATTTAGCAGTGGCCATAATGCTTTAAATGAATTTATAGCTTTTTGGCATGTAGCCATAATATTTTGTTTAAAAGTAAGCTTTTTGTCCAAGACAACTCCGAGATATTTGATATGATTAAGTACATTTATGGTATTATTTCCAATAAGAAGATGACGTCTTGGCAGTCTTTTGGGAGATTTGTTGAATGGAAAAATTATTGCTTGGGTCTTGTTTGGATTAATTTTGATTTTCCATTTGTGAAAATATTTACTGCATTTTACAAGTCCCTTTTCCATTTTCTTCAGGAGTGCACTTGTAAGTTTGTTTGAAGAAATTAACGCAGTATCATCTGCGTTGTAAGCAACTTTCATATATTTCGGGACTTTGAAATCAGATGTATATATCGAGTAAAGCAATGGCGAAAGGCTGATCCTTGAGGTAACCCTGTGGTAATGGTTTTTGGAGATGATGTTTCATTATTAATCGCAACTTTAAAGTTTCTGCCGTGAATGAAATCTGAAATAAGTTTGCATAAATATTTTGGTATATTTGCATCAAGAAGTTTAAATACTAGGCCATTATGCCAAACGGTGTCAAACGCTTTTTCAATATCTAACAATATTACGCCCGTTGAACGTTTATTGTTTTTATTGCTGATTATTTGATTTTTAATTCTGTTTATTTGGTGAGTAGTGCTATGCCCTTTTTTAAATCCAAATTGTTCTTTAGCAACAATAGAATTGGTCGTTACAAATTCACTAAGACGAGAATGTAGTATTTTTTCTAATATTTTACCTAAGTTACTTAATAAACTAATAGGTCTATAGCTATTTGGGTTATTTTTTGGCTTACTCGATTTGTTGATAGCTATAACCTTAGCGTTTTTGAAATGGTTTGGGAAATATTTGAGTTTGATGCAGCTGTTAAATAATATAACCAGTAATTTTAGAGCTTTGAGTGGTAGTTTCTTTAAGAGCAGGTTGGGAACATTGTCAAAACCAGGAGATTTTGAGGGTTTTATTAATGAGACAATATTCATTACTTCTTCTAGAGATGTATAAATTGCTGACTCAGAACTGGGATTTTCCTTCTTAAAATTATTTACTGTTGTATTTATTACTATATCCGCTGAGTGGCTGTAATTCGAAGTGAGGTTATTTGCTTTGACAAATGTATTTGCCAGGACTTCAGCCTTGTCCTTATCAGATGTTATCCTTGTATTTCCAACCACAAGGTGAGAGATTTGATTTTTTCCTTTTCCTCGTAAGTTCCTGCTTATTCTCCAAAATGATTTATCACCTGGTTTTAAATTGGATAATAATTGACACCATTTCTTATTGCGTTCCGAATTAATACTTTTATCAATCATGTTACTTAGAAACTTAGTACATTGATTATAAAAAGTTTGCTCGGCTATATTTGAAGATCGTTGGCTTTTTCTTTTAAAGCTTCTTCTTAGTTTAATATATTTCACAGTACTTTCTGGTAATGTGTAATTATTTTGTTGGGTTATTTTAGGTGTAGACGCATCCCTTGCTTCGAAGACTACATTTATAAATTTTTGTATTTCCTGATCAATTACTACCTTGGTATTGTATATATCCGAATTTAACGTGATTTTATTTTCTAAAAAATTCATATAAATGTTCCAGTTGGTTGCACTATAATCATAATAGTTGAGGTCAACCTGCGAGGCCACTGATCTGTGTACACATAATGGGGCGATGGTCTGATGGTATTTCGTAATCCATTGTCTTTACGTCTATATTTAAAGCGGTATTGCTTAAAATAATATCGACTGTGGATGCTTCGCGATTGTGTTGATGGGGGAATAGGGTTGGACTATTAGGATAGTGTATAAAAAAATTGCTTGATTGCTGTAGATTGTTGAGTGCTATTCCTGCAGTATTATTTGAACGGCAATTCCAAGAGCAATGTTTGGCATTTAGGTCACCAAAAACTATGTATTCTTTGGTGGAAGGTGTTAGGTTCAAGATATCAGCACAGAAGTTATGGGTATATCTTGGTGAATATAACGAAGATACAACAATAGGTCTATTATTTATAATAACTTCAATTGATATGTTTTCGATTGATGAAGTGTTTGATATAAAGAGGTTTTTATGAGCGACAGATTTATGAATTAACAGAGCTACTCCTCCTCCTCTAGCATCTGTTCTGTCACTTCTATATAAATAATAATTTTTAAAAAAGGGTCTATGATTTTCTGAAAAAAATGTTTCATTCAAAGACGCTATTTTAATATTTTATCTTTCAATTAGTATTTCAAATTGTTTTAATTTCGAAAAGTTTGAAATGCCATTAGCATTCAAGTGAAGCATTTTGAATTCGTTTAAATTATTAGTATAATCCATGGGCGTATTTTACCATTGACATTACAACATTGATTTGTTGTACTTTTGAAGTGCACCTATGCAAATCATCCATAGCTATAGTGAAAATATCAAAAAGCTCATCAATGCTAAATAAATCGTTGTTTGTTTTCAGCTGGTTAGCATATGTAGCTTTGCTGTTATTATTGATGTTATTGTTACAATTTGTGTTGTTGTTTCTTAAATTAGGAAAATCTCCCCCATTAAATTGAAATGAGTTATTTTGTAGTTGTCTGCTTTTATTCGGACTTTTAGAAGTAACTCTTGTTCTAGTTTCCAAATAGAGAGAACGTAACGGACAGTTGATATCGTTTGCAGAGTGATCAGTTCTCTCTTTTCCTTGTTTTTTGCAATTAAAGCATGTAAAAACAGCTGGCCTTTTTTCATTTGTGTTAAACGGACACACACTTGTATGATGTTGTTCTGCACATATCACACATGCTGCACTTCGATGGCAATGTTCACCGCCATGGCCATACATCAAGCAGTTCCAGCATTGAGTTGGTTTGTTCTTGGATTTCGTTTTGTATTTTTTCCAAGAAATTATAATGTTAGAAATTGTTCGTACATTTTTTAAAGCAGTTGGATTAAAATTTTTACGAACAAATTGAACTTTATAAACTGCATTATTGTTTGAACTGAATTTGGTGACTATTTCAGTTACGGAAGAGGGGGATAGGTTGTAGTTTTTTAGCTCCTTGGAGATTTCCTCAGAGCTTATGCGGGGTAAACCGTGTAAAAAGGTGGTGTATAACCTACTTTCTTTGGAGCCATAAGAATGAAACTCCATCTTATTCTCTTTAAGTATTTGCTTGTAGCATTCGTACATTTTATTACTAGGAGCAAAAATTTTGGTACCAATTGAAGTACGTTTGAAAATGCAATCCTTACCAAGCAGCTTTTGTAATTCTGTAAATGAAGCGTTAGCTTCTACAACAATCGGTGGAGGTTTGTGTTCCTTAACATCGTTAATATTTGATACGGGAGTTACGTCCATATCATTGAGGCCAGCAAGCAGGCTAAATCTGTTGCTTGAAGTTGACGCCATGTTCGGGTTAACAAAACCCGGAGGAAGTTTTGTCATCTTCTATTCACAAGCTTTCTTTTTGATGAAGACTTGGCCCCTCGGGCCATCGAAAAATTTTTATTCCTGTTTTAAGCTGGATTGTCTACCACGTGAGTTCAAATGAGATCAAGAATAGGCAACTGCAAAAACAAAAATATACACTTGTTTTTAATTTTAATAGTTGTAATCTAAGCGCTTTGATTTTTTACACAACCGTTCGTAAAGAGAGTTAGATTCGAACCATGTACCAAAAAAACCAAAAAAAAAAAACGAAAAACCATAGTTTTTCTATATTTTTTTCTGAAATTTGAATATAAATATCTCAAAAACTATTAACGTTATCAAAATGATTTTTTGAAGTGTTTTAGATAATTTAAATGCCGTTCTGAATCAATAAACAAAATATAAAAATAACTAATATTAATATGTTTTTTATGTTAACAAAAAAATTCATATGAAAACTTGACTTTTTTCACCATTTAAGCCCTCCTGACCACGTTTATGTAATGGCGGTGAATTTTATTGCGGCAAATAAATAAAAATATTTGGAGCTTAATACTGCGGTGAAATATTTGAAGAAATCGAGCGGATATTTTTGTATTAACTTTTAAAACTTAGTTTTTTTTTTAAATTGCCCAATTTCGTCCAATGCTGGACGTAGGGTGCATGTCCAAAAATATTAAAAATTTCGCTTACAACCATTCCTGAAGCATATTCTTTTAAAATATGTAGAAAAATATATACATGTTTTACCAAGGTTGTGAGAAAAAAGTGAAAGAATGAAGGGTATTTTTTGGCAAAAATTTGCAATTTTTAGAACCTGATTGAAAAAGTCAACTTTAAGATTTTGTGCTCACTAAACGGTTTGAAATAATTCAAAAAATTCTTCAACGTATTTTTTAAAAAGTACTGGCTATCGCCACATATTTTTAGATTTTTTTTTTTATCTATTTTAATAAAAATGTTATTTGCGAAAAACCAATAAAGAATTTGGTGAAAAGTTCAAATGTTGATTTTTAAAATCAAATATTTTTTAAACCATAAGCGATAACTAGGTAGTATACGCATGTTTTTTGTTAATAATTTAATGGTTATTGGAAAAATTTAAAAAACGTAAAAATCACTTCATATTTATAAAAGTTACAAGCTTTGAAAGCATTTTCCACCTCGAGGTGGTCGACTTTGGCACCCTGTAGCTCACCCTATGTTACAACGGGGTATCTCAAAAATAAATATTTTGAAAGCCTATATCCTTGACTACAATCGCCTAGAATATACTATTCCAATCCAACCAATAGTTTAGAAGTTGCAGACTTATTACCACTTTTTTTTGGTTTTGAACCACTGTGTGACGTAGACCAGCTAAGTTCCGTCAGCTGCGTTGATAATGAGGATAAAAGAGGGTCCACAGCCGATAACGATAGAACAGTATCGAGCAAGGCAGGCCAACAACAGGAAAACTAATACAACTACAGCAGAAACCCAAAACACCACAACATCCAGCAAGAAGAAAAGAAGAGGTGGTTACCCACAACGCTACAAGAGGGAGAAAGCAGTTTTATTGCGACTTGTAAATGCAACACCGCCCCCAAATTGGACTAATTCATGCAGCATTTGGAAGCGGATAAAAGAAATAGAATTTCTAATGGCGCAATTTTTGGAAAAACGCCAAAAATAATATAACACTTTTTTTTATTTCTACAGAATAAAATTTTTATTTGTAAACGAAGTACGTCTAATCCGCACTCGTAGGGCCAATAAGCGATAACTCGCTCGTGGCAAAAATAGGAAAAAAACATGTATATGTATATATATATATAAATAAAAAAAATTTTTTTTCCAACATGATAAGGTTAATAGGAATAATAGCTATAATAGCTATAATCTTAATAATAATTGTAAAAATTCTGAAAAACTACATTATAAATATTGCTCAAAATGAAATTGAAGATTTTAGCATATTAGAAAATGTATTTTCCATAGGAAAAATTTTTAATAGAAAACACCATAAATAAATAACTATTTTTAAGGAAAAATAAATTTAAAAAAAAAAAGTCTAACAAAAAAAAAATTTTTTTTTTAACACTATTAAAATGAATAATTAGCAATAAGGAACATTTCTTTTTGATAACATATTTATATAATTTTTTTTTAAATAGATGAGATATTAACATCGTTAGAAACATTTGTGCCGAATGCTAGGAAATCGGTAAACAGACCATATTCACAGGAAACTTTAACAACGAAAAAGTTAGAAATAGAAAGATTAGAAAAACAAATGGAAAATATACTAGACAACGAGAATATTCCAGACGATATTACTAGAAGGTCAGTAGAGAGGTTTAGAAGCTTAAAAGAGGAATCATTATTATTATATTATTATATTAATACAACATAATAGTAAGAAAATTATTTTAGAGAAACGACAAGGAACAAAAGTTGATCCCAACTTTCTCGGGACGGAAAGAATATTTGAACAGTTTCACAACAAATTTAAAACTAGTACCACAGACTATACCTCCAGAAAAACAGAATTTTTTCTTCGAGTACATTATTAGCACAAAATTAGATATAAAAGTACAAAATAGAATAAAACAGGAAAGCATACCAACAAGTCACAGAACTGATAACAGCCCTTAAAACAGCGTACAAATCGTTTAAGAGCACGAACACAATTCTAAATGAACTGACTAGCCTTAGACAGAAGAACAATAATCTGACTGGTTTCGCAAGTAAGATAGAAAGTCTCGTAGCGGAACTTAATGAAATTCAGATCGCAGATGAAGGTGAAGCAAATAGGCGTTCTATAGTTAATACTAACAGCAAAATAGCTTTCAATACATTTGTGAATGGGTTACAAGATGGACAAACTGTATCTACCATAGATGCAAGTCAAGTAACGACATTCTCAGAAGCTCTGAAAATAGCTGAAAAGTCGGAAGCAAGGGTAAAACAGAATCAGATTTTTTACCATAATGTTCACAATGGCAATCCAAGAACAAGTAATAATAATTTCCAACGGAGAAATGACAGCAATTCTGGAAATAATGATAGAAACTTCGGCAATAATAATAGAGGTCGTCGTAACAATAATTGGCAAGGTAATAGAAACGGCTTGAACGACAATGTGAATAGAAACAATACTAGAAACACAATACTAGAAACTACAACAATAATAATTATAACAATAATAATTACAACCATAATAATAATTACAGAAATATTAATAACAGCAACAGAGGTAACAATTATGGACAAAGAGCTAATAACAGGCATAATGGATACAGCAACAGAAACCGTAATATTAATCAGATTCAGAACCAGGAAAACTACCAGGTTCCGGATATATTAAGATCCCAATCTTCGGATATAACACAATAAAAACTTCAAACATATATAACATAACATCCAACCTCAGAAATTATGTAAGATTGAATATTGAGGATACAAACAGAGAACTTACATTTTTAATAGACACAGGTGCGGACATCTCACTGTGCAAACAGAAATATTTAAAACGTCATGAGGAAAATTCAGATGATTATTGCAACTTAACAGGTATTTCAGAGGAAATTATTAGATCAATTGGATCTACAATTATTAATATAAATATACACGATATAATTATTGAACAGAAAATACAATTGGTTACGAATGATATACCGATAGGTACCGATGGAATCTTGGGTAGAGATTTCTTAACAAGATACAGATGTAACATCGATTACGACAAATATGTATTAACTTTCAACATTAACGGTGATCCAACAATCCCAATTCATGATAGTGCTTTTAATATAAATCAGGTAATAATTCCAGCGAGGAGTGAAATTGTGGTTCCTCTTAAAATAAAACTGAATGAAGATGCTGTGATATTGAATAGAGAACTTATGAAAGGAATTTATATGGCAAATGCAATAATACCTAAAGATGGAAACCAACACGTGAAATTATTAAATGTAACAAACCAAGAAATAACAGTGGATAATATGAAAGTGGAAACAGTTCCATTGAAAAATTATGAGATACTTTCAGTTGTGAGTAACGGAGATAATGGTAGAGATACGGAGAAAAGATTTGAAAAATTAATGAAAAACGTGAATATGAAAGACTTAAATAACGAAAATGGAAATACTTAATAGATAGATAGATACTTAAAAGATATCAGTCAATATTTCATTTTCAAGATGAAGATTTCACAACAAATAATTTTTATAAACAAACAATAAACCTACATGATAAAAATCCTGTATATATAAAGAACTATCGTTTACCACACACACATACTACGGAAATAAATTCTCAAATTAACGGATTATTGGAAAGCAAAATAATTGAACCATTTATTAGTCCATACAACGCACCACTATTCGTCTGTATCCTGCAAAAACATCTCAAGTCCACTTTTTTGCGAAATGGACTTAATGATGCAAAAGTGTCGCAAAAGTCACAGTCTATGCCCTGTAAAAAAAATCCAATGTCTATTTAAAGTAGTTTTGTAGTTATTGTATCAAAACAATTTATTCTAAGTCCAAAACACCCAAATGTGTGGAGCAAAAAAGACCCAAGTGGACTTGGGTCTTTTTGACTTACACAAATCGCGTTTCTTTTTTTTTTTTTTTTGCTGCAAAGAAGCTTCAGTCCTCAAATTCATAAAAAATACACAAAACAAAAAAAAAAACTATTTCATAGCCTACCTAAAAATTTATTATAATGGAATTTTACAACACATTTGCTATGATTCGCTTTGAATTTACATTTAGGGAAATTATCATTATTGAAAAATTTGAATGACAAAAGGTTAAGCTTTAAAAAAAATGAATTCCAATAAAAATTGTGATATAAGTTTGTGCAATCCCAATACTTCAATAGCTTCAAAAGCAAATTCAACGGAATCAAATTGTACTTCTTGACTTATACAAATCATTTTATGATGTACATCTTAAATTTTAGTTTGTATTTTATGTTTAGATATTCAAGAATCAATTGCTGGATGCAGTAAACAAAACATTGAATCAGAATGGGGTGGATCAAGCCTTCACCAAGATTTTTCAGACGATGACGATGACCTGGAATATTTTCCTGAAAACAACAAAAATCAAGCGATAATAATGATGAAGAAGTGGCCATGGTTTTGGAAGCACCACAACGATCTACCGCAGAAACACCCACACCAATCACTGAAAAGAAAAATGTAAGGTGGAGAAAAGCGTATCCAGAACTATGGAAAGGAAATATAAAGCATGCAAAATGTAGTTTCAAATGCAAAGACAAATTTACTGAAGAACAGCGATTGAAAATGTGCAAGGACTTTTGGAAGTTGCCATATCAATGCCAAAAGATTTTGTTTTAAAGTCGGTCATCGATACAAAAATACAAAGGTCCCGAGTAAGATCTTTAATCAAAAAAGTCAACCGTAACGTATCGAGGTCATACTTTTTAGAAATTGAAAACTCCAATGTACGGGTCTGTCGCGACTTTTTTGTGGAACGCTAAGTATTTCATATAGCACAGTTAAAACGGCAATTAAACGTAAAGGGCCAACTGGAGTTTTTTCTAAAGACGCTGAAAAGCTGCAAATAAAACATCGGATGAAAATATAACACGCATTAAGGACCTCATCGAAAGCTTCCCAACTGTAGTCTCGCTACTGCCGCAAAACTTCAAAGAGGATGTATTTAGATGTCAAAAATGTATTCCTTATTTTTAGACAAATACAAGAGTGACACGTCAACAAAGCTACCTTCATTGACCACCTACAGGGAAGTTTTCGGTGAATACTACAATTTATCGTTCTTCCATCCAAAAAAAGACCAGTGTCAAGCTCGCGAAAAAGGTAAAGAAACCCAAAATGAAGATTATCTGGCCCATTTAAAGAGAAAAGATGAATGTTCAGCTGCAAAATCCTCGGACAAAGAAAGGGCCATCAAGGAACCTAATTTCATGGCATGCACATTCGACTTACAATCTGTATTACATATTCCATCAAGCGCAATGTACTACAGCCGAAAATTATGTGCATACAATTTAAGCATATACAACGCTGCTGCACCAAACGATGGTTTCTGCTATTTTTGGACAGAAACTGATGGCAAAAGAGGATGTAATGAAATTGGTTCGTGCTTGTATAAGTATTTGCATCAACTTTCACCGGAAATAAAAGAAGTATCTTTTTTTCCGATACTTGCGGTGGCCAAAATAGAAACAAAAATATTTCCTATTATTTCTCCATTTGATTCAAAGTTTAAATTTGGATGTAATTGAACACAAATTTCTTGAAAGTGGACACAGTTACATGGAAGTTGATAGCATGTACAGTGCTATCGAAAAGCAAAAGAAGAATGTTCCAGTATATACGATTCAAGACTGGCTAACTATATTCAGACTCGCACGGTCCAAGAGACTTAAAAGCAAAGGAAATCCTTACACGCTGTCTCGACTAGCTATAATTTATGACAATGTTCATGTTCAAGTCAGAGAAACAAAATGAGAGAAAACGCGAAGTGGGCAAATTGTGTTTAGACATTTCATTTCCAAAATGTCTTTGAACCGTAAACAACAAAAATGGGTTCTTGTACTCAATGCTTTAAAAGAGTTAAAAAAACTAAAAATACAAATTAAAGAAGAAAAAATGAAAGAAAAAGCACGAGATTTTGGGTGAATCTTTTTTTTAGAATGGAATTAATAATTTCGCTTTTATTTAATTTAAGTTGCGCCATTTTAAAATACTTAAAGGTCAAATTCGAATGAAACTTCAAATAAATGGCTGAGTTTATGACAGACTTTCTGTCATGGCAAAAAGTTGGATTTTTTAGTCATGACATGAACATTAGGTCTCCACTAGCTATTGACTTGAACATTGTCATGAATTATGGCTAGTCGAGACACCATGTTATAATATAACCCAAATGCGGTATACTGATTTTCTGGATTTATCAAACTTATCGGAGATTATAAAAAACAAAAATTTGGACGAAAATGGAGATAAAGTGAACGGGTTGAAAGTAAAATCTGTTAGGTACCAAAAGATTGAACCTGGTGTGATGGAGTACAGGTATGACCACAATGAAATCTATAAAGAAATACGTGTTTTTGGTAAAGGTCGGCCCATAGATTTGAAAGAAGTCAACATCAAAAAGGTGTATAAAAGCAGTCTTCCTATAAGTATCGAAAAGAAAAAAGATTTACTTAATAAAAATAAGCAAAACTACCAGAAATAAGGCCCCAGAACCCGATATAAATGATGATTCGGAATCAGATCAAGATTAAGAAATTTCAAATGAAAATCACAAACAAGCTATTTTCATAAAGAAACCCATGTCCATAGAAAAATATTTTTTAATGCAAAAAAGGCCTATGTCCAAGATTCATTTTGTTTTTGTATCAAAAAAAGTTGAATAAATTAAATTGAATAACATTTTTTGGTTTCATCTTATTTATAAATGTTTTACTATCAGATTTGTATATCGATTTTCAAATTAAAACTACTACTTAACTCAGAAACACAATTATGTGACTTGAGATCTTTTTGCAGGATACCGACGTATTACTGATTCCGAAAAAGGGACAAACAGATTTAAAGAAATGCACATTAGTAGTAGATTTTAGGAAACTAAACGACAAAATCGTCAATGATAAATTTCCATTAACACGTTTGGATGACATTTTGGATAAACTAGGTAGAGCCAAGTATTTTTCAACATTGGATATGACAAGCTCATTTCATCAGATTGAACTTGATCACAAATCACGACCATATACCGCATTTTCTACACCTAATGGACATTATCAATATACTAGACTACCATTTGGTTTAAAGATATCATCGAATAGTTTTCAGAGGATGCTAACCATAGCTCTAGCCGGATTGGAGTCTGAAGCTTTTCTTTACGTGGATGACATTATAGTATTTGGTTGTAGTCTACAACACCACAATTCCAATTTGATCAAAGTTTTTGACAGACTGAAGAAATATAATCTGAAGCTAAATCCGAGTAAATGTTGCTTTTTGAAACCGGAAGTAGTATATCTTGGGCACTTGATAACGCCAAAAGATATTAGACCAGATCCTTCAAAATTCGATGCAATTACAAGATATCCAATTCCGAAAAATGCCGATGAAGTGAAAAGGTTTGTGGCATTTTCCAATTATTACAGAAGATTTGTTAAAAATTTTGCTGAAGTGGCAAATTACTTGAATGCTTTGTTGAAAAAGAATGCAAAATTCGAATGGACAGCGCAATGTCAAACAGCGTTTGAAACATTGAAAGGGAAATTGGTAAGTCCACCAATTTTGCAATATCCAGATTTTGAATAACCATTTGTACTAACAACAGACGCATCTGATTATGCACTTGGAGCTGTACTATCACAAGGAGAAATTGGAGATGATAGACCAATATCTTTCGCAAGCCGTTCACTAAATAAACACGAGAAGAATAAACCTGTTATAGAAAAAGAACTACTTGGTATATATTGGGGAATACAATTTTTTCGTCCATACCTCTACGGAAGAAAGTTTAAGTTGTTACAGACCATCGCCCACTAGTTGCGTTATTTTCTCACAAAAATCCGAATTCAAAATTGAGAAAAATGAAGAAATATATGATACAAAATGAAGAAAATAAAAATAAAATAGAAGAAAATAAAGATATAAATGTGGAAAAGGATAAAACATCTCCTATTGGGCCTGATCAACTCAAGATGTGGGAATGTACATCCATTAAAGATATAAAACTCGCGTGAAAATTAAAATTTATATTGGACAAGTCGACTAAAGAATTCAAAATTGAAGATAATCATTCTGTGAACGAAACGCGCGTGAGATGCAGTGATAATCCCATTTACTTAGGTAACATGTTGGAGAAACTTTCATCTAAGTTAAGCAGATTGAAATATGATAAGTTCGCACTAGAAAAATGTGACGAAATATTTAAGATAATAACCCATGGGAATATGAAAAAGGAAATTAACGAAAATAATGATAAAAATGACGTCAGAATTCTTTTATATAGCAATCCACAGAAAATAATAAACAACGAAGAGAAGATAAAATTAATTAAAATGTATCACGACACACCATGCGGAGGTCATTTCGGAATTAGAAAGACATTAATGAAATTAAAACAAAAATATATATGGAAAAACATGAATAAAATGGTAAAGAGATATGTTTTGACGTGTGATCTTTGTCAGAGAAACAAACAAGTAAGACACACAAACGAACCATTATGTATAACGGACACACCAAATGATAGTTTTAGCACTATAGTCATCGATACAGTAGGACCACTACGTCCTTCTGGATACGACAGATATATATTGACTATGCATTGTGAACTAACAAAGTATATAATAGCAGTCCCAATGGAAACTAAAGAAGCCAAATCAATAGCGAATGCTTTAACTGAAAATTTAATATTGAAATATGGAACCTTCAAGACTTTAAAATCAGACAGAGGTACTGAGTTCACAAATGAACTTTTGAAGGAAATTTGCGATTTGCTCAAAATAGAACAAACATTCTCGACACCTTACCATCACGAGACATTAGGTACTGTCGAACGAACCATAGGGTACTGAACGAATATTTTTTATCTTTTGTAAATGATGACAATTGGAGTCAATGGATATCTTACTATTCATTCGCATACAACATAACGCCACATATTGACACCGAATATTCACCTTTTGAGTTAATATTTGGTAAAATACCAAATAAACCAGGTGAAGAAATTATTAATAACGACAAAGTATATAATCTAGAAAATTATGCAAACGAAATGAAAATTAGATTAAGAGAATCATTAAGAAATGCTAGACTAATGATAGAGGACATAAAGAATAAAAGAAGATAAGAATCGTTTAGAAAAGAAAATAGTATAAAATTAGCGATAGGAGATTAAGTATTAGTTAAAGTAGGAAATAGAAAAAAGAACGAACCACCATACAATGGTCCGTATAAAATTATTAATATCGACGATTTAAATGTCACAATAAAAATAAAAAATTAAGAAAAAATCATTCATAAAAATTTACTTAAGAAATATAATAGTAATACAGAAATATAAAAAGAAACAAAAAAAAAAACAGAAAACAAAAATAACAACAAAAATACATGTATTAATTTCAAGTCTATATAAACATACAGTATTGTTCGAAACCTAAGCAACTTCTCCTAATGAAGTAATCAAAGTCTTACAGAAAATAACAAAATAACACTTTTAATTTTTATTATATTATATACCTACATTCCAATAATAACAACAAAAATTTAATTACATTTCCTTCCAAGAAAAAAAAACCAAAAACAAAATTAACTCAATTTATTATTGTTCGAAACCTAAGCAACTTTCAGTACTTCGTATGATACCCTTTGTTTCTTATGACCTCCGCACATCGTTTTGGCATAGATGCCATTAGGTTTGATATTATTGCTGTTGGTATTGATTGCCACTCTGATTTTAAGCAATTCATCAGCTCCTGCTTATTATTATATCGGCGAGTTCCGACCCTGCGCTTTAAAATGCCGAGTAGGTTCTCTATGGGATTGGGCTGGCCAATCCAAGACTTGAATCCCATTAGCAGACAACCAATCTTTGACCAACTTTGATGTGTGTTTAGGGTCATTATCGCGCTGAAACACCCATCGAAGTGGCATTTCCCATTCAGCATATTGAAGCATATTGGCTAAAATGTCCCTATAAACAAAGCGATCCATTTTTGTTTGTATTTCAACAAAAGGGCCAACACCACTCGCTGAAAAGGAGGTCCATATCATTACGTTTCCGCCGCCATGCTTTACTGTTCCTTTACAATAACGCGGATGTAACCGTTTTCCTTTCGGTCTTCGAACGTGACATACTCCATCTGAATTTAGCAGGTTAAATTTGGACTCGTCGCTGAATAAAACTGTTTTCCATTTCCCAACAGTCCAATTAGCGTGAGTTTTTGCAAAATCCAACCTAAAATTTCATAAAAGTAATAAAAATTAACGAATACCTTGCAAAATCATTTATGCAAACCTCTTTTTTAAATGTTTCTTTGTCAGCATGGTTTTTTAGATGGCATGAAGCTTCTAAAATTATTTTCCAATGATCGCTATCTCACAGTGCTTGAACTAATATTGAGACTAAGCTCACTGACAACATCTTTGGAAGAAATAAATGGTTTTTTCTTAATTAATCGGATAATTTTCCTATCTGTTCGATGTGAAGTTTTTCGAGGATGACCCCCTGTATTGGCTTCCTCTACTGTTCCAGTAGCTTTATACTTTTTAATTTGTCGCGAAACTATTGATTTATTAATACTT
Organism: Cordilura impudica; assembly: GCA_963682025.1. NCBI lineage: Eukaryota > Metazoa > Arthropoda > Insecta > Diptera > Scathophagidae > Cordilura > Cordilura impudica. The sequence continues at coordinate 170,977,584 of OY821519.1, read as the reverse complement.
AAATTGTTAGCTATGGAAGCTTGGGTTTGACCATTATTAAAAAGTTCAACAATTTTGAGCTTAAAATCGGTTCCGTACCGTTTACGCGTCATAGCTATACTTCTATATAATTGATACTAAATGTACAGAAACAAACAATATTTAAATTTTCTTTGTCAAACTAAACGGGACTTAAATAACTTTTTCAAAATTGTTGTTTATTTGTTGGAAAAAAATACAACAATAAAATAGTTGCTTAGGTTTCGAACAATAATAAATTGAGTTAATTTTGTTTTTGGTTTTTTTTTTCTTGGAAGGAAATGTAATTAAATTTTTGTTGTTATTATTGGAATGTAGGTATATAATATAATAAAAATTAAAAGTGTTATTTTGTATAAATCGATTTAAAAAGAATGTGTAAGACTTTGATTACTTCATTAGGAGAAGTTGCTTAGGTTTCGAACAATACTGTATATTTTACTATAATTACGTCACAAAATAATGAAAATATTTGTAACACCTAAAATACTATAAAAAAAAAATACTACAAAAATCCAATTACAAAGTAACAACACAATAAAATTTTTTTTAAAGTAATTTTACAAATGAAGTATTACATTACAATAAACATTTAAAATTTTTTTTAATTGCTACTATAAGAATGCACTCACACCATTTGAAAATCATACAAATGTGCTAAAGAACAATTATATGATTTTCTTAAGGGGAAGGAAACATTGCAATGGAAATGGTTTTGAAGTATTGAGTAACAGTCGATGATAAAGAAAGTTACTCAAAGTCTTGAATTATTTGAAAGAAAATGCTGAAAAACTGTAAAATAAACAAAAAACCATTGAGTGACAATAAAATGTCACTCAATACTAGACTAGTTTTAAGAATCTCATGCCAGCTTGATAAGCAGAGAAAAAGGAATTAAAGTAACGATTGTTGAATCAAACACCAAACCAAACGCTTATAAATTCAATTAAATAGCGAATGTTACCACTGTCCAATAAAAATAGACAAGTTACATTTCACTGCTGATGAACAGGGAGTATGTGTCTTGGTCGAGGGGGATTTGGAAAAATCTTCCTTGCAAGCATATACTGTCAGTTCAGCAGGCCATCAGAACCGTATATATCACGTTTATGGATTCGGTGCTACTACTGGCGGGTATAAATCCGATTATCCTAGGTATGGACGCGAACGCATCATCTCATATGTGGTTCAGTAAGGTATTCCGGCATTCGTCTGACTTTGATGACTTCGTTCTGCGGCTTTTTCGCTATAACTGGGACGTTATGTACAATTGGGGGGTAAGTGATCATAATCCAATTCGGATTGTGCTCTCATACTCGCCTGCCCCTGAGTTGGTCTTCGATGTGGTGCGGTGGCGTAGACTCCCAATTAATTGGGATTACTACGGCGTGTGCATAAGGAAGGCGGTATCTGAGGTCCGCGTTGGGGATTTCAGGGGTCTGACTACTGATGGACAGATAGGCAAGCTGAACGAATGGACAAGCAACACCAATGACGCCCTTCTTGGCAGGTGTCGTACGACTGCCTTACAGAAATGCGGAGGACCGTCCGGTAGCTCAGGAAGAGACCAATGCAGATGATGTGCTACTGCGTGCGGCAAACTACGCGACACAGCAACGTGCCTATAAGGAACGTATCGTGAAGGTGAAGGAAGAAGATTGGAGAAGATATGTACGGGACAACAAGGACGATCCATGGGCAAAAGTCTACAAGCTCTGTAGAGGAAGGGGGCCGGCGGACCGACGTGTCTGGCCTTCGTGTTGGTAATGGATTATTGCCATTATGGCGGGTATGCGTACGCGTTCTGCTGGACGAGTTCTTTCCAAGGGTGGAGGATCCTATCCATCTTCCTTTTCAGGGGGTGGATCCCTCTCCTCCGTTGGACGGAACTGAGTTAGGGTTAAGCATTTGTCAGGCACGGAGTAGAAAGTCTCCAGGTATGCACGGAGTGACTGGAGAGATGTGTAAAAGCATCTGGAAGGCCATTCCTGAGTACTTGGTGCCAATCTATGAAAACTGTGTGTCCACAAGCGTGGAAAATAGGGACATCAGTCTGCTTCCGGTGCTTGGAAAGGTATTGGAAAGGATTATGGTGAAATGGCTCCAGGAGAGGATCGGCCAGGGCACATGTGAGTAGCAATTTGGCTTTAAAGGTGGAAAGAGTGTAGAGGACGCCTGGCAGCATGTTAAAACATGCGTGGGCAGGACAGAGGCAGGATATGTACTTGGAATCTTCATTGATTTCAAGGGTGCGTTCGACTTCCTGTTAAGGGAAGGCGATCAAGCGAGGCTACGCGAGGTCGGTTGTCAAGAGTTGGAGCTTTGGAAAAGCTACTTCTCTGGCAGGCGGGCTTGCGTCGCTTGTGTGAACGAGTCCATGTGCATTGAGGTGGTCAGAGGTTATCCACAGGGATCCATTTGGGGCCCATTTATTTGGAATCTAATGATGGATCCTCTCTTGCGGAGGCTGATGGTTGCATACAATGTATGCGCATATACGAATGACTTGCTCGTCCTTATCAAAGGCCAGGCTCGTGCTGAGCTGGAGAGAAGTGGGGAGGAAGCCATGCAGATTGTCTGCGATTGGAGTAGACAAGTAGGTGTAGATGTAGAAATGGACAAAACTGTGATGATGTTGCTGAAATACAAGTTATCGCTTTATCGACCTCCAGCTGTTAGGGCCAATGGCGTTAGCCTGAAGTATGCGGCTGAGGTCAAATACTTGGGGATAACAATGCGTGAGCTTATTAACTTCTTGGTTCATCTAGAGCGTGTTAAGGCGAAGTTGACTGGTGTATTGGGATGTGTCCGGCGCATTCTCAGGAATGACTGGGGCCTCAGTAGGCGTTCCATTTACCGCGGATTGTTTGTTGCTTGCGGAACATATGGTTCGTCGGTGTGGTCCAGCGTGGTCACGACTGCCAGAGGAAAGCTGAAAATCATGTCATGTCAAAGGGTAGTCTTGCACGCTTGTGTGTCATGTTGTCGTACGGTCTCCACGGAGGCCTTACAGGTGTTGGTAGATGCAGCCCCTCTTGATGTGGAGGTAATAGGTAAAAGTATTGCTTACAGGATCAAGAAAGGACAGCCGTTGTTGCAAGGCGATTGGGTGACTAACGAGGACATTAGTGGGAAGAGCTGGACGGAGTGCAAGGCACTCTTAAAAAAGTGTGTGGTCTCCAGATGGCAAAATAAGTGGGACAGTAGCGACAAAGTACAATTTACATATGCCTTCATTCGCGATGTGACGTTCGTGGCAAAACGTCCAGTTTGGTTCTAGCCTGTGTAGTGTGTACATAAATTGCATAAAGTAGAATTGTATAGTGTAACATTTGGATTCATGTACACAAAGTTATTCATGTGTTTTACAGCACAAAACTATTGGATTCCAATGTCTTCTACATTTGAATACTTTGTGCAAATCGATAGTTTACTCTAATTAAGTTTTCTAGCACAACTAAAGCTGTAACGCACATGAACACTGATTGGAGTATAAGAGAATAAGTATAATGTATTAGATATATGGTAAAAGTTATTGATTAAGAATTATTATTGTATATAAACACTAGCAAATGAATAATAAGTCTCAGTTCGTTTTTATAGCTCAGTTGAATCTCAGTTTTGGTTTCATTCAGTTTGTTTACAAGTCAGTTATGTTTTTAGAATAAAGAATAATAAAACAAAACAAAACGTGTTTTATTTAATCAATCATCAATCACTACATAGAATAAGGGGATCCTTAATCACCACGCCATATATCCTGAATTTATTCACCACATCTGAGTATGGGCTTTTTGCTTATGGGCCAAGTGTCTTTTAATGCATTTACGCATAAAAGAGCCTTGGCCAATACGTCGGAGTGTGACTGTTGACCTTTTACCGATGACCGGTATCATGTTTTGTGGATATGCACGTTCTACTCGGACATACAAGACCTATATTTTCTAGGTGTCGTATTAACGGACGATGGTTGTGATGTCAGTGGTGTGCTTGTGAGTGGTGAGAGAATGAGTAGTAAGAATGTGTATGCATGTGAAGTCTTCAAAAGAAGACGTTTAAGAAGGGTTTGATCGCAGATGCATGTTTACATCCACAGGATGTAGGCATGCGCATGTACTCAAGACTTTCTAGAAGGGCTTAGTAGTGTACCTATACACTCACCCACAGGGTGAATGTCTGGATGTGGGACTGAGACCTTCGATGGCCAACAGTCCATAACTATTTGGAGCTGAACTGGTAGTAGCTTTGTTACGAAGTCTGACCGAAGGCTTAATATATATATATATTATATATAGCTGGAATCTGTGATGGTACCAGAATATATATTATATAACTTACGGGTACGGCCCTTAGGGGAATATCGTGGTGGCCGTGGTTTATACCCAAAAACGCGAGAAGAGCACAGCTCGATGTGGAGTTACATTCAACCGGGCGCTGTGACCCTTAGAACAGCAGAAGTGTGTTAGGTAGGCCTCGAGTCCCCACCAAGGAGTGGGGTTTGTTGAACAAATGCACAAATCTTGAATTAGTACCTGAGTGTAGTCTTTCTACACAAAGGGGCGGTGGTCGGCGCATATTCCGATCCAGTTCAGAGCTCCGTGAGGTTATGTCAACGAGTCAGGTACTAACGTAAAACAAAAGAGACTTCTGTGCATGAAAACTGCATTAAAAGGTTTGTGACTTTTCTTACAAAGAAACGATCGCAGCGCCATCTGCGGTACTTCTTACGGTGACAATTGGAACTATATACTCTCCACCACTTGTACTAGAATCGTGGGCTAGAACCTACATAAGCATACTATTTATTTTGTTGTTTTAAAATTTGAAATCTTACATTTTGAAAATTGAAAAAAAAAATGTGAAAGAAAATATAATCTTTTTTATCCATAAGTTTGAAATTTTTAAAATAAAAAAAATATCAAAATATCCCAAAAATTAAAAACTTTGCAGCTTGCAGTAAATAGCTATTTTTTTAAATTTTTTTGGTATTAATTATTATTTAGTAATTATATTTAATTTTAAATTTTTATTTAGTTTTAATAGCAATTTTTGCTTTCGTTTTCGACAATTTAAAGTTCAGGGTAACAGCTCTCATAATGGTTAAATGCGTTTACTATGGTTACACACCAGGCACTCCGCTTCATTTAGCGCTTTTTTCCCATCCCACATGATTGCTTCATTTTAATTAAAAATCTATTTACAAAATATAAGCTTTAATAAAACAGAAACATGGTGCTGTAAATATTCTATGTGTACCTATTAAAAAAAGGCAATGCGACATAGACCTGCTTTGTTCAAAAGACTGAATGAAATTGTTATTTCTGTGGTGAGTATTTTTGTTTTCGATCGGCTGTATACATATAAGGAGCCGATTAGAGTTTGGCTCGCTGGTGCCGATACGGCCGACATTGATCTATATGAAAGAATATTAGGAAATAATGGATTAAATTTAGAGAAGGGGTCATCAAACACGTACCATCTTATATCGTTTACTAATGCACTTAGAGAAACTTATAGTAAAATAAGAAAATGTACGTAAATAAAAAAAATTAATTAACCTATTTTTAGTTCATGTTTATAACGCAATCAATATCAATATCATCATGTTGACAACATTTTATGCTAACAAGATCCTCAACATGTGCATCTATTAGACGAATTTTATTTTTAATAAATCTTAACGAGGAAAATGAAGACGCACAAATATATGTTGACCCAAACATCGAATATAATTTAAGTATTTCATTCCTTGATTTTGGATATGAAGCTTCTTTAATATTTTTCCAAAGCCCAATAGCAGTTGTAGCGGTAGATTCAAATCATTTCTCATTTTTAAAAGTTCTTCTTTGAGATCAAGACATTACCATTCAATATTATTACATTACAAAGTATTATTATGTAATTCAATTATATTTTCTATTTGACTTTAAAACGCATATTGTACTTTACTAGTCGGTTCTCCAATATATTAACCTATTCATTTAATTTTCTCAAATTATATGGAAATATATTAAAAACTTCAGAAGTTCTTGTTATCCTAATAAAATTTTTTCCGTAAGATGCATTATTATAGTTCAATTTTTCGTATTAATTGATGAGCTGCGAAAACTAGTTCAATAATGGTTTTTTTTTTACCTTGCAACTGGGTTTACCGAATAAATTCTCGCTAAACAAGAATTTACATTCAAAATTTGCATTCATTCGCTCAGTGCATCTCAAACACAAAGCTTCGAATCAACCTCTTCATTCGAATGCTAATGTGCTACTGACACACAAATCACAGAGTGTTTGATATGCCAAAACTGAAAATAAGGCGTAAATATCATCGTATTTTACGATACCTGGGTATACAATTGGCTAACAAACTGAAATTCAAAGAGCACGTGGATATAATCCGTGATAAGGCGCTAAGAACTGCATCTACATTAGCTAAGATAAAGCCCAACATAAGAGGACCGAGGGATGGCACTAGCAGACTTATAAATAGTGTTATACATTCGCAAATACTGTATGCTACTGAGCAACAATTAAAGCCTCAACGAATAAGTGTTTTAAGGTTGATATCAGCATATCGCACTGCGCTGGCCTTTTGCTTGCTGGAATTTCTCCGGTAGATACTAGCTGATATTCTGGTACAAGGCATAAATGGTTCCAGGAGATACTACAGGGCGTAAGAATGTTAGTAGAGAAGCACGACAAACTCTATTGAGACAATGACGAGAATGCTAGGAGAGATGATAAAGTTAGATGAACCTATAGACTAATTCCAAAAATTACCCAATGGATGGAGAGAAGACATGAACTAATATCTGACACAGCTAATGACAGGGCATGGCCGCCTAAATAGCTACCTAAAACGCTTTAAAATTAAGGAAGTAGGCGCACTGCGAAGCGTGCGGAGCAAAAGATAATGCGGAACATATTATTTTTAATTGGGAAAAATGGCATACTCTGCGCATTAATTTAAATGATAAGATCGGAGATGTATTAACAACTCAAAATATTGTGGCTGAAATGTTGAAGTCGAAGGAAACTTGGAAGTGGTGTGACACATTTATTTATCGCGTAATATACTTGTAAGATTGGCTACTAGGATACATAAAAAGTTGATGACAAAACTGTTAAGTGGAAGATACCGTGGAGCCACTAGATGATAACGCGCTATCACTACGTCCATCATAAACAAAGATAGACAGACAGATAGACGGCCTTCGCAAAATCGACTCAGAAAGTTATTCGGAGTCAATCGGTATAATAAAAGGTGGGCCTAGGTTAAATATTTTTGGTTGTTGCAAACATTAGCATATACTCGTTAAACCCTCACCACATATTAGTATATGGTATAAAGCAATGTATATTTATTTTCAGTTTAATAAACACTTTTAATTAAATTTATACCTGTGCCCATAAGCTGTTTAAGGAACCGTTTTGTTATCTATCAATAAAGAGATCAAACACAATGTATAGAATAAAATTATGTTTATTGTTAGGAATTCAATTAAAATAACATAGAAACAAAATACAAATTTAAACACACGTATATGTGAATAATGTTTAGAAGTGTTGCATTGTTATGCAGTATCATTTCAAGATTATTGTACAAATTAAGATGTTAAATCGGCTTTAAAAGTAAATGAAATTAAAAAATATAAATATTAACTTACCTTCTCTATTTTAATATGTACTTTAGCTTTACTTGATTGATGGTTATTGTGATGTATAGCAGAGCCTCTGTCAACAGCAAGTACAAGAATTTCGAATTTTTGATCTCCTATGTTTTCTAGTCGTCTTACATTTGATATAACGCCGGTGGAGGGGTGTACAGCAAAGTACGCGTTGTCATTCAAAAAACTGTAATAAATTTCTCCGTTCAAACCCAAATCTGCATCTTCAGCGGTTACTTGTACAATACTGCTATGAATTGGAAGGTCCTCTGATATAGTAACGGCATATTCAGTAGGATAAAACAGTGGGCTTAAATCATTACGATCTAGAACTTGTAGATAAATTGTGCAATCGTCTTCATAGGAATACTTGAATCCATTTTCTGAACAGGAGATTAATGCTTTTATTTTTAAAGCATATTCTTCATTTTTTTCTCTATTCAAAACTACGTTGCTCGTTCTAGTGCGAATGGCTAAAAAGGCGAAATTTCCAACAATTCTCTCCTCTGCCTTGAATAACTTGTCTCTATCTCCAGATATTATTCGAAACAGCGTGTTACATGGTTTTCGTATTTCTATCCCAATTTTATAATCATCTGACTTTGAAATTGCATATGTTTTCCCAATACTGTTTTCTGGAATGGTAACATTATATACAGGTTTCTTAAATTTAAATATACCATTGGTTATAAAAAATTTTGATGAACCATTGGCCTTAAATTCGTGGTGGTCACTGCAGGAAATATGTATGATGCACCATAATAGCAACATGAAGTAAAATACAATATCTGTACTAGTATAATTGTTCACATCGCGTTTAAACTTCATATTAAAATTTCCTGGGATTTAACATAATTATATAATCTGAAAAAAGAAAAAAAAAGAAAAATAAAAAAGAAAAAATTAAGAAATGTTGCATCAAAATGTAGTCAATTCCAATAGAGTGGACGTAGTTAATAATCAACATACATAAAAACCATTTTGAGTGAAATTGTGATATCGGTTATGTGGACGAGTAATACGAATGGTCCATGCCCACACTTAGTGTGCTAAACCCATTATAAAACCCATTTTAGGTTTTAAGGCAAATTTAAATTAACAGCAGGAGGCTGTTTTAACTGTTTTAAATTACAAAATTAAATTAAGTGCAATGGACAGAAATATGAAACAAAAAGTAGCTTTTCGACGAAAGTTGATATTTGAAAAATACGGCATTTGCAAACCCATAAAGTACATATATACTCGATCCTTATAACAACTTGAGTCAATATAGCGATGTCCGTCTGTCCGTCTCATTCACAAAATAAACCATTTACCTGGGTAAACTTAGGATAATATTCTTTGTCATTATTTCGAGCAGGTTGGTATTTAATAAGACGAAAAGCGGGTATCATTATGCGAAGAAATGACATAAAATATAGTGACACCTATAAAAATAAATTTAAAAATTCAGTGTGTGTTGTGTGTGTTGTTGTAGTAATTTAGTATTAAATTTATCAAATTGTTTACTTTTTCAAAGATTTTGTTTACATTTGATAGAAATAGGAAAATAAGTGCAGATATTGACGAAAAGATAAAACCCAGGTGGAGGGTATCAACACTCTTTCTTGTTTTAATTTATTTTAGATATAAGAAGGAAACCAAATATTGAAGATATGGTGAAGATATTTTACATTATTTGTAGTCATTGAAAAGTATATGAACATGTTCAATGTTTACAGAATTTGGACAACAAATGGTCTATATACAGAAAACCAATGTAAAAACTCAATTAAAAGTAAAGATACGAGGGCAACACTGCAACATCAAGTACCACCTGTTAATAGACTACTGTAAAATTTTGAGCAAGTTCCGTCATTTACTTTGCGTTTAACAGCTGTTCAAAGCATACCACCTCGTGGGGAAATTGCCGTCTGAGTTCAGGAAAAATACTCAAAAAAAATTAAAATTACTAATTAAGAAGATATTAGGCAATTTTCATATGTATCACCAGTGATACATTATGCAGTAGGGAAATATATAACATAACAATAAAACGCATATCTTCAATATAACACAATTTATTTGGCTGTTTATTATAATTCAAAATAACAATTCATTATAACTTCAAATAAAAAAAAATTAAATTAAAACAAGAGTGTTAAATTCGGCTATGCCGAATCTTTGATACCCTCCACCTCGGTTTGAGTATTGATAATAAATGTAAACAAAATATTGGAAAAAGTAAACAATTTGTTAAACTTAATACCAAATTATTTCAGCAAATTCTTTGGGTTGGTTTTCGTCTTTTCTATTATTTCGGATTTATTTCGGTGTTTGCTTTTTGGTCATTGTGGTTGCTGATCGGCATGCATTTAGGTTATATACCTATATGCATGCGATTCCGGTTATATGACATAATTTCTCTTTTAATTTAGTTTTTGCTAATTAAATAGCTCGCGGTGTGTAGGGTGGCTACATGCATTAAATCGTGCTAATTGGAGATGGCTGTATAGTTTCTTTTAACTGGCCAAATATTTCTTCATTGCGGCCATATAGGTCAGATGGAGTAACAAAATAATAACCAAAAAAAAGCTCTCTCAACTTTTTTATTAAAATATTGCCATATTTGGAAAACATAGAGAATAAATTTATGATAATAAATAATCAAATTAGGGATGCCAAAAAAAACTTCAAATTTTCATCAAAAAAAAAATTGTGAAAAATAATATATAAATAACATTCTCATCGAATTGCGTTTATTTATGTAACAATTTTAGTGTTCGCAATTCTTAAATATCATTTGAGGTTTTCTAAAATTCATTGAATTTAAATCAATGTTTTCTGTAGTCCGATTCTGTAAATTTCAACGATCCAACAATCGCAAAATATATAGACAGCTATTGTTGTTTGCACTAAGGATTAAGTGATTCACTAAGTACAGACATCTTAACGACAGTCGACATCTCTATTTTTCTATTTATTTAAATTGTAAACGAGTGGCATCTCTGTCAAAATAAGCGAAAAACACAAAGAAGAATAGAAAAAAACAAATTACTTCGTGTTTGACAGGATGATTTTATCTTCATGTTTATATCATTATTTTTTTTTTTTTTCGTTTATTAATTCACAATATTTAAAAAATTTAAACTACAATCAACAATAGTTAACAATATCTGATTAAATTGCTATATACGAAGTCCCAGAAACGAGCTCTCGAGTATACTAAAGATATTAATTTTATTTTATTTTTTTAATAAATGATTTAATTTAATGACGTACTTCAAATAGAGAATATATTTTTTCAAAGCTTAATTGTGATGAAAAATTTGTTTAAAAACATCACATTTATATTGGCAGATGTTAAAACTATGGTCAAAGAAGTAAAAAAAAAGAAACAAAAAAGTATAACTGAGTATTAAGTTAACCACCAAAATTTTTTGGTTTTTGATCTATTTGATCTACAAAAATCTCTGTTTGCAATACTAGTATCGTGTCTAATATTCGAGGGATTAATAGCTTCGTTACAGTTAACTGCCTTAACATTTGCTCTTCAATAGTTGTGATAAAAAACCGGTACATCATTTTCGTTTTGTATCAAATTTATTTTATCGAGGTATAAAAATGCCTCAGGGGGTACAAATCCATTTTGTAATGCTTTCTTTATATATTCTTCATTTGTGTAATACGGTGCCATTATTAAATTATTTTCTTTACATAATGTACATCTTATATATATTTACGCTGATCCCTTACTCACTGACTGACTGACTGATTCTGTAACGCTGAAATAATACACACACATAGCACTCCCTACAAAGCTATGGGAAATACACAAACAAAATTTAATCTTTCTCATTTTATACAAACCCACACACAATTTTCTCTATTCTTTGTTACTGACCAGTGCTGCTAATAAAATCTTTTGAAAATCTACAATTTTGGAAACTAAATCGCCAAAATTGTCATTTTTAAAACAAGAAATTGTCAAGAAAATTTTACCGCTTATAAAACTCGAAAAAATATTACAAAAGGAAGCAATAAAAATTATTTATATCATTCATATTACGAATATTATTACAGCATTGTTTATTTCTATATAAAAATGTATTAGTGGTGAAATTTCAACGAAAAAAATTTAACACAGCAATCAACTAAATAATTTTATTGGCATGTATCTATAGCTGAAACATATAGTATAGGTTTAAAGTATAGCCGCAATTAAAACTTAAATCTTAAATGGAGATGCTATTCAAGGTGTTTCCGTTTTGAAACGACTTGACCCAGAATTAAATCTATACATATTTTGTAATTTACATTTACACTGAACTAAAACTATCAATTTTCGATTTACAACCCATTAATTGTTAACCCTTGAAATCCTAATTTTTATACTACTGAAAGTTTAAAATCTTCAATCATCATTTTAACAAATTTAAAAAATCATTTTAACAAATTGAAAAATCGTCGAAATTAAAATAAGTTTTCAAAATTAGCAGCACTGCTAACGACAATAGCACTACATATGCAGATTTCGTGTTACATATGGAATAAGATGAACGCAAAAAATGCATCAAAAAACTAATATCTATTCAAATTCTTCTTTATATTCCCTTTCTTGGTCAATGAAAAAATTCTGCAAAAAAAAGTAATGAAGGAAATTTTAAACATTTTTATTTTTCTCATATAACGTCGTCTGATATGCATATATACTTTTTTTTATCAAACTAAACTTTACCGTTTGTCTGTTTTGTTTTTCATCTCAAAATTGTTTTGAATTGTTAGAAGTGCTTTCGCTCAGGTTCTCTGATGGCCAGCACTTACCAAAGAGTATGCTTTTTTTGATAAATATTTGAGAAAAAATAGATCTTCAACGTGGATTTTGTTGTTGTCCAACGTATGGTTTCGTTTAAAGCTCTATATTGAAAAGCACTTGAAAAATAGTGCAATATTAGGTTTAAAATTTAAATTATTGTAACTTTGCATAATTAAATTACATTGTAATTTCAGAAGAGAGGTGGGAAAATAATTTTTTTTTCACTCATAATATTAATTTTTGCATAATTTGCTTTCAAAAAATTTAGACAAACATAAATTACGTAAATAGGTATATTTAAGATTTTAATTTGAATAATTTATTGAAATTATCATAGAAGAATTAAAGGCGATTTGGAATAATAATTTTATTTTTTAAGTAAAACTAATACGCCCTTATTTTTTTTATTTTTTTTTTTTTGGATTTATAGATAACTGGAAAAAATGTTCGCTTTTTACAGTTCACATTTATGATGACATATGAAGTATTTTTTTCTCTTTTTTGTAGGTGTATTGGTGTTTGCACTTCCTTAAGGGGTGGTAGGTTTTAAAACCTTTTTTGCATTTCTCTTTCTGAATGCACAACATGTCGAGAGTGTTGTGTCAAAATTTTAAGTAAATCAGAGCAAAACTTAAGAAGATACAGCGTTTCCAGCGACCGGCCTCATACGGTATATAATATATAAATCATAGTATATAAATTCGAAGTCCGTCAACATCATAACTCAAAATCTACTTGACAATTTTAGACACTATATCTACACATAAATCATCACGTAACCACGAAGGGTTTTTTTAATTCCATTTTCTTTCCCATTTTTTAACAACAAGTTCCCGAAATTGTATAGCAAAAATCGTTTTTCACTTCAAAATGCTGCCAAAAAAAAAAAAAAAAAAAATTTAAAAAACTCTTCGTCACCTTTGAATCGCGTTTCGATTTTTTTATTTCACATGATCCGGTAACGAGTTATGATGTTCACCGCAAAACAACAACGCCTCCGGAGATTCGCTGTCACGGACTTATTTATTAAAATTTTTAATTGAAATATTTTCAAAGATTCTTCAAATATAATGCTATAACGTATATATGAAATAAATAATCCAACATTATTCATATCTTCAAAAAAGAATTATGAAAATACGACTTTTTTAACTTTTAAAACCTTACCCCCTTAAGAAACTTTTAGGAACCTTGCTCTAAAACGTTTTTTTTTTTTATGCTATTCTATTTTCCTACAATTAAATGGAGTTAGGTTATAGCGAACTCGGCGGGACCGGCCAAATTAGTTCCTTATATACTAAGTTCGTTATAACCGTAGTATTTTTTTGATTTGTCCGAAAGGTTTAAAAGGTTTTTTTAGTTGAATAAGTTTATTTATTTTGGGGCATTTTAAAAAGTTATAAAACATAAATTAAATTACTAAAATGATACATATTAATTGTTTGTCTTAATAAGACTAAAATTACCGAGCTTCTATCAAAATAAAATATTTTTTTAAAATCATATAATATGAAAAACTCCTTATGTATAGAAGCAGAAAGTAGAAAGCAAAGATTGGCTACTAGCAAACTTTTACGAAAATATACATAAAAGAACCTTTTACACAACTTCATTTGAAAATCGAAGTTTTTGTTTTGTATTAAAATTAAATGCAAATAAAATTAAATTACATTGAAATTAATTTTTTTTTAGATATATAAAATATATGAAAATTCTGAAATGGAAAAAAAAATTTGTTTGTTAAAGTCAAAAGTTTGATATAACCACTGTTCGCTATAAGAGAAGCAATTTGTATGAAAAATGTGATTAAAACTCTTGGGACCGAAGAAATTCTTCGCTGTAAACAAAAATTTATTACAACCAGGGTTCGTTATAAGCGAACTCCATTGTATTAAATTTTAATAATTTTGGGAATCTCCAATCTCCTCACTTTACCCGGCCTTCCCATGTTCAAGTCAAATTGATCACACATCCAATAGTCAAAAAATTGTTAAGCAACTGTCCCATTAAAAAATTGAAAGAGAGAATTGAAACGTATGATTGTTTAGTAAAAAAGAGTAAAAAAGTGTGAGTGCATTACAACCTGAAAGCCAAAAATATAACGTGTGAAGGCCGGGTAATATCTTAAATATATTTACGCTGATCCCTGACTCACTGACTGACTGAGAGACTGACTGATTCTGTAACGCTGACCAAAATGATACGGTTCTAATTCCTAGTATTGATCTCGCCCCAACCGATACCACATTACCTTTCATATTAAAACGCCGCCAGTTTCCAGTAATTCCTGCATACGCAATTACCATAAACAAGGCTCAAGGCCAGTCATTTGATGGCATTAATTTGGAGACCTCGGTATTTTCACACGGCCAACTGTATGTGGCTTTGTCACGATCAAAAGTTGCAAGCCAAGTTAAGATACGTATTCAATCGAACCCACAGCAAGGAAAACTATTAAATGACCAACGATATTTCACACGAAATATAGTTTTTCAATAGATTCCAAATTGAAAAACTTTTTTGCCAAATATTTCTAATATCTTTTGATACTTATGTATATAATAATTTCTACAGACACAATCTTTTTTCACATGTACATATGTAACAATATAATTTTCAATTTGCTACTATATTAAAAGAAATATAATTTATTATAAATCTTTCGTGTATTTAAATTTAAACTGTTTTATTCATAATTTTTAAACGGGCGCCTCGGCGCCACACAATTAACTAGTCTTAAAATATTATTTCTAATAACATTTATAATAAAATTATCAATTCTTATAATGTTTGATGTGTTGTATAATTTTTTGTTGGATATGTACTTAACAAAATTGCTTAAACATTTTCTTTCAAAAACCCGAATCTTTTCCATGTACGATGGTGAAACATTAAGCCAAATTGGGCACCCGTATGTTATAATTGGTCTAATTAAGGATTGGTACATAATAATTTTGACCCTTGGTTTTATGAACCTTGAGTAAAATAATGATTTATACATAAAAAATGCTTTCCTAGCTTTATTAATTATTTCTTTAACATGATTATTAAAATATAAAAATGTATCTAGATATATACCTAAATATTTAACAACATTTTTGATTGGTATAGCTGTATTTGATAAATAAGATTTAATTCCGAATTCTTTCCAATTTATCTTTATATTACTATTACATTTGTCAACTGGAGGCCTAAAAAGAATTGTTTCGCATTTTCGTGCGTTAATTGTCATATTCCAATCTATTGTATATTTTTCTACAATGTTAAACGATTCTTGAAGTTTTTGATTAATTTTCTCAATCGTTCTATCAGGGTGATATATAATTATATCATCTGCAAATGCGATAATATTTTCGATTTTACTCAGTAGATCAAGTATAAATAAATTGAAAAGAATGGGTGAGTTTACTGTTCCCTGTTGCAGTCCATTGACGATTTTAAATGTTTTTTGCTTCTGTGGTTTTGGTGAAAAATCTTGAAAGTTTTATCACTAATCATATTATAAATTAATATTATTTGATTTATAGGGAACTGAAATTCGGTTTGTTTAAATATTAACCCTGGAATCCAAATACTGTCAAACGCTTTTTCCATATCAATTAGACACGCCCCTGTGTATAATTTTTGGTTCCAGTTCCAATTAATGTTTGATGTAAGTAAATGTATTGCATTTACAGTTGAATGCTTATACTTAAATCCGAACTGCTTTTCATTTATTAAGGTGTTGCCGTAACAAAATTGGTTAATATTATTATTTATACACATTTCAAAAATTTTGCTGATTACTCACATCTTTATTTTATTTTGGAAGAATGACCATTTTGCCATTTTCCACATTTCAGAAAAATATGAATTGTTTAACATATTATTAAATAAATTACAATATTCAAAAATCATTATTTCAGGAATATTTTTTAAAAGAATATTTGGTATTTTATCTATGCCTGAAGATAATTTTCCTCTTAAATTTGAGAAAATGTATAGTATTTTATCTCTCGTTATGAAGTAGTTATCAGCTTGTGTATCATCTAGGTGATCAGATTTTTTATTATCACTAAACGATGTTACCGTTGTTTGGTTGTTTTCGAAATTTTTTTTGTATCTAAAAATCTATTAAAAGCATCTGTAACATGAACGTGCAAATTGTTATTGCAATTAATTTTCTTAAAGGAACCAATTGAGTCTAGCATTTGTCTGGATCTTGAACTATATAATTATCTAAGTTGTCCTTTTCTAAGCTTTCTGTATCTATTTCGACATTGCATAATAAATATTCAAAATTTTTTGAAATTTTTATGTTCGGAAGCGTTAAACATATTTGCCGAATCTTTTGGGTCTATATTGACTAACTTTTCTTGTATATTTTTGTTAAGAAATATTGTAATATTTTCATTTATTAGTTTTTTAATCATTTTTAATTTTACTTTTAAAAGATTAAGTGCGTGCTCTGATATTGTATGTTCTAGTCTATTATGCTTTTTTATAATTGTAAGAATCTTACTTTTTTCTAAATGAAGCTTTTTTATTATTGGACTATCTATTTTGGAAAATGAGTCAATTTCTTCATATTAAGGTGTTATTTTTTCTGTGGTTTCGATTAAAATATTGTTTAGTCTATTTAAGTTGATATCTATTTCTGAATTTGTAAGATTCCTATCATTTGGTATTCTGGTTTCAAAGTTGATTTTTTTCTCGATTTCTTTTTGAAATTTTTTTTTTTTGCGTTTTTGTTTCTTGTATAAAATTAAAATGTTGTTCGCTATTCATATTAGCCATAATCAATATTGCATTGTGGTCACTGTCGTAATCCAACGTCTCTAAGCAATTTAGAGAATTATTTTGGGTTAGTATATTTAATCTACAATCTGCAATACAAATATCCAAATACGATCCCGTACGTAGGTATGAAGGAGAGGTGGAGGCATACATTTTGCACCTAAAACTTATTTCATTTTCCATTAACCATTATTTCAATTTATTTCCTTTAGAGTTATTAGTTGGGTTTCCCCAATCTATATGTCTACATTTTAGGTCTCCAGCTAATATATAATAGTTATTTACATTCTTTAGTTTAAAAGACTCAAAGAGTTTATGCGTTTCATTTCTAAAGTGGGAGTCGTTATTACCTGATGGATAATAGGCCGATATAATATACATTGATTTATTTGAAATCATAGGTATCATTATTATACATGTTTCTAAAAAGTTAAATGAGTTAATTGTATTATTCGTGTAAGTTTTATACTTCAAACCTCTTTTAATTAAAATGGCTGTTCCCCCTCCTCTTATTGAATCAATTCTATCTTTTCGAATCACCTCATAATTATTGAATTGAATTTTATGTCTTTGGTTTAGTTTAGTTTCGTTTAAAAGAACTATATCTGGGTTATGATTATTTAAAAATTGTTGAAGGTCGTACCTTCTACTAATAAGTATTAATGTATTTACATTAATATGAATTACTTTTAGATTTTTTTAACATACTTTGTTGACTATTATCCATTTTTACACATCTAACATGGAAAAGATTGTATCAATACGGGCGGATTGAATTTGAACTTGTTTTTGTAGGCTAGCAAATTGATTATTTAGATTTATCATTATATTTTTCAGTTCTAACAAAAATGAGTTATTGGGTGTATCATCTAATTTATTTGCATCTATGTTGTTGCCTCTTAGGACGTTAGCATAACTTGTTTCTGGGTAAGTAAAATTATTGATGTTATTGTTTTCATTTTCTAAAAATATTATTTTCTTAGATCTAAGTTTTTGTTGCAATTCTTTATATTTTTCGCATCCTTTATAAGAAGCTGGATGCCCATATTTGTTGCACACAACACAAAATAACTTTTCTTTTTCCTCCGGAGATACTACAGATGTAGGGCATTTTTCTTTTTCGTGGCTCTTATCGCACTTTACGCATCTTGGTGGAAGAAAGCAATTTGCGGCCCTATGAAAGAACCCTTGGCAATTTCTACATTGTGAAATTTCTGGACGTCGAAGCTGGTCCCATTTCACACAGCGATAGAATAGTGTTTTAATATTTTTTAATTTACTTATGTTACTATCTGGTGCTGTTTGAACATAAAAATTGGTAAACTGTAACTTTTTCGACCGACATTTTGGTCGAAAATTGACTTACTTTAATAAATTTTAGGTCATATTGTTCAAATTGGCTTAATTCATCTAATACTTCATCAACAGATATACTTGTATCCAATCCTTTTAATAAATATGTTTTACTTTTTATCCCTTTTGGGGTGAATGTAAAAAACTTAATTTTGGTTTTTTCTAAGTACACTTTAACTTTTAGAAAGTCATCAAGAGTATTCATATATAGTGATTTTTTATATCTGTATTCCTTTATTTGAAATTCATTTATTTTTAGTCCGTTTTTTAAAAATTCAATTAATTCTTTGGTGTTAATATCCACAATATTTATAGGCGGTATTTTTTTGTTCTTATTATTGGATGAGTTAACCACTGTACTATTTTCTTTAGATGTTGACGCTAAGTTGTTTTTATTCGCTCTACGCATTTCATCCATAGCAGCAATAGCTGAATCTAGTTTTTGAGTTTTCTCTTTATTTTCTCTCACATGATTTTCGAACTTCTTTACCATATCTTGATCACATTGTGTATCATTTTCGATGTCAAGCACTGCATAATAATTGTTTTTGTATAACTTTGGATTAGGCAAATCCATATCGTTGTTTTTCTTTTTCTGTAAGTTACATTATTATTGCTATTGCTTTTTGATTTTAAATTTTTATTTTTATCTGAGTATAGAGCATTTTGCTCACTCATTTCAATATAATATTTGTTTTTTTAGGTTTTTAATTCTTTTTATTTGCGGTTTTTTAGAAAGCACAAAAAGAAGATAAATGTTTTTAACTTGAAAAAAAAATAGAGGACAATGTCAATATCGAAGTTAAGTTCTTTGAATCACTCATACAAGATTCCGATCTCCGTAATGCGACTGTTGTACATCACGTTCGCGATAGAACTCGATCTTTATTTTTTTACTAATATTTCTGTTTATTTATTTGAAAATGAAATAATGAATTGAATATGCTATTTAATTTTTTTATTTATATAAAAAAGTTTTTTAATAGAAGCAAAATATGACGACATTTCAACCTAAAAATTTAAGTTTTTATCGATTGAATAAACAACACAAAAATGGTTGTCGTTTAGATAACAACAACAGCTGACTTTAACAATAGCGAATATCGTTTAAAAATTTTACTGATAATTTTGCTATTTTCTTTTTTTAACGATTCGACTATCGTTAAAAGAAGTTACTGAAAAGCTATTATGCCAATGCCAATATTTTTTTTATATGTAAAAATTTTTTAAATGTAAACATATATGGTGTTTTTTTTTTTTTTGAATTTCAATTTGTGTTTAACGAATAAAATTTATATATTAAATATGCAATTGATGTCTTCTAAATTTAAAATTATTATTTCCGACGTTTTGATATGATTTTCTGAAATTCAGGTAATATTTTCTAATTTATAATTGGAAATTTTAATTCCAGTTTTTAGAATTGATATTTTCAAAAATTTGAATGGAAAATTTAAAAAGTGCAATTTTGTATTTGTGTGAATAATAATGCTTTAGTAATTATAAACAATTTTTAAAAATTAGATGTAATCGCAATCAGATATTTTGTAGGTAAAGCAGAATAATAATTCTATATAACTATGTAGAACTGTTTTGAAAGCAAAAAACTCATTGATGAACTCGGTAACTCTATTTTGTAAAGACAACAAAAAGTTAATATGCCAAACTTATGTTCATATTTGTAAAAGAATAATGAAAAAACGTATGAAATAAAAGACCAGCCCGTGTATACTCTTAACATTGTTCTGTATGATATCTAGTTGAAAATATTGAAATTCATGTTAAAATAGAAATAACTATTGCAAAGCTAATTAGAACAAAAAAGTGGCGCCATCTACTGCGGCATAGGCACGCTGAGCAAAATGAAGTGACACTCTGTTAATGCAAAAGAAATGTATTTTCCCCACAAGAAAATATTGCAGAAATTTATGTAAATAAAATAATATACCGATTTATTTCTAACATGCAGTTATTATGGATATACATATATAGAATATTGTATGTATATTATTTGTATTATTTAATATGTGTATGTATGTATATGTTAATATTACACACAAAAAATACAACATCAAACGTTATTTTTGAGTTTTTGTCTTTAAATAAATTAATACATAAATTTTTTTTTCTGCTAAATTTACATTGTTTTTTTTTATTGACAACTAGGTATTTTAGTATTATTTACTTTAGATGCTGGTGAATTTTTACTCCCTTTATGTTAACACGTAGTGTCTGCTTGTCGAAAAAAATTTTGGATCGATTTTAACCCCTTTCCCGTGACCCAATCGATCTGAAAGTTTGCAGGCAGGCTCGATCTAATTTTGATCTAATAATTTTTTTTTGTGATGCCAAAACAATGGAAACTGTTAAATTTTTCTACCAGAGTTGATGAAAAAAATGTACAAAGGGTTAGTTTTTATTATATTATTACCACAATGACCACCAATACAACAAGCCCAGCTATGACAACAATACAACATTTAGAATAACAACAAGAACAATATAGAAACATCATATTTTTCATTTTGTTCTCTTAATTTTTCAGAGATTTCAATGGACCTGTTCCACCGATTTTAATGATTTTTGAAATAGAAATCTTCCCATGAATTTGGTGAATCATTCTCACTGAAAATGATCACCTTAGCTATCCTATTGAGTGCGTGATCGTGACAAGAACAGCATAGAAAATTATATTTTTTCAAGACTTTTCTTAGTTCTTCATTCAAATCTCGAGCCCTAATCAACCGATTTGGACGACCTTCAAACTTCCAACTTCTCGCTATATCAACTCCGGTTGTTATAAGGATCACAAACATATATTTTTTATGGGGTCCAAAATTTTTTTTCTAATTATTACAAACGGAATGACAAACTTATATATGTATACCCTCTGCACACTGGAGTGGAGGGTATTAAAAGAACTAAAAATTATAAAAAAAATATACAAAGTAATTCACAATTATGTCATATAATATGACTAGGAATGATTTATTTGTTCAAATGAAAATTGGTGAAACAATTCTTATTTTTCAGAATGCACAAATTCAATTTGCATTTTTCACCTATCACAGAAGATAAAAAGTTGCATTTTGGATTTTTACATCGTTGCCTCTCATTAGTCAATTTTGGCCAATGTGCAAAGTTGTGCAATCGCACATCTGCTGTTGAATAATGGGTTGCAGAGGTTTTCTGTCTTTTCGCTTCAATTTCAGTTCTTATTTTTGTGTTAGATGGGCTACCTTTTCGTATTATAGACGTGCCAGTTTTGCACAAACTCTCAGCTACTTCAAGTCGAAAATCCAATAACGAAAAAGTCTCCTTGTATCTCTCTCCGAAAGGTCGTTTGTATAATAACCACGAATTAACTAACGACACATCTATCAAGTGGTAAAAAATTCTTATGTACCATTTTTTGAATCTTATTTTAATTTTATATCTACCAATAAGGCTATCAGTTTTATCAACTACACCCATAAACATATTATATTCTTTTATTATATTTGGGCATTCTAAAGTAATCATTTCTTTTCGTTTTTTGTCAAAACGTTCAGCTGTTTGTATAGGCTCCTTTCCTGTAAATGTCGAAATCAAATTTACAAGCTTATCTTTCCAAACTACAGCTGCAATTTCAATTTCATCAATACATCCAACATATTCTACAATAGTGCCACGTTTTTCCTTTTTCAACTCTATTTCTGTATGTAGCTTGCAATTGGGGATGCGATTTCTGCGAACTGTTCCAATGGTATATATTTGGTTTTTTGCTAAGTCTACAGCTAACAGTAACGTGGTATAATAGTTATGGAAATATACGTATACGATAATTTTCATATTTTGGAACACTGCGTAATAATCTGATAATGTTAGCTGAAAAGCCCAGATCTGGTTCATTGGATAGCCGTTTTGTAGGATCATTTTCCTGCCCAGTAAAAATTTCAAAATTGTACGTAAATCCGGAAATTACGCTTAGTACAAAAAGTTTGTAACCCCATTTGTGAGGTTTGTCTGGCAAATATTGTTTCAGGTAACTCCTAGCTTTGGTCGAACATAACTGTTCGTCAAGTGACAAACACTGTTCATACGGCACGCTTTGAAATTTTTCTAGAAGAGATGTTATGAGGTTGAATTTTAAACAATCGATCGTGTTCTGCATGATCCCTAGCAAGCATTGTAGTGTTGTCATTGAAATTAAAAAATTTCCTTATTTTTTCGAATGACTGGTGACCAATATTTTCTTGTATTAGAGATATGAGCAACAGAAGTCAATACACAAATTCCAATATACTGACTGCTTTCCATTTTATTAATCTTGATGGGATGTGCAGGATCTATTTGTGATGAATACAGTTTGTTCGACAATACTTTCCAATAGTTCATCAGTCCAAAGATATTTAAAAAATTCATACCGGGTTTCTAGATTTAAAATGCTTGTTAGCAGAGATGAATTTCCTTTGAAGGCGAGCTGATCGGATTTATTTGGAAAATCTTTTCGTTTCTACAAAATTTTTTAATATATATATCTTAAATCCTTCGCCACTACTTTTGGATCAACAAATCTACTACTCGTACTAGGAATATCTGATTTATTTTCACAAGTTTGTTCGGTTTCATCACTCATTATTACAGGTAAATTTTCAATGTCAAACAAATCGTTATCATATTCTATAGGTGGCAGAATTTTGGGATTGATATCAAATTCACATTCAGATTCCAAGTCATCACATGCATATTAACTGTCGTCCCATGCTTCCATATTGGCCTGAATATCCTTTTCATTTAGCGACCCTTTATTCATTTTTACTGTAAAACTAAATTAAAATTATTTTATAAAATTATAAAAAAAAAAACATTATAATAGACCCGTATATTTTCTTTATAACTTTTATATTTACTACTATGAAATTATTGTACTAAAATTTTTACCATTGCATGGTGTATCAACAGTGATACATGAAGTTAGTATTGATTTATGAAGGAAATAATATAATGTTGTTTAATAATAAATACAGTATATTACGTAAAATTAATTCAACTTACTCTTTTTACGTAAAAACTCAACACGTGCAACTGATTGTTGTCTAAGCACTCCGGACACTTTCACTTAAACTGTAAAACGTTTTAAAAATTGAGTTGTAAATACAAAACTATTGAGAATCACATTACGGTTCTTTTTGATGTGTAAACATCTATACGCGCAGGGGGGTAAATTTTTATTTCACAATACAATCACAAAAACAGCGTAATATGTGAGCGTAACATCTTACGCGTAAGATGTGAGCATTAAGACAAATCGGTGTGACTTATGATTGTTTGGTGAAAGAATTATGATATGTAATAACTTTTGATGTGTAAACATCTATACGCGCAGGGGGTAAATTTCTAATTCACAATACAATCACAAAAACAGCGTAATGTGTGACATGATTGTTTGGTGAAAAAATTATGATATGTAATAACCTTTATGTTTTCTGCATTTTATTTATTACCAGATGTTAACACATCTCCCCTGTGATCGGACTCACATGATTTTTTTTGTCGCTGCTTTCTGCATTTTATTTCTTCACTTTTATAAACATTTCAAATAAATTTCGTCAATCATTTCCAAGTATTCTTAACATTATAATTAATTCCACATATATTAACACAATTTAATATTAATGTTAATCAAACATAAATAAAAATAAAAAATAAACGAATGACTGTAAAAAGGAAGTGTCTGGAGATAAAATGAAGGCACAATTTATTGGAAGTGTTTGGAGACAAAATGAAGTGTGAGGAGATTAAATCAGGGAGCGAATAGCGTTATAAAAACATTTTTGATGTGTAAACATCTATACGCCCAGGGGCGTAAATTTCAAAAACAGCGTAACATGTAAGCGTAACATGTGAGCGTAACATGTGAGTCGTGATTGTATTGGTGAAAAAATTATGATAATATGATAACCTGTTTGAAAATTAAAAAATAAAAAAAAAAAAAAAAAAAAATGAAACAAGAAAAATAAAATATAAAAAATAAAAAATGAAAAACGAAAAATTAAAAATGAATAATGAAAAATGAAAAATGAAAAATAAAAAAATGAAAAATAAGAGATGAAAAATGAAAAATAAAAAATTAAAAATAAAAAATGAAAAATGAAAAAAAAAATGAAAATAAAAAATGAAAAATGAAAAATAAAAAATTAAAAATGAAAAACGAAATATGAAAAAAAAAATTTGTTTTTTTTTTTATTAAATTCCATTTTTATTTGCAATCTATCCAAGGACATTAGCAATATTGATAAATTAAGTTAATACATAACAGAAATTATGTAGTTCCATTGAGCTACATAACCATTTATAAAAAAGGAAAGAATAACAAATCTTTACAATAATTTATATACATACATATTTACAACATGATTTTACTAGTTTCTGAATGGCAAATCTAGTACATGTATACGTTTTAATCTTCTTGTCTCATGAGTATCGTCTAATATGGTGTTCACACTACGATATTTGGAGGTGTTTTAGCTCATGTTTTGCAAAACAAAACACAGTCGTTCACACTTGATTTAGTGTGTTTAAGTTAAACATTTCAGCAGATTG
The DNA here is from genome assembly GCA_963682025.1 of Cordilura impudica. NCBI lineage: Eukaryota > Metazoa > Arthropoda > Insecta > Diptera > Scathophagidae > Cordilura > Cordilura impudica. The sequence goes on along the minus strand of OY821519.1, from coordinate 170,952,393 downwards.
AACAGCTGTTTCAAAAATAAAAAACAATTGAAAAGTTATAAAATTTTGAAAATTGATAAAAGTAATATCATTAAATTGGCGGCCAACTACTTAAATTATATTAATGATGAAATTATCAATATAGATGCGTTATTTTCATTTTTGTATTGTATTTTGTATTGTATTTTTTTGATTGTAATGCCACTTTAATAGTAATGTTAAAAAAATAAGGATGCCAAATTGGCAAAAATGAGAAATATTGCACTGAACATGCGCAACGTTATATACAACTCTGTCATATTTTTGGTTTTTGAGGTGTTTAAGATTTAAACATCTCAATTGAGATGTTTAGCCAAACGAAAAAATGTATGGGAAAACATCTCAATTTGACTTGTTTATCGCATAAACACTAAACCCTTCGCTAAACACTTAAGTGTGAACGCCATATAAGAGCGAAATAGCCAGAGGATTTGTGTGATTACTTAATCTTTGAAGATACTTTTCGCTGAAAGTTCGGATTTCTTCTTTTACTGTGCATATTTTGAGATCTCTAAGAATAGCTTTGTTTGTGATGAACCATGGAGAATTTGTAATTAGTCTTAAGGTTTTAGACTGGAAACTTTCATGAATTTCAACATTAGATATACTTGAAGTACCCCACAACTGAATACCATAAGCCCAAACTGGTTTCAATATGACATTATAAATTCTTAATTTGTTTTCTAAGTTTAATTTTGATTTTTACAATGAAAAAAAAAAATTAAAAAAAAATAAGAATGGGAAATAAAAAATTATGAATAAAAATGAAAAATAAAAAATTAAAAATAAAAAATAAAAATAAAAAATGAAAAATAAAAAAAAAATAAAAAGGAAAAATTAAAAATAAAAAAAGAATAATAAAAAATTAAAACTAAAAAATTAAAAATAAAATATTAAACATGAAAAATAAGAAATGAAAAATGAAAAACTAAAATTAAAAATGAATAATGAAAAATAAAAAATGAAAAATAAAAAATGAAAAATAAAAAATTAGATATAAAAAATGAATATTGAAAAATAAAAAATGAAAAATAAAAAAAGAAAAATAAAAATTGGAAAATGAAGAAAAAAATTAAATATGAAAAATAAAAAATTAAAAATTAAAACTAAAAAATGAAAAATTGAAAATAAAAAATGAAAAATTAAAAAAATGAAAAACGAAAAATGAAAAATGAAAAAAATAAATTAAAAATGGAATATAAAAAATTATGAATAAAAATGAAAAATAAAAAATGAAAAATAAAAAATGAAAAATGAAAAATAAAAAAAAAAATAAAAAGGAAAAATTAAAAATAAAAAATGAATAATAAAAAATTAAAACTAAAAAATTAAAACTAAAAAATTAAAAATTGAAAATAAAAAATGAAAAATTAAAAAAAATTAAAAATGAAAAACGATAAATTAAAAATAAAAAATAAAAAACGAAAAATTAAAAATTAACCGGTTAAAATAATAAATAATAAATATTTTTATATTAACACAGCCCCTGCAGCCCCTGCTTTCTGTTTGATTTTAAGAAAGTGCTATAAAAAAATCTTTAATTACTAGATGTTCCCCTGCGATCAGACTCACATGTTTTTTTATTGTGCATATGTCCAATACAATGTAATATAAGTGAATATTTATCGAGAACAAGAGCGAGATAGCTATTATATTAATAAGAAAATTATGTATCACCAGTGATACAATATGAAGTGCAGGGTTAATGGAAAAAGGTGAATTTTGAGTGCTCATTAAACATTATTTTTTGCGAAAAAAACCGTCAATCAACCAAGCAAAAGCTTGATAAATACTACATATAACACCATCGATTTCAATGGTAAAAAAGTGGTTTACTGACTTTCGTTGTGGTCGCAGGAATACAAATGACGCTGAACGTTCTGGGCGGCCAATTGAGGCCGATCGAAGAGTAAAAGTGCGTAAGATTGTTGATGGCATAGGCATTTCATACGGAAGTGTGGTTTCAAATTTAAATGATCAGTTGGGTCTAAGAAAGCTGTCTGCAAGATGGGTGCCGCGTTTGCTCTCAATTGACCATATACGTAATCGTGTCTCAATGACAAAATTCCATGAATTGGGCTACGAATTGGTACCTCATCCGGCATATTCTCCGGATTTAGCCCCCAGTGACTATTTCCTATTTCCAAACCTAAAGAAATGGCTCGGTGGAAAGAGATTTAACTCCAACGATGAAATTATTGATCAAAAATGCCTATTTTATGGACCTCGAAAAATCCTATTTTTTGGAAGGGATACAAAAATTGGAGAAACGTTGGACTAAGTGTATTGAGCTTAAAGGAGATTATGTTAAAATATAAATATATTTTTATACAAAAAAAACTGTGTTTCATTCTAAAAGTCACGGACTTATTGATTCGCCCTCGTGAGATCAAAATGATTAATAAATGAGTCAAACTAATAAAAATGTCATTTTAATATAAAAATATGCAACATTTGGTAATTTTACAAATAAATGCTTATGAAGTCACAAATAATACACACATATATTAACTTTTGTAATAGGAGAAATAACAATATATAAAAGCCACTTTAAACAAAGTGGTTTTTTCGAACATTGAAATCACCTATCTTTATTTTTATACCCTATACCACTATGTGATTTGGGTATAATGACTTTGTGCTGCTGTTTGAAACTACCAAAAATATTTGACCTAAACCCATCTTTTATTATATCGATCGACTTAGAATCACTTTCTGAGTCGATTTAGCGATGTCCGTCCGTCTGTCCGTCCGTCCGTCCGTGTATCCATGTAAGCCTTGGAATCACACTACAAGTCGCAAATAGGAAAATATTTTGACGAAATTTGGTATATAAGCTATTGAAATTGCTGAAATTCAGTGCATGTTCAGACTTAGTCCCCATACAAATGACCCCTATGAAATCGACATAAATTGCCATAAGATCCAAATTATCATATAGATCTCAGTCAAATTGGGGTTGTATGTGTTTATTATATCCATTAATCAGTAGTCCAAAAATAATCCCTATAGAACAATTCTTAGTCTTCCCGATCTTCACTTGAATGCTAATGGCATTTCAAACTTTTCTAAATTAAAACAATTTGTCATACTAATTGAACGAGAAAATATTAAAATAGTGTCTTTAAATGAAACATTTTTTTTTTTTTCAGAAAATCATAGACCTTATTTTAAAAATTATTATTTATATAGAAGTGACAGTATTATGTCACTTCATTAATTTAATTTTTACTTATCCTTTTCAAACAATTCATTTTATTTAAAACACCTTTTGTATTTTCTTGGCGAACAGCCGCTTGTTCGACTGTTCTGTTATGGAGTACTTTATTAATTGTGTTTACAAATTATACTTAAATTCTGACTTACGCTAGAATACAATTAAATGTGTGTGGGAATCTGCAAGCACAGCAAATTTCCACACAGGTGAATCAAATAAACTAAACATAACTATATTGTATTGCAGTTTGAGAAATAAATGTTTCTCACGCTAAAGTTCGGTGTGTGTGGATATTGTTGCCGTTAATTAAAATGGTTTAATGTTACCATTTAGTTACCGTACTGAAGGTATGGTAACTAAGACATATCAAACACACTACACCTCCCTTTTTCAGAGAAAGAATGATCAATAATCGATTGACCATTCTTTAGTGTTATAATTAAAATTTAAAATGATCAAATTTAATGTTAAAGTTTTTTTTTTTTTTTTTTTGTTATATTTTTTTTTTTTTTTTTTGAATATTAACAATTTTAATTTAATGGGGACGATTCCTTCCCCTTTTCAAATAGAAAAATTAAAAATATAATATGTATTTATAATTTTGAAAATTTTTGCTGTTTAATTTCTTTTGCAGGCGAATGCTGGCCAGTCAATCGTCTGCAAAAAAAAATTTTTGATTTTAAATTTTATCTCAAATTATTATTTAGTTTATACATTTTAAATTTTAAATTTATACTTTCTTAAATTTAGATTTTTGATTTAATTAATTATGATTTTAATTACAATTTAAAGAATTTTATTTATAATTTTTATAATTTTACAAAATTAAACAAAAAATTGACATAATCAATATTAATGTATTTTTAATTCATTGTTTTTATTTAAATTTTAATTTTAATGTTAAAAAAAACTATATTATGTTATTTTAATTTTTTATCATTATTATTATTAAAAAAAAATTCCGTAAACTAAAGATTAATTTAAAATTTATAGTTATAAAATTTGTAATTAAGGAAGGTTAAATTAAGGTGTTAATCTAATTGTTTAATTGTTTAATTGTTTAATTAATTATATTTTATATTTTAGTTCAAATATTTATCTTTTCTTTTTTTTTTTCAAAACTATATAAAAATGTTCATCTAGATTTTAGTTTAGTTTATATGTATATAATCATTTACATTATTTACAAAATTTTCTTAGTCTATTCCTATGTACCTTGACCGTTTTATTATCGCTTATGGATAATGTGCAGTTGCCTAAATTGTCGATTTCCCTAACTGAGTATGGGCCCTTAAATAACTTATCCAATTTATGACCTGCACTGTTTTCCGTCAGGACTAAATCTCCTATTCGAATATCAATTGGTCTTTTAACCCTGTCGTATTGTGACTTACTGTTAACCTTTTCATTATCCAATAAGCTTTTGGCGCGCTGTTGCGCCTGCTGAAGTCTATACTTTACTTCTTTCTCATATGCTTCTATGTTATACAGTGGGTCTACTACATTCGAATTAAGAAATTTTAGATCAGGACTGTTCTTACCAAATACCAACTCATATGGACAATAACCATGAACAGTGGATGGCGTCGTATTGAAGCAATACGTGAAGTATTTTAGCCACTCATCCCAATCTGTTCTGTTCAATGAAATATATGACCTAACATACTCATTGAATGTTCTGTGAGATCTTTGTATTGTACCCAGAGTTTGGTGATGGTAAGCTGTTGATGTGACATACTCAATGTTCAACAGCTGACAAAGTTCTTGCAGGGTCTGATTTTTGTATTCAGTTCCCATATCAGTTAGAATCCTATGCATAGGATAAATTAAAATAAAATTTTCAAAAATTGCTTTAGCAACGGTCTTTGCCTGCTTATCAGGAATAGGTATAGTGACTAAGTATTTAGTCAGGTCGCATATAATGGTTACAGCGTATTCGCTGCCATTATTTGATCTTATAAAAGGTCCAATTGTGTCTATAACAATGATGTCAAATGCCCGGGCTGGCGTCTCTGTTATTGTCATTGGTTCCTTTGTTTTAGGTTGTGTCTTATTAGTCTGGCACTGTTTACATTTCCTTATGTAATTACGGATGTCTCTAGACATTCCGTTCCAGAAATATTTTTCCCTTAATTTTGCCGTCATCCTTGCTATTCCCGGATGACCGCCGTATAACGGACCGTTGTGATATTTATCCAATATTTCATGTTTCTGCTCGTCAGCAGTTATTTTAATTCTTCTCGGCGTTAACGCTATTATTAAATTTTTGAGTTCTTTGTTCGCTGTACTCTTAAATTCATTAATTGGGATCCCTTTAAATATCTCATCATCTAATGTGAGTTGCAATTTATCAATGCCTTTATTGTCGGTTATATTTTCCAACCTAGAGAAGAATTGACCTAAATCAATTTTCCCATTAACAACAAGGTCATTAATAATTATTTTTTCTAAAGTTGTTTTTCCTTTTCTTAGGTAACACCTTAGTGTTCTACCTTGTAGGTCAAACTTTAGGCGAACTATTTTCCTGACCTCCTTTATGGTCAATGTTTCATATATCTTTGGAGTTTCCGTTATACTATTTTTTTTTTGTCTTTGTTCACATCGCTGCCTTAGATCTCGATCTTGTCTTTACCATACAGACATTTCTTATATTCTTTATGTCATTGAAGTCTATTCTAGATAAAGCATCTGCAGCGTGGTTACCTTTTCCCCTCAAGTACTCTACGGTAAAATCATATTCCTCTAATTCTAACCTCATTCGCGTCAATTTTGAAGAAGGGTTCTTCATTGAAAACAAGTATGACAGTGGTCGATGATCACTTCTTACAATGAATTTAGTGCCATAAATATATGGTCTGAAATACGTAATTGCCCAGTGTATAGCCGCTAGTTCTTGTTCGATAGTAGACTTATTTGATTCACCTTTGGTGAATGACCTTGAAGCATATGCTATAGGGAGTTGTAGCCCGTCGTACTCTTGGCTTAGTACGGCACCGCATGCATATTTGCTTGCATCGGTTGTAATGCAAAATTTTTCATTAAAATTTGGATATTGCAGTATCCTTGGACTCATTAATGAATCCTTTAAATATTCGAATGCTTTTTCGCAGTCTTCGCTCCACTCGAATTTTACATTTTTCCTACATAGCCTCGTTAAAAGGCGAGCGTGTTCCGCAAAATATGGAACAAAACGTCAATAATAATTGCAAAATGCAACAAATCGTTTAGTTTCATCGGCATTTTTAGGTGTTGGATAGTCTTGAATTATCTTGAATTTGCTATCGTCTGGAAGAATGCCTTTGTTTGTACATTTATGACCTAAATAAGTCACCTCGTGACCAAAAAATTAGCACTTTTCTGGATGCAATTTAAGATTATATTTACGGCATGTTTCGAAAACATCTGTTAAATTTTTTAACATATGCTTTTCAGAACGACCTAATACAACCAAATCATCCATATACAGAAAAGCTTGTGCTGGTGATAGTCCAGCAAATGCTATGGTCATCATTCTCTGAAATGAATTTGGAGCTATTTTAAGCCCGTACGGTAAGCGTTTAAAACGAAATGAACCCTTATCCGTTGAGAATGATGTAATATCTCTAGATTCTTCATCTAATTCAATTTGATGAAATCCGGATGTTAAATCAAGGCAAGAAAAATATTTGGTTCGACCAAGTTGGTCGAGAATACCATCTATTCTTGGTAATGGAAATTTATCTGCAATTAATTTTTTATTGACTCACCTATAGTCTACTACCAACCTCCATCTTTTCCCTTCACTTCCGGCTATAGATTTTTTTGGTACTAGTAAAATTGGGCTATTAAATTCTGAAGCTGATGGCTCTACAATGCCATCTTGTATCAACTTGTCTACTTTTTTGTAATTTCCTCCTTATGGGTATGCGGTATTCTATAATTCTTAATATAAGTAGGATCGTTGTCCTTTAAACGCAACTTTTGCCTATAAAAATTATTCACTGAGATTCTCTCAGTTTCAAGTGCGAATACATCTATATATTCTCTACATAGTTCTTTTAGTTCATTTTCAACGAATTTTGGGAATTTTTTCGATAATTTTTCTAACTTTTTTTCGCTATCTTGGCTTTCGGTTGCCATTGCTATTTCATAATTATTCAAACTTTCAGTTTGGACTTCAAAACCTGAAATAGTGACGTCTTTGTTAGTTGTGTTAATTATTCTAACAAACGATTGCTTACAGCTCGAAATCGTATTGGCTATGTATATCCCTTCTTGAAGTGTCTGGTTTGGGATAAATACATCTCCTTTTGGACATTTTATATTTTTTTTCCTAATTACCTCTGATCTCGCTGGTAATGATACTATGTTAATATTTGGAGATTCACGCATTGGTATACATATGGTTTCGGGGAAATCGTCTGGTCTTAATACCATCCTATTTTGATCTATTCCGTATTCCAATACACAGTTGCAGTTTTTAATAAAATCTAGTCCAAGTATTCCATCGGATGGAATTGGAAAATTATCATCTACTACATGGATATCATGTTTTATTAGTAGGTTATTGAATATAAGATCAGTTTCAATTTTCCCTTTCGTATAAATCGTGCCACTCCCAATGCCGTGTAGGCTAGTGGTCTGATTTGCGTTTATTCTTCCTGTTTCTATTTGTCCATTTTTAATTATCGATATGTCCGCACCTGTATCAACTAAATATGTAAAACTATTATTACTGAATTTTGACGCTAATGAAATGTATGACGCTAGACCTAAATTTATATTCAAGATTCTACCGTTTGTAGTGTCATTGCTTAATGAGTACTTGGGGTTTGGTCGTTTTCCTCTTCAATGTGTATTGGCCTGACATTAATTCGTCTATAGCCATTGTTGTTACTATTGTTGTAACCCCTGTTATTGCCACGGCGATTGTATTGTCCACCGTTATTTCCGCCCTGGACATCCGGTTTGCGTTTCTACCATTATTATAATACATTACTCTATTATTTTTGGACGCATCTGTAGAGCTGTTTATGAATTTGGCCATAGCATCGTTAAGGGTGCTAAATTGACCAGCCTCCATTACGAGGCCCACTCTTTCATTGTTGCAGTTCCTCGTCATTGCTTTGACAGCTATATTGGTGGTATATTTTTCGGCTAATGTGGTCGTTAATCCGTCCGTTAAATAGGCGCTTTGCAGCCTTTTTGCCAGGTCTTCTATTTCTTTTGTATAATCATTTGGTGACTTACCACCTTGTTTCAGGTTCATTAATCTCGCTGATAGGACTTCAACGGATTCACCCTTGACTGTTGACCTTAATCTTGCAATTATGCCGGCCAAATTTGCTTCATTACCCTCTATAAGGGTACGAGCTGTTCCCTTCAATTTGGTTTTTACCAGATTGACGGCTACCGCATCTTGACCTTCAGCGATCGAATCGACAAGTGTCAGGGCATCTAAGAAACTTTGTAGGTTCTCTGCCCTACCATCGAAATCAGGTATGATCCTGGAAGATGTTCTTAAAAATTCTGATGCTGTTTGTGGCATTTTGTCGCTGTTTTCCCCCAATTGTACTGTCAGTTGTAATGAGTCGGGCAAGTTCACCTCAATACCCCTGCGGGACGCTACGCCAATCAGCTTATCTCTTAGGTCAATGAAAAAACCCTCTGCCGCAACCTTATGAGCGGATGTTAGGCGCTGATAATTAACGTTTAATAAGACTCTTATTTCCTCAAGTCGTAAGTGGAGGTTCTTTAGATGTTTCTCAACTGTTTCCTCCTTGGTAGGCCTATAAGTATTGAGGCATTTATGGGATTTGTCAAATTCTTCCCTTATGATCCTACATTGGTCGAGTATCGCTTGCCAGTCCATAAAATCAGGGTCAACCTTTAGCCAAAATTATTACAATTTATCTAGGGGAAAATTGGGCGTTTATGTAAGAAATCAAGATTGAAACAATTTGGGAGATTATGGGGAAATGTCATAAAAGGTTACTAAAATTTCCCCATTGAAAAAGAAATATAATGTCAATTTATTGTATTGGCCCGTAATGCCAAACATTCAAAATCACTAGGTGCCAAAATATTCGCATACTAATCAAAGAATTTCCAAAATCATTTAAAAATCGTAAGGTATTTAAGAGTATATCCGATAAAATTTTTGCTATATTGGCAATTAATGCCCAAAAAAAAAATTTTGAGAAGAGAGAAAAAAAAAATCTGTTCAAGTGAATAATTCCACTATAGTAATTCTATGGCACTGTATGCCAAAGATAATTTTATTCATTCACTATACTTTAATTCCAACAAATTCATTCAATAAAATTATTATGAAATTTTTGCCTTTCACAAATAATTATCTGGCACAATATGCCGCAATGTTCAATTATCAATAATATTGGCAATTAATGCCAATTCTCAAAAACAGGTAATTAAAACCAATACCAAATTTTCCATTTCAAAGCAAATATATTAAGGTCTGTCACTCAATGTTATTTCTAATATGTTCGAAATATTGCCCAGGATATCTTTATTAAAAAAATTACCTAGAGATTTTCGCAATGCCGTGTCTAAACCTTATCAAGGTTGTCGCCTCTGCTCATATACCTCTTACGGAGAGATCTTTTGTGGAGCACATATAATTTCAGTAATAAATTGGCCACGCTTACCAATACTAGACACAATGTGAGGTACCACAAGGAATCCAATCGATTTGTGTGGTCGACAACCTCAACGTTGGTTATGACATTAGCGTTGGGTTTTTCGAGTTTCGACTCGGTCTTTCCCATAATAAAATATATTATTTTCTCTATTTAAGTAAATAAAACTGATCCAAAAGGGTATGTGTCCGAATATCCCAAAACACAATCAATTTGTCCATAAAAATAAAATGAATTTAAGATCCTTTTCCCTTACTGTATGGTCGAGGTACTTTCTAAATTATACATTATATAAAAAAATAGCCTAGGTCATCCTGTGGATGAGCTTTCCGCTTTGGAATAAAATTAAATTATATATGATTTTAAATCAGAGTATATTTTCATAACATATTCTTAGTATATTTCCATTGATTATTTTGTATTAACAAAATGGTATTAAAATTAATATTCTCTTTTTTTTTTTTTTTCTTTCTGTTAAACTAATAAAGTAGATTTTTATACAATATAAATATCAAAAATTTTATATCCAACATTATGTAGATTACAAAATATAAAGAACAGAATAGTAGTACCATATATGTAGGTATTATTACCAACTGGCTTTTATATATATAATTATTGTGCGATTTTTATATGTATACATCTAATAAAATATTCAAGGTCGATATAAATGTTTAAAAGATTACAATTGTAATGCATCTAATTATTTAAAATATTTAAATTTTATATTAATAACGCTTACGATGTTTTATGTTTATCGCTGTTGGTGTTGTGGATTGTTGCAGCTGCTGTTATTGTTGATGTTGATGTTGCTGTTATAGTTGCTGTTGTTGTCGCTTCCTCTTGTACGTTGCAGGTGTATCGGCCACACCTGTTTCTTGCTTCTTTGGCCACATTGATTTTCATTTCTTCTCTTCCTTTCTTATTTTATTAATTTAATTTTTGTATATATTTTTAGCACTAGGAAGTTCATTTTGTATTTAACATTAATTTTTATCAGCTATCACTTAATCAACAAGCAGGGATTCAATTATTCTTTTTTTTCGTTTAATTTATGTAATGTTGTGAAACAGGGTTTCACATGTATAAGATTAGTATAAGATTAGATTATTAATAATAATAATAATAATAATAATAATAATAATAATAATAATAATAATAATAATAATAATAATAATAATAATAATAATAATATAATAATAATAATAATAATAATAATAATAATAATAATAATAATAATAATAATAATAATAATAATAATAATAATAATAATAATAATAATAATAATAATAATAATAATAATAATAATAATAATAATAATAATAATAATAATAATAATAATAATAATAATAATAATAATAATAATAATAATAATAATAATAATAATAATAAT